>JAQJVL010000013.1:5131137-5731137 GCA_035578905.1 Stictocephala bisonia
ACCTAGGTCTCAACCATACGTACAATAGAGGTTTGCCCTTTAATAGATACTAATTGAAATCTACAGGGTCCGGCAGTGAAACGGGAAGATTAAGAAAAACTCTCAAAGTCTTAATTATTAATATTTATTCAACTTTTTTTACATAAATGTAATCTATAATAGTGGAAATTAATGAGGATATATGAAAATGTTCATTTTTTGAAAACTATATCTCTAAGATGGTGTCCTTCGTTTCGAACACATTCTTCAAGTCTTTTGGTGAAGCCTCCCATGACTCTGCGTAGCATATCCAATGGAATGGCGTTGATCTCCTGTTGGATTCACTCCTTCAGTTTGTCCCTAGTTCTAGGTGGGTTTGCTTCAAAAACCTTTAGCTTTAAATAACCCCACAGAAAAAAATCTGCAGCTGACAAGTCTGGTGAACAAGCAAGCCAAGGAATATCGCCATTCCTGCTAATTAAGCGACCAGGAAACGCCAATCTCAGCAAGTCCATCGAATTGTTAGCAGTGTGGCTAGTAGCACCATCTTGCTGGAATAATGTCCGATCATTCACATGTTCGTCAAGAGCAGGAAATGCAGAGTTCACCAACATCTCAGCATACCGTTCAGAGTTAACGATTACAGAGTTACCGTTTTCACTTTTGAAAAAGTAAGGACCAACCACACCTTGAGAGGACATTGCGCACCATACAGTTACCTTTTGTGAATGTAGTGGCTTTTCGTGAAGATTACGTGGGTTATTGTCACTCCAAACCGAAAGTTTTGTTTATTGACAGACCCACAAAGATGGAAGTGTGCCTCATCACTCATCCATAAATTATGGACCAGCTGTCCATCTTGATCAATTAAATTTAATAACTGTTGACAACAGCGTACTTGGCTAATGTAGTGTTGAGGTTTGAGAGCTTGGACAACCTGCATTTTAAATGGATGAAAGTGGAGATCATTCTTCAGGATCCTTCTTGTGGTTCGGTCACTAAGACCGAGCTCTATACTGTGACGTTTTGCAGATTTTCGTGGACTTCGTGTTATAGCCTCACGCACACAATTAACATTCTCAGGAGTACGAGCCGTCCTTACACTACCGCCTCGTTTCTTGGTAACACTAGCAGTTTCTTCAAAATTTCTTACCCACAGGTTAATGGCGTTCGCCGAAGGTACAGGATCACGCGGTAACAAATTGTACTCCCGACGGAAAGCACGTTGAGCACCAACAGCACTATCAGCATTTTTATAAAATGCCTTTACAGAGAAAGCACGCTGCTCATTCGTCCAACGCAACATGGCGACTGAAAATACCGGCTGTCTGGACGCTCAAGATCGAGTCCCCCACTCCTCTCGAGCGGTCTGGCGACAGTCACGCAATATCTTAATCTTCCCGTTTCACTGCCGGACCCTGTATAATTAAGATATGACTCTAACAACTTTAAAGATTAACAGCTGACTATAATGTTTTAATATTTGCTAATTAGCATGTCATATGATATACAATCAAATGCCTTGATCAAGTCTAACAGCCTGAGCGATACATTTTCTTTACTTTCAAAAGCTTTAAGAGTGTTCCCCACTATCCTCTGTACTGACTGTAGACCTACTCTTTCTAAATCAAAATTGTGAATATGTAATTAAATGATATTTTTCAAATAAATAACTTAATTGATTATATAAAATTGATTCTAAAATTTTTGAAAATATTTGTACAATCGACACAGGCCGATAATTCTCAGGCAATCTTATCTCCCTTTTTAAAAACTGGGACTATTTTAGAGACCTTTAACAAGTCTGGAAAGCATCCCAATTGCATACATGAGTTTGAAACAAATGCCAAAGGCTCTTTAAAAAGATGAATAGTTTGTTTCAGTATATGATTTGAGAATTCAATAAAAGTCCATTGATTTTCAATTAGAAAAAGAAGAAACTGTTTTAACTATTGCATCAAGTTTTATTACAGACCAATGAAAATTTACATAAAAATGTGTTGAGGCTATGTCTCTAACAACAATTTCCCAAACAAAAATTCTTTGTAAAGTGTGCTCGTTTGACTCTACCTAATACATGTAATTTGCTTAGCTTTATCCTATTGATTTGCTTTCTGACATACCTAGAATTGTTAGGTTCAGGTAGCAAATCAAGTGCTGTTGCAGCAGAGGTATTATCAAACTGTTTGGCCAGATCAAGCACAGAATTTATAAAAAAATCATTACAAATTTCAGGATCAAGAAATACTTCATGTGTACCTGATAGTGTGTTATTTTTAAAAATTATCTCCGAGCAGCCTTACATTTGTTTCCGAATTTTCAATATAATTTTCACATGCCAATTTTTTGGCTTTTACAAGTTGTTTTTTTTAGTTCTTCTTTAAATTGAAATACATTTCATAAGCTTCCACTGCCTTCCCTGTACCTGGAGTTGGACTCTTAAACATTGAAAAATATGTCAACATTGTTTCCCTAACCTCCACTAATTCTTTAGTATACCAATTAAGCTTGTTTTTCTTATTATTTAATTTGATTTATTTTATACTAAATTGTGTTAGTATAAACAAAACAAATTAATAAAAATAGTGAGAAAGGTAAATATTTGTAAAACACATTATTTTCATATCTACTCACTGTGATAACCATGCAGTGGCTCTCACGCAAGGCTCCACAGCACCCAAAAAAGGCAAAGAGGAAGACACAACCCCCAACAACTGCCAGCACAATGGCTGGCGTTGACAACTGACCAT
The DNA here is from genome assembly GCA_035578905.1 of Stictocephala bisonia. Classification (NCBI taxonomy): domain Eukaryota; kingdom Metazoa; phylum Arthropoda; class Insecta; order Hemiptera; family Membracidae; genus Stictocephala; species Stictocephala bisonia. The sequence goes on from JAQJVL010000013.1 coordinate 5,133,867, forward strand.
GCAGCACATCTTTGATTGTCGTTCCATCGTCAAAGTGGGCAGTCAGCACGCCTAAGATCAGTATTCCCAAGCCAGCCAACTGAAGACAGAAATTTATTTAAATTTAACAGTGTTATGATATGAGCCAAAGCCAATTACATTATAACATTAATATTAAATCTTTGCAGACATGACATAAAAAGACAAAATATTAGCTAATAGATATATCAATCACAACAGTCCAGGTAACATTTATAGATCTATAATATAGCAGATAGTATAACAACAGTACAAACAAAACAACATAATTGAAAGGAAAAACTAATTACTAAGATAAAGAAAACAGACCATGTGCAATAACGAGTAAAACTAATACAAAATATAAAAATATAATCTGGCCAAACAATGCTTCCTATAAAAAAATATTTTAACATGAAATATGTCCATTGTTGCTGCCAATGGATTAATACATTCTCATATTGATAGAAGAGTTATGATCTAAGATTACACTCATTCTGACATAATTGGTTTTATAACATTAAGATAATTCCTTTCTCTTGGTTAAACAATTTGAAACCAAGTCTAATTTATTGAATTACATATTTCATAGAGAGACGTAGAACTCATCATAGACCAGAAGCCTTGTTACAAAACTATGACTATTCATAATTCACTTCTTACTATGAAACTAGAACTCCAATGAGTATATAGGAATAAATATAAATCATTATGAGAATACATTCATTTAATGATATTAATTGGTTTGATTATTGTTTGTGTTTCAAGACTGTTTTCATTATTATTATTCATTATTAAGACTGCAAAGGTACTGTCATAGGGGTCTGTAATTGCTCCAATTTTATTCAAAGTGTATAGCACTGACATCCCAATAACAAAGTCTAGAAAATTTATACATGCGGATGGTATTGCTTTAGCTTATCAACATAAGAACTTCACAACTACTGAAGAAACACTCACAAGAAACCTTGCAGCCCTCGAAGAATATTTTAGAACCTGGAAGCTAAATCCTAACCCATCAAAAACTGAAGTAGCCAGATTCTACTTAAGTAACAGACTGGCTAATCGAACACTGAATATCTTTCTAAATGGTGTAAAACTCCATCAAAATGATCATCCACACTACCTGGGAGTAACGTTATATTGATCGCTGACCTTTAAAAGCCATCTTTAATGTATTACATCATATATTACAACCTGGGGAGCCAATGCACACGCCCTGTGTACAACTGCTTTATCACTGGTCTATTCAGCTGTTGAATATAGTCCTCCCTTATGGCTAAAGAGTGTTCACACTAAAGGTCGATATGATAGCTAATAGGGTCATGAGAGCTATTAGTGGTACTCTCATGTCAACTCCACTTCCTTGGCTCCCGGTGCTGTTCAATATAGCTCCTCCAGAGATAAGATATCAGGAGGCACTTCTCAAAGAATAGTAGTGCCTCCTGATATACAGTATCTCCCACTTCAGAACGGTCGCTTAAAATCTCGAAACCCACCTCTTCGTACTGCTTTCCATTTGAGCAGATTAAAATTCTATATTAATACCAGCTGTGCCGTAGCATGGGACAGTTATAATGGACGTAATAAGTTCATTATTAACGATCTGTCAATACCTGTAGGTGGGATGAGCCTCCCTTGTAGGGAGTAGACACTCTTGAATCGGTTCCGAACTGGCGTTGGCATATGCAATTCCTGGAAGTATAAATGGGGATTAACACTAGATCAGTCATGTGATTGCGGGGAGTCTATCCAAACAAAGGAGCACATAGTTACAGAGTGTCCCCTGCACTCTTTTACAGAGGGATTGGCCAGCATACACAGAATCAGTAAGGCAGGTCTTAGATGGCTTGATGAATTGGACTTAGCTTTGCGACAGGAGATCACTGTACTAATTTACAGGAGATCACTCTTAAATGGATTTAATGTTATTAAGGGACAACGGTCCAAACCTATCAAGTAAATGTTCAGTGGACCTACTGGGATTTGAACCCGTGACCATCTGTATATGAAGCAGAAGTGCTAACCACTAGACTAGCAAGAGGTTTTCCTTTAATAAGTATCAATTATCAATAACCAGTTATTTGTACAGCTTGGAAAATCTTACTGCTAAGCCAAAACCCTCCACATCTCATAGTATTTAAATGCTATGGTAACCACGAGTAACAGATATTCAGTACATTGTGTAGTACATTTATATTTACTGTTGCCTTGGACTTTTGACCATCATTCGAAGGTTTGTTAGTCTGTAGTGAAGGTTACGTTGGTAGTTTATAAGTTTCTACAATAACTAAATCAAATTCAAATTATGAGGAAATCAATAACTATACTAGTCTACATAATATATAAATGCTCACTACAGTATATACTAGCAAGATTTAATCATTTCCAGGAATGATGAATATTAATAAAATCAAATAAAAACACCCATTTGTAATACAAATCAATTACTCATTTTATAAATTTGATCGTTAAACGTTGTCAAAAACAAATGTAAGGTACACAAAACATAGTAGACTAAGACAAACTATAAGACTTATCCAAGTGAGCTCAACATTTTTTAATAAAGCTCCCTCTCACCCTACACCCAACCGATCCTCACTCTGACCAATTGGGCAGTTGAACTCTCAAGTGCCCATAACTTATTCTCAGTGGGCACTGGTGGCAGAGTGCTGTAACCTAGCTACTTAAGGACAGAGTGTTCAGGAGAATACCGATACGGCATCCGCTCAATAGTTACTATCAACGTAAACACTACTAGAGAAGTCTGGGATGTCCTTATTGGATGGTAGTCAAGGTTCGGATGTTGCAAAGGGAAGAGAACTGAGTGTCAGGCTTGTCAGTTAGCTGAAAATCAGATCAACACAACGTGGTTCAGATTCCACATAAAGCTGTAGGTCCCTTAGTTGCCCTAGCTATTGGGCTATTAATAAATAGCTCTTTCTCAGGAACAGTCGACTTTAGTTAGTAACAATGACTACATTCGTTCATCTACACCCATCATACTCATTTGCCCTACATATTCGTCCATATCTTGACGATGGGCGTCTTAATAATATATATATACAGTACACTCTTGATACTCCGACATTTACTAGTCCGACACGTTTGGTAGTCCGACGCCACATCAGATGACGTACTGTACACTTAATACTGTATGTAATAAACCTTACTGTGTTACTGTACAAATGTTGTATAATTTCTTTGCTTACATTTATTCAATTGTGTTGTCAGCCTCATTTTATTACGGCTGATAGCGCGGAAATTCTAAGAAGGGTGTACGTAGTGCATTCAGTTTATCTTGGAAATCATAATTCTCGTGAATTACAATGGACATTTGGTAATCCGACGTTTTTGTTAATCCGACACACCGTCGGTCCCTTAACTGTCGGATTATCAAGATTAAACTGTATATATATATATATATATATATATATATATATATATATATATATATATTGTATGGTTTGTTGTAAGCTACCATTTGTTAATTTTATAGTTGCAATGTATATTTGGATCCAAAGTCATGATTGTATATTCATTAATTAAAAAATGTAAAGTGATCTCCTGTCACAAAGCTAAGTCCAATCCATCGAGCCATCTAAACCTTAATAACGTTAGTAATCACAATAAAAAATGTCTCTGGCGTAGAGACTATGAAAAAAGATACTACACTGCATTAAAATTTCAGTTTGTCACTAAGAACTTGTATCAAAAATTGTTATATTTAATAGTTAATTAATCTCTCACAGAATGTTACTTTGTTTCATGTACATTTTTATTAAATTCATAATCAAATATACAATTCAGGTACATGCACTTAAGTACATAATATGTAGAATTAACCTTAGATCTTATTTTAAAAGTAACTATTGACCATTTTAACATGACTTTAAAGCAAATTTAAATTGAATTCATGCCCAAATGAGTGAATCAGGTACAAAACAAGGGTTAAATATTGTTTTCCATTGATTTGACAATGCTAATACTTTTCCAAAATATGGATCTTTTGATATTATAAAAAGTAAGTAATGGTAACTGACAAAATAAATGGAATGGATTTCAATGAGTCAACATTCTTATTGAAGTTATTTGTTATTGATCTCACAAGTCGGTCAGTGTGTTACATAACAGTCCTCTCATGCAAGCTGTGTTACTTTATGGCTTCAGTTGATTATAAAAGTCCTTAGTTCCTATCAACAGAAGACTCTGTTTACAGACTTGACAAAATTTCTTGAGACTTCACTCACAAATACAGCAGTCTTCTATTATTTTATTTCATAAATCAGAAAATTTACTAACACATTTTCTGAGATAAAAAAAATCAAAGAATTTGTATAAAAGGAGAAAAATCATACAATTTAATTTATTTATACATGAGATGAATAATCACTACGTATTAAAACTCATAAATACGATTTCCTGATTCGTATGTCTCTTTTGAAGAAAATTAAGTTAAAAAAAATGAAATACAGACTTATTTTTGAAAAATAATAAAATAAAGAGTACATCAAAAATAGGAGGAGAAAGATGAGCATTACACTAGAAGCAAAACACTGGAAAACATAGAAGAAGTTTGATAGCTCCTAGCTATCGTAATGAAACTTGCACAAAAGAAGAAATAAGAGAAAAAAACATTTAGAGTAATAAGACAAATACTATAACTAGCAGGTTAGATATACACAGTTGAAAACACTTTCTAAATGTATAAAACGCACAAAAGCATTCATATAATTTTTCTTTGTATGGATGGTGGTTGCGAAACATAGAACAGAACACTGAGAAGAAGCCGTTAAGAGCTTTCGGAGCTGATGTGAGGAGAGAAACAGTCAAATGTCTAGGAGGAAAGTGAAGAGTAACAAAACCACATATAACAAAATAAAAAAATAGTAAAAAAAAATGTAATTAATTAGGTATTCGTGGGAAGAGGAATTAAAAGGAAAGGGAATAATTAGATAACATTTATGTCTAACTTTACTACAGTGTCTGTCTGCATTTTGAATGTAATTCATGACAATAGCTCTCCATAACTGGAAAGCAGTTTAAAACCAATAGACATGATTGCCAAAAGGTGATGTTGTTTAATAACAAATTAAAAAAAAATATGGTATTATTTTATAGTTTCATGTAATACCTAGACGACACATTGTTTTAGACTAGAACAATAACAGACATTGTCGTCGTTACCAACTGGATAATGCAACAGCACAACTATAGTTTAATCATGTAAATGGGCTTGCTAGGCCTATACCTATATGTAATTTAAGCCGACCAACTGGTTGTGCCACATGACTTTCAACTATCCTGTCTCTTGTTACATGAGACAGTTCCGCCGAAAACAGCACATTGTCGTTGTTACCAACTGGGTGTTGCAAAAGAATGTTTAGTGTTGAATCATCAACAAGGGCTTGGCCGTAGATCACCTCAGCCCAAAAACTGGCTGTTAACACACAACCTTGCTGCTGGAGCTTGGGTGGAATACTAGGAAAACCAGAAGAAAACAAAACTATCAAAAGAAGAGAACAAAAAAAAATACTTGAAAGGAAGAAGAGAACAGAAGAGTTGAAAAAGAAACAGACAGAGAAGTGATTGAAAAAAGAAAACACAAAAAAATAAAAGGAAAAAGACAACACTGTTTTCATCTTCTGAAGAAGAAGAAGACAGTTGCCTAGTGGAGATGGAAGACCATTCGGGCTTGGACATCGACTTAGCTGACATGATAGAACCGAGAACTCCTACTTGAAGAATTTGAAGACGATCCATTGGAAAATGATTACGCTTTAATAAAATTTCCATTTGAAGGAAGACATAAAGAAGCGTATTACGCGGAAGAGATTTTGAGTGTTTAGAAGAATGAGTTTTCAGTTTCATGTCTTCGTAAAAGTAAGAAATGTGAGAATAAATAAATTTTTCCACAAGTTACGGACACTACAATATTGACAGAGATTAAATAGTGTAAATTTTAAAACCTACGCTGTTAACTGGTACAAACAGGCAATACTCTTGTGTGTCATTTGATGTAAACTTACAGAAGTGTAATGTTTCCTAGAAGTCCTAAAAGACTGACAAAGATAATGTAGCTTAAGTTACAGGGAATTACAGTGTTTTAACCTTTTTATGTTAAAAAAAACCCCAAGTTTAATGTTTTTTTTTTTATTTTATGTTATCCACAAATAATTACCTTTATTTACATAAGAGTATTAATTTAAAGCTTTATACATTACATAACGTATATATCTAAATATCCAGTTAATCTATTCACCTAATGAAATGAAAATTTTCTTGGTCGGTTGTTGGTATGGTAGTTGTTGGTGGTGGTCGGTTATGGGTGATTTTGGTAAAATCCACAAATTACAAATCAAACCTCATTTTAAGCAATACTAGGCATAAACATAGTATTGCATAGTATAGTAAATAGGTAAACATTAAAAGAACACAACTAATAATCATAAAAAATAAATGAATAATTTACATTAATTTTTTTTAGATCAAACATTCTAATTATATTACAGGTTTATATTACCTTAAATTCCGTCAAGTGGCCCAATACTTGACGGAATTTAAGGTAATATAAACCTCTAATATAATTTAGACAGTGGTCCGGAGGCGATACATTATGAAAAAACATTCTAAACTGGTCGCTAAATGGTACATTCACCCTACCACACGACTTTCAACTGACCTGTCTCTTGTACCACGAGACAGTTCCGCCGATGACAGCACATTGTCTTCGTTAACAACTGGGTGCTGCAAGAGAACGTCTAGTGTTGAATCATAGTCGACAAGTGCTTGGTTGTACATCACCTCAGCCCATAGAATGGCTGATACATACGACTAACAACTGGGTGTTGCAAGAGAACGTCTAGTGTTGAATCATAGTCGACAAGTGCTTGGTTGTACATCACCTCAGCCCATAAACTGGCTGATAACATACGACCTTCAACTAACCTGTCTATTGTACCAAGAGACAGTTCCGCCGATGACAGCATATTGTCTTCGTTAAAAACTGGGTGTTGCGAGAGAACGTTTAGTGTTGAATCATAGTCGACAAGAGCTTGGCTGTACATCACCTCAGCCCATAGAATGGCTGAAAATATACGACCTTCCACTAACCTGTCTATTGTATCACGAGATGGTTCCGCCGATGACAGCACATTGTCGTCGTTAACAACTGGGTGTTGCGAGAGAACGTTTAGTGTTGAATCATAGTCGACATAGGTTTGGCCGTAAGTCACCTCAGTCCACCTACCGGCTGATAACAAACGACGGTCAACTAACCTGTATATTGTACCACGAGACAGTTCCGCCGATGACAGCACATTGTCGTCCTTAACAACCGGGTGTTGCGAGAGAACGTTTAGTGTTGAATCATAGTCGACATAGGTTTGGCCGAAAGTCACCTCAGTACTGGGTGTTGCGAGAGAATGTTTAGTGTTGAACATAGTCGACATAGGTTTGGCCGAAAGTCACCTCAGTCCACCTACCGGCTGATAACAAACGACGGTCAACTATCCTGTCTATTGTGCCACGAGACAGTTCCGCCTATGACAGCACTTGTCGACGTTATCAACTGGGTGTTGCGAGATACCGTTTAGTCTTGAATCATAGTCGACAAGGGCTTGGCTGTACGTCACCTCAGCCCATAAACTGGCTGATAACATACGACCTTCAACTAACCTGTTTATTCTACCATGAGACAGTTCCATCGATGACGGCAAATTGTCGTCGTTACCAACTGGGTGTTGTGAGAGAACATTTATAGTCGAATTATAGTCGACATGAATTTGGCTAATGGCTGTGCGTCACCTCAGCCCACTAACTACCTGATAACACACGACCACGAGACAGTTCCGCCGATTGTCATTACTAACTGGGGTTTACGAGAAGACGTTTATAGTCATGGGTTTGGCCTTACGTCACCTCAGCCCACAAACCGGCTGATAACAAACGACCTTCAACTGACCCGTCTCTTGTACCACGAGACAGTTCCGCTGATGACAGCACTTTGTCGTCGTGACCATCTGGGTGTTGGAAGAGAACGTTTAATGTTGAATCATATTTGAAATGGGTTTGGCTGGACGTCACTTCAGCTCACAAACCGGCTGATAACAAACGACCTTCAAGTGACCTGTCTGTTGTATCACGAGACAGTTTCGCCGATAACAGCACTTTGTCGTCGTTACTAGCGGGCTGTTGCGAGGGGACGTTTATAGTCATGAATTTGTCCGTAAGTCACCTCAGTCCACCAACTGGCTGATAACACGAGACCTTCTAGTGACCTGTCTTTTGTACCATGAGAGTGATGAGACAGTTCCGCCGATGACAGCACTTTACCGTTGATAGCAAGAGTATTGGGTATTGCAAAAGAACGCCAATAGCATCACTGAGTAGTCGTAATGAAATGCGGAATGAAAAAAAAGATAATATTTACAGTTGAATCATAGTCGACATGGATTTGACGTATACGTCAAGTCAGCCCACCTGCTGACTGCACACTAATTTCAATTGACTTGTTTTTTGCACCATGAGATAGTTCTACCCATATCGTCGTCGTTATGAAATGCAAATTGCAATAGAACATTTACAGCAGAACCATACTCGACATGGGCTTGGCCTTTACGTCACCTCAGCCCACCTACAGAGCTCCGATAACAGCTCTGTAAATGAGCAATGCTGGTGGAATATGATACTGTTCATTTCATCACTACGCTCTTATGGTATTATTTAATTCTTTAAAATATGATTTGGTTGGCGTTTAGTAGCAAATTCTAGACTTATTATTATATTGACTCTAATATCGTAACTTAATTTCGTAGAAAACGAAGTAAGCTAACATATTTAAACATCAATCATACGAATTGAAATTGATTGTATAACATAGACATAACATCTTGAGAACGCAAGGTCTTGTTATATATAGCTCAAGAGGCACAGTACGAATTGATTTTCTTCGCCGAATTCAGGGCCCCACCGGCTTCAAATGTTGTCAAAATTTCTATAAAAAGACACTGATTACCATATGAATTATGAATGTAAAAATATTCAGTTAGATGTAATCAGCTGAATTAACTACGTAAACATTTTAATATTGCATAGTCCCATCAAAACTAACAAATTTGAACAGTCATGACAATTAATACAAAATTCATGTTGAGAGAATTGTATTCCACACTATTCCCTGCATGTATGTTGGCAATAAAAGATATCTTTGTCCGTTCGTACAAGAATGTCCCTCGCTAAAGGTTTCCTAAAAGCCTCCTTTTAGCTGAGGCTCATACAACAACATTATTATTGTACTATGTACGAGTGCTGATAACATTTTTTTCAGTGTCTGAAAATGAACCGTGATCCGACTGAAATTGTTTGTATGGGGGTACCCGAGGTGCGACATGGACTACCTGAGGGTCATAATTGAACACTCGAGGTGCGACATGCAGCGAAAGATAACCCAAAACTAACATTCGAGGTGTGACATGGCGCTTCGGCTAGCAGTGTGGCCGTGTTGGTTAGGTTAGGTTAGGTTAGGTTAGGTCAAAATATTGAAATGGTGTGATTATCCTAGTAACGTAGGTCCTATTTTGTTTATATATATATATATATTTATATATATATATATATTTATTTATTTATGGACACAGAGAGAGAGCGCGTCTACAACCCCGCAACCCCTCGCCGGGCTACCTGAGGTGGCATGTCGCACCTCGAGTGCCACCGTTTGTATTAAGATATGGACATTTAATGAACTAGGCTTATAGCTGCTCCATCCTACAAACTATGTTTGTGAAAAATAACGATATTCTTATTGAAACTATTATTTTGACGTTTTTATTAACATTACAGACCATACATACTATTAAGTAAACTACAATAATCGTATCTTAACTTAAAAATGTGTCTTTAGAAAATTACCAAATTCAATGTTAATTTTACTCTATAATAATGTTGTGAAATAATCTTAACAATTGTTAACACTGTCCTCATAATTTGATAACGTTTTATCAGCGTGCTACAAAGATTGGAATTTGTTATCATCTCTATATTGTATTGCTAACATTTAACTGAATTGAACTGTCATGTTTGCAATGCTGATTACTGAAGCGCGCAGCGGTGCTAGATAAACATATGTTATGCAACAAATTGTTATACGTGTTTCTCCACTTATTAACTATACTGTAATTTAGAATTTTTACATTTTATCTTTATTTTATAATGCTACCCTTTTTCGGGTATCGTGTCAGTTTTAGATGGATTTATGAAATATAATTGCGACGAGATCGATATGCCTTTTGTTGGTTACTGTCGGTTAACCAAAGTCGAGAGGTTGTTACGATGCTCTGCTTGATTTCATGACTTAAACAATCTTTCTAGAATCAAGAAATTAGCTCTTACATTCGTAAACGAAAAAATACATCTCCAGTATTATTTCTAATATAATATTAGAAAAGAAATCGTAAAAATTAACAGTGTACACCGCCTGACCGCCTGCACAAACATATTTGGAAGCTCTCTTAACACGATTTTCTATTTTCCGTTTTGGTTTCTATTCATGTAAGACATAATTTTATTTACGCAGTTCTGTTGAAATTAATCCCAGAACTTCAACTTGAACTATGAGTAAATTTACTATAAGCCTACTTATATTTCACTAGCTAAATCAGGTCACGCTTTGCTGTGGCTTTTCTGATATTAATTGTCTTTATTTTTAACGTTAGTTGTTGAATTGATGTCTCTAAAATAAAGTAACATTTTTGACCGGTTTACATTAGTCGAGCGAATTCGACAGTTCGCTGTCGAAACTGTCGAAACAGTTACATTAGTCGGAACTCGATACAGTTCTCTCGCCTTCGTTTGGAAAAGTACGTTCATACTGTGTAAAGTTTTGTGAGTGGATAAACAAACATTTTTGACGAAAAGGTCTAGTAATACGTGTGTTGTTTTAAATAGAAGCTTGAAAAGAGCGCACAATTTATATCATATGAGGTAAATCAAATGTCGCATCTGCTTGATTATTAACTCAACTAGCGCTGAAGACACCAAAGAGTATATGTAATTTCTCAGATTACCTCCTGATAATTTTAATACTCTTTTGGAACTTATTTCTTTAAAAAATCTGTTAAATAGACACACAATTGAGATACACGTAACCTGTTAATTTTAAAGGTAAAAGTAACGTGATAAAACTGACGCCAGCCATGGTGGCAGGAAACAAGGGTGTGCTCATATGCAAGATGGAAACTGGTCTGTGGCGCATATAATAGTTCTGTGAATATTGTTTAGTGGACCAAGACAAAATTCATCTTTAAAAGAGCTTAATAAACGTTTAACTTGGACAGCACTCGTTCAAAGTTTTTACATCGCGGGCATGTGTTGTATTTTCGTAGATTTTTTTCAAGCTCAAGTTATTCAGTTGAGTTAAATTCTCTTTTGCGCTTTGATCTCAGATAGTGAGGACGCTGCGCCCCGCCCTAAAGCACGTTACTTCAAGCACAGTGGTACAATTTGTATTTACTGAATCACGTTTAGTTTTCTCACATAATACTCTCACCCAAAGTTTGTGCACAGGTGGTGAAGTTTACAAGTAAGTAACTTTATTTTACCTATGTTATTCAAGAGAGTTCGCTTCCAGAACGCCGACATTGATGTCGAGCAAGGTGGAATACGGTCGAGGGAAACACGGGACACAAGTGGAACTGTCGAGAAGCATACGCTTTGTGGTCCTGAGGCAAGATCAGTCTGCTATCACTGCAGGCACGTCGCAATCATAGGCGTGAATGTATTACCATGGATAATGGAGATGGGTCAGTGACCCTCAGGAGCGACGACCCCTTGGCATGGAGTACGTAAGGCGAAAGGAAAGAAGACCATGGAACGCCAGAGGAGACTTCAAGTATTGTTGCAAGTAACTTAATATGACTTAACTCAGAGGACTTTTGTGTTGTAAATTTTCATGTTCGATTTTGATTAAATAAAAAGCTTTTATATTAGGTTAACTTTTAGTTTTTTATTTATTTATTTTTAAAGCACCGATCGTCAAGATATGGGAAAATATGGATTTCGAATGAGTGTCATGAGTGTAGAAGAGCGAATGCAGTTATTATTACAAACTAAGGCCGATTATTCCTTAGAAAATATAATTAATTTATGCCCAAACAGAATGAGTGAACAGCCGATGGTTATCAGCTGATCCCTTTCAAAATATTGTCCTGACTCTGGTTGTGATTGAACTGAGGACCTTTAACTTATGAAGCTTAACTAACGACCATTACGATTATCAGAAAACTATATATTTCTTAAGTTACGATGGTATCAAATTTCCAATATCGACAAAACATAATATTGATCTATGATATTACTAACATCCCTACCGATTAACTAATATACAAATATTATTAAGCATAGATCTTTCCATGGGGAAGTTAATAAATGCTAATTAGCCCACTCAAATAAGACAGGGAAGAAATTTGAGAAAAAAAATCAAGGAGAAATAAAATGATGTGGAGATGCACCTTGATATCTCAGGATTACGGTAGTACAAAGTTATAGTTAACGTTAGTTTTATTTTACCAGGCGAAGTAGGGCTAAGAAGCCCTCTGTAACACAACCTGGGGACTTCCGAACCACGGGAGCGGCAGGGCAAAATCTATTAGTGGTCTTACCGAGGATCGAACCCGTAACATATATATGCGTGGCAAGCCATAGCATTAGCCCCTTAGCTACGGCCGCTCCTAACTTTGGGGACTTATTCAGTGTTTCGCCTTTAACTTCTAAACGCTGCATTCTAGCCGGAAAACTCTCGAGAGGCAAATTAAAGAACATTAAATTTTGCGTCGATTTATATACCCAACGTTGAAATTTGATCAATAAAATGATGTCATAACCGATATCCGAAAAACAGGACAAAAATGTTTGTGGAAATGCACTGTTTCTCGACCTGTAGTGGTATCTCTAGCTTCCCTATATAAAAATGTTATTGAATGGAAATTAGAGGCATAATTCCTTGGGAATGAGAAAAATAAAGTGAGCTTCATCAGGTTGTTGGAAGAAGAGGTGATGTCAGTGGCATTGAAGTGAGGCAGTTAGAGGTGGATGCAGATACCTTAATTGTCAGGTGTAGTGTAGAAAAAGCAACATCCAACGAAAACGCTGCGATTGTTGGTGAGGATGTTGACTTGGTAGTATTGCTCAAGCCCCAGTTTGTCGACAGGAGCTGAGCTGAGGGTGAGGAGTACATGCAACTGCAGAAGAAACATAACTCCAGACCCAGTTATAATGTGATAAAAATATGTAATATCCGTCACTACTGGCTTCCTATTTACGTCATATATATACTTTAAATTGACCCTCTTTTAAATTTTTTGTGTTCTCTGAACACACAGTTACATAGCCTAGAACTTTCATCCAGTAAAGTGCTTTCTAGAGGGAAGCTAGAGACCACTACAGGCCGAGAAACAGTGCATTTCCATAAAAATCATTTTTTGTCTGGTTTTTCAACCATCGGTTATGAAATCATTTATTGATTCGATTTCAACGTTGGTTATATAAATCGGCGCAAAATTTATTGCTCTTTAATTTGCTCGAGAGTTTTCCAGCTAAAGTGTAGGCGTTTAGAAGTTATAGGCAGAAAACTGAAAAAGTCCCCTTTCTACCACCCCCTTACCCCTAAAGGTCATGGAATTTCCCGGGGCTATTACCGTGATCCTGAGGTATCAAGGTACATCTCCATCAAATTTTAACTCTCTTTGAATGTTTTGTTTGTTTTGTCTATTTTGACTGGGCTAAATCTCTTAATAACATTTCTTTTTCACTTCACTCGCCAGTTGACATGGGCCTACAGGCCTGTACGTCAACTTTATTCAACGAGTTAAGTACCGACCGTTGGCTCAGTGGGAATTCGAATCTTGGAACATGCCCTCCGCAGTCCGAAGCCTTATCCACTGAGCCACCACGCCGGCTCATAACATTTAAGAATTGTTATACTTCCTCAATAAATTCACTGTCGCATAGAATAATAATGAATTTGCTGACGTCATATGGTTGACGCACACAACCCAAAGTCAGCACGTCATGTGTGAGATGAAGCACTTAACCCGAAGTCAGCACGTCATGTGTGAGATGACGCACACAACCCGACGTCAGCACGTCATGTGTGAGATGAAGCACTCAACCCGACGTCATCACGTCATGTATGAGATGACGCATTCAACCCGACATCAGCACGTCATGTGTGAGATGACGCACACAACCCGACATCAGCACGTCATGTGTGAGATGAAGCACTCAACCCGACATCAGCACGTCATGTGTGAGATGACGCACACAACCCGACATCAGCACGTCATGTGTGAAATGATGCGTTGCACACGCAGTTACGTAGTGTAGGCCTATAGACACAAAGCAAGTAGATTGGTACAGACTTCTTAGATCGATGTAAATTTATTATAAGTGACTGCAATATATGACTCTTGGTCTATGAGTATGATATTTATTTCAGAGTGAACGCCTCCTGGTTGACACTATTGTGTTTTATAGTCTTTATATGATGCTCTGTTTTGTGTTAGAGCTTAGCTATATGCAATCTAAATGTTAGACTAATCAATAGTCTCCATTTGTTATCACCCTCATTGCCTTAAACACGTAACTCATTTGAGTTGGAATATCAGGAGAAATATTTGAGCATTGTGAATTTAAATATTTGTAAGAGGCACCTACACTGATTGGAAGATACTGGAAATGTAGTTAAAACGTTCAATTTTAATGTTGACGACATAATTTCTTCAAATATTTTTCTTTTCAATCACATTTATTTTGTATGGATTTAATACTTGAAAATAGAAAATAGAACAAAAAACGTTTATTTTCTTTCGTATAATTTACATTAAATTAAACATATTTTATTACAATTTACTTAAACTGATGAACATATTTTTCTGAATTATTATTTAACACATCAACTCACCATTCTTATAAAAGGTGGCCCGCATGTACAGCCAAGTGGACGTATATGGTCTTTCTCACTCAGTTTTCCGTTTGTTTGTCATTTTTACAAAAAGCTTAAATCTCAGAAGTGATTTAACGATAAAATCATGAAACTTACAATGAATATTGTTTATGTTAGTTTACATATTTATTTAAAATGTAAATTATTTTTTCTTTTTATTTTTAGAAAGGCAGCCATATTAATTTTTTAAAGCTAAAATTTCAAAAACCTAAATTCTAATAAAAAATCTGTAAGATACAAAAATGTTCAATAATTTAGTCTCACAAATTATGGTATGAATATTTTAAAAATCGAACCACTATTAACAGAGAAATTGAAATTGTTGTCAAATAATTACGGAATTCTTCGACTAGGAACTCTATACTATTTGATAAAAATGTCAAATGCTCAGTTAGTAGTTTTTGCCATAAAAAAAATTCAAACCCTAATTTTTAGGACAACATTTTTTCATATTTTTCTGTTATAATTCAATTTAAAATAACTTTAAATTGATAAATAACCTTTAAACTCGGGTGAACATAATTTCTGCGCCGACATAGTTTCATGAGTTTATTCTAAGTATCTCAATGAGATATTAAGCCTTTTGTAAAAGTTACAAATGAACATACGGAAAACGGTGCTAGATAGACCATATTATATTCCAATGGCATTTTTTGTTTGTTTTGATCCTTTGAATAACTTGCAGAAGTTGTTATGCCTACATACGGAACGGCCTGTATAACGGAACGGCCTGTAAAACGGAACGGCCTGTAAAACGGAACGGCCTGTATAACGGAACGGCCTGTATAACGGAACGGCCTGTATAACGGAACGGCCTGTAAAACATTTTCCAATTTTTATTTCGTGGGCTTAAGCGGCCGGTAACGACCGGTGTTATGTACAATACTTACATCACCGAACGTTTCACCCATGCTGTGATGTGGCAAATGTGGCATTCTCAGTGGTATCTCTGAGACTGTTTGTCTGTAAGACGGTTTTACAAATTTGTTCATTCACTAGTTAAATTGTATGGGGGAACCCGACACTAAATTCAGGAGTCGGGCATTCCGTCTGTGTAGTTGGAAAAACCTCAATCGGGCTTTACCATAGCCGCCTCTAGCCCAAGCCTTGAGCAAGAAGCCATTTATGTAAACGTTTTTGGCATTTGCCTTTTGTTTGAACAAGATAAAATGACACGAATATAGTACAAAGATTACTTTTAATGTTAGTTTTTATGTCGTCATTTATGTGTAAAAACCGACTTGTGACACTTATACTAGGCTAGGTGTTTATAATATAAACATTAGTACTAATTAAATATATATCAAACTGGTATTAGACTGTTAGTCTTTGACTGAAAAGATAACACAGAAACATAGGTCTTGGGCAAGCCGGTTTATATTACGTTGGTTTTTCTCTTTTATTCTGTCTGCGAGGCGTATCTTTAGATTTCAGAATTGATGCGTTAGAAACCCTATTGTACCCCGTGTATATGGCGAATGGTAGTAAACAATAAAAATATTAATAAATTGAAAAATCAATTTCCAAAAATTTAATGACGTAAAATTAAAATAAATTTCTTGAAATAAATTAGCAAAACCAATTGGGAAACGTCCACAACCCAGCGGGCAGCGGCAATGAATAGAGAAACCCCAAACCGGAGGTAAGCTTAGGTAATATCCGTTCGGATAACAATGTATTGACTAGTCACGAAAGTGAACATGTGACCAGACACGGTATTTGGGTAGGAGATGACACAGTACAGTTATATATGGATATATCAGCTTGTATTATACATTAAATATTTATATACATTGTTTTTATATGCAGTTTCAGATACACCCTGGCCTGTTAAACTGGAGGAAAATTCATTAAATAATTTGGGAGCAAAGTTCGCAAATCTTTTTCTTTCAAATTAACGGCGAACGCGAGGCATCTCCAAAACATGATCCTGTCTAGTGCTGTAAGATCGGATCTGAGACCAGTTTTTTAGTTTTCCCCTCAAATATCCCGGCCTGCCAGTGGTAAGGATTCTATAAACTAGGCATAAGGAGCTGAAACACATATTTTGCACTCTCTGTAATTTGTCTAAATCCCCTTTAGAGACAGTATCGCCATACACAGGGAGGCAGTAATCGATCACAGTGAGCACAAGAGCCTGGACAAGGCGAAGCTTGGTCTCTTTAGGAAACAAGTACCTATGTTTGTATAACATTCTTAGTCGACTAAGGGCCCGCCGATAAACAGCACTTACATGACAAGACAAAGTGAGGTCACCATCGAATATGAGGCCCAAGATCTTTGAGGATTCACACTCATTTAGTCTGATACCGCCAAGCAACACCTCACCGACAGACTCCGAACCCACACTGGAAGAAATTGACAATACACAACACTTTTCCTTGTTCAATTTAATCCCATGCCTCTCAGACCAATCATGGACAATGCTTAATTCAGAATTCAAAATGGATACAGCTGTGTCAGATAACATGAAAAAAAAACCGGAAGCGGCACCATATGAAACACAAAGTTGAGCATCATCGGCGTATGAATACAAGCGACTATTTTGTAAGCCTGAACCCATTATAATACATAATAATAAAATAGTGCTGACAAAATAATTATAAAACAGTATAAATGAAAAGTAAGGAATGTGTATGAAGTGACAGGTAAACTAATAAATATTGAAATATTGTCTTAAACAAACCAAATTAAATAGTACCTGTCTATCAACGTATCTTTAGATAAAGGTGATAGGCATATTATTGAATTATGCCTACATGGGAAGGTCGCCTGTGCGTAGGCATGAGTCGATAGTCGCCTTGTAAGTCGTGTCGTTTTCAATTTTATTTTGGTTTAAAATTTTAACTAGTCTGCATTAGATTGAAATTAATTTATAAAAATCGTAACAAGTTAATTATTATAAATTTGAGTACGAGTTAAATTTATTGTTAAAGATTATATTACTTGACATTTTGAACTAGGAGGTTTGCAATTGACTGGGATTTAAGGAATCTGCAATTCAATCGATGGGTTTCAGCTGTAAGTGGACGATAGTGAAGAAGATAGTAATAATGAGCGGTTTAGTCATGCAAGACAGTGATAGTAGGTGATTTAGTCTTGTAAGACAGTGACAGTAGGTGGTTGAGTCATGTAAGCCAGTGACAGTAGGTGGTTGAATCACGTAAGACAGAGACAGTAGGTGGTTTAGTCCTGTAACACAATAACAGTAGGTGGTTGAGTCGTGTAAGTCAGTGACAGTAGGTGGTTGAGGTTGAGTCATGTAAGACTGTGACAGTGGGCGGTTTAGTATTGCAAGGCAGTGACAGTATATGGTTGAGTCATATAAAACAGTGACTGTGGGTGGTTGAGTCATGTTACAATAATAGTCTTTCAGTACTGTCAATAACAATGTCAAGGTTGGGTTCGCCTGTAATCTACTGTGTAAGAGCGTATGCCATTATATGCCATTGTATTATTATTTATAATAATTGTTTAACGTAGTTGTTATATTGACTATTAGTCGTTTATTTCGTTTTATGAAGTAAATTTCTGTCTTAATTATAATATAGTAAAAGTTTGATCTTAAACACACAGGAAACGGTTCAAATTACAGTGTGAAGGAAAGTCTGAAATATCTGTGGAGCGGATTTACTTCATTAAGGTATACTTTAAAAACGAAATAAACTAATTATATTTAATATAATAACGACACAAAAAAAGATAAATACTACCATGACATAAACCTTGGCGTTGTGAGGATTTTTTTGTGTTCGCGAAATCCCGTCTGAGGGAAAGTTGTAAATAATGAAATAATCTAACATTTTTTTGAAACTTTTGCCAATAAAACAACCTTTCCGTGTACCTAATTAAAAACAAACGCTGAAAGTGATGGCCGGCGTCGAGTGGATTGAAGGAAATTAAGAGAATGAGCCTATATAGTACCTATCGTTTTCTTTAGCAATGAGACAATTCTTAATCAATAATGTGAAAACAAAACTTCGTGATTCAAAAAATAAAAAAAATGTTCTCTCTTACTATGAAATTAAATGAAAAACGTCTTTATTTAATCAGGCGAAGTTGGGACTAAAAAGCCCCTTCTTCCACTTAACTATATTTTTCAAATCACTGCTTTAAGAAGTTTCAAGTATTTATATTTATTTTAAAAAATATTAATCAGATTTTAATGATTGATTAAATTCTGCATTCAAGATCAATAGTTTGCAATCAGAACCACGTAAAAAAATAATTGTTTTGGTGCGAACGTCAAGTGCAGCTACGGGTTGAGTAAAAAACTGCAAAACCAAGTAGCTGAATACCCCATGCTGACGTCATGGGCAGAACTCTTTCAAACACGTCTTCTTGAATAGCACACCTTGAACACCATAGTCGGATGCGCAATAGCATATCTTACTTCCACCAAAGATTATTAATATTTGCTTCCATCATGGTTGGAGTAGCCCATTGGCATACCTTACTTACTTCCACCATGGTTTGAGTAGCCTATCGGCATACCTTATTTTCTTCCATCATGGTCGGAGTAGCCTATTGGCATACCTTACTTACTTCCACCATGGTTTGAGTAGCCTATCGGCATACCTTATTTACTTCCACCATTGTTGGAGTAGCCTATTGGCATACCTTACTTACTTCCACCATGGTTTGAATAGCCTCTCAGCATACCTTATTTACTTCCACCATGGTTTGAATAGCCTATCGGCATTCCTTATTTACTTCCACCATGGTTGGAGTAGCCTATTGGCATACCTTACTTACTTCCACCATGGTTTGAGTAGCCTATCGGCATTCCTTATTTACTTCCACCATGGTTGGAGTAGCCTATTGGCATACCTTACTTACTTCCACCATGGTTTGAATAGCCTCTCGGCATACCTTATTTACTTCCACCATGGTTTGAATAGCCTATCGGCATTCCTTATTTACTTCCACCATGGTTGGAGTAGCCTATTGGCATACCTTACTTACTTCCACCATGGTTTGAGTAGCCTATCGGCATACCTTATTTACTTCCACCAAGGTTGGAGTAGCCTATTGGCATACTGTCATAAAACACTTGCATCCTCTATTCCTAATATACCGTGAAGTAGTTTTTGTAAAAATGGTTGAATAACACAAATAACAAATATGCCCTAAATAAATTAAAATGTTGGGTACAATTCTGGTTACTGTTCAACTTATGCTAGTCATATGTTACGTGTTTATCGAGGTGATCATACCTTGGGGGTATATATAATCATCTAATTATCATGCAAGATTAAAAACCGACAATCAAATACATTAAATATTCATTAGTGCAACACAAGCTTCTTGTGCACGTTACTGTCACGTTCTTTACAGTTTCCTTAAATTAATTTCACTTGAGTTCTTCCTGCATACCTGTCATGGTCTGACTCATACTGCCATGGAGAAATGGCTTACCTGTTGTGTAATGTGCCTTACATATTGTGACTGGAAGCTACCAAATGGCTGTTTACTGTATTACCACTAGGGATGGCAATCATATATCGATATATTGGAAATATCGATGTTTTTATCTGATATATCACTAAATTATTGATAGTTTCCTCCCTGCTCTAAACCATCACGATTCGAAAAAAAACACATTTTAATAGCCTTTTATCCTTGCTAAACATGAAATTTAAATATGAATTACTATGTGACGTGTATGGTCACTGTTAATTAACCTAGTGTATTTTTTAAACATAAAAAACAATAATTATTATTTGACATTTATAGCCGTTAGATTGCTTAAAAAATTGGGTGTGCGTCGGACCACACGGTGGAAGTTATACTTCTTTGGCCATTCTCATACACCCACTCACGCACACAAACAGACAGGATATATAAATGAAATATAAGACATTTTTCAATATTATTCAATATATTTATCTTCAATATATTATACGTGACTTTATTATTATATTATACACCTATATTATCATTATCAGTAATTTCTTCGATTAAATTTCTTCGATTAACAATCGATTAATCGATAGTTCTTAAAAATTTGTTCTTACTTTTCAGCGTGACGCGGTTTCTCGACCAACATCCCATCCCAAAGTGTCTAACGGGCGCAAAGAAGTATAACTTCAATAATTTATAGATAGTAGTTTAGTGAGCTAGTCATTTGAGTGTGATCACTCTTATGTTAAATTATTTTATCCAACCCCACAGACCACATCTTGTAGATAAAAGTATTTAATTTTTCTAACATTTATTTAGTAGGCTATTCTAAATAATAGTAAAAGCAAAACATGAAAGTGTTATTTTCTTCCAAAATCATCGTTAGATCCATATTAGTGGCACTCTCATGTCAACTTCACTTCCTTGGCTCCCGAAGCTGTGCAATACATGAGCTCCTCCAGAAATAAAACGTCAAGAGGCACTACTTAAAGAATTCACTAAGATCTTGAATGCCCCGCACCTCCCCATTACCTAGGATCTCCCCATCGATGTATATAGTAAACTATATATATACATCAATGGATCTCACACGTCAGAACGGTCGCTTAAAATCTCGAAACCCACCTCTACGTACTGTTTTCCAGTAGAGCAGATCAAATTTCTCGTCCAATACTATCTGGGCCATAACGGTTTTGATGGAACAGTTTTGATGGACGTAATAAGTTCCTTATGAACGATCCGTCAATACCTGGTGGGATGAACCTCCCTCGTAGGGAGTGGACACTCTTAAATCGGTTCCGAACTGGAGTGGGCAGATGTAACTGCTAGAAATACAAATGGGAATTGACAGTAGATCAGTCATGTGATTGCGGAGAGTCTATCCAAACAATGGATTACATAGTTTCAGAGTGCCCCTTGCGATGTTTTACGGTGGGATTAGCTAGCATAAATAAATAGAAACAGTGAGGCAGGTCTTGACAGGCAGGCTTGACGAATTGGATTTAGCTCTGTGACAAGAGATCACTTTACATTTTTACTTCTATTAATATCTAGTGACTTTTGGAGTTTTTCAATGTTAACCACAGTTTTTATATAATTTTAAAATTTAAAAAATTGTAGCTGACAATAAACCATACGCTATATGTCGTTAGATCGATATTTTCCTTACGATATATCGATACGTTGAAAATGTTTGCCGTCCTTAATTACCACATACGTTATCAGTCACAAGGCAGACATGTCATGTCAACTACTTATTAACAAAGTAGGCTAACCAATTACAGGATCGAACTTTATGCTTTCTTGATAACCTAACCTCTAAACCGAACAAAGTGTTTGCACACTTAGTTGCTCTGCTTTGGTTTCTTATTTAAGTAACTCTACAATGACAATGACTGCAAGGAACCTTGTGGTCATATTCAACTCCAATATTGACTGTTCTACTGAGAGTTGATTAATCCAAATTAAACAACTTATTAATTTTAAAGATACGTCAACTGTATTTTTTCAAGTAATTAAACTCTGCAAACATAACCTACAATAACATATATTGCAAGTTATTAAAACTTCCATATTTTTTATTTTTTATATTACTCAGTTAGAAACAATGTCTTGCATTGTGGTTGGATAACATTCGTCATCATATTTACAATCATAGAGGCATTCTGATTTGTACGATTCTATTATGTTACTGTATTATAGTGTCTTAATTCTACATATTTATAGAGTGATAATTTATTTTATACGTGTTGTTAGTTCATAGGTATTTGTCATTTTATGGCTATTTTCAACTTTTAAAAGACACGATTCTTTTATAATTTTGTCGGAAATATTTGAATTTTTATTTTCCCGCATTATTTGACCATAGTTATTTTTGTGTTGAAGAATTGGGTAGCTGATTTGAGACAAGTTGTGTTTTTTATTAAATGACATTTTTAGGCCTAGTTTATCCACAGTTTCTTTTAGGATCTTGAATAAATTTTTAGTACAAGGGATACAGCGAGTTAAAATTTCCTTCAGTTAATATAAAATGTCAACAGCAAAAGCTAAAAAAATTAAAGGTAAAGAAAGGTAAAATTAAACACTAGAGGTCTCTAAAAAATTTGTCTAGTGACCAAAAAAGCGAATCTAAAACCTCTACCTGGTACTGGGTAGATGGGCTGCCTGCAAGGACGGAATCACTCACCGGTCACCCTTCCAAAGAACAGCCCCTCTCGATGATGATTGACGTCATTACTTCATGATAGCGTCGAAACCCTCAGGTTAAGCGCACTAAAAAATACTGTATATTTCAAGTTTAAATATACAGTATTTTTAAACTGTTGGTAAATTCAAAGACATCACCATCAAGGAAAAATACTGTAGGTCTAGACTACGTTGAATAAAACTATTTAATTACTATTCTAACTTTAAAATGTAATCTTTTATATTTTTCTAATGAAAAATAATTCATAGAAAATATACTTTTCCCAATGAAATACAGTGACAAATTTATAACGTTTAACTTATTAACTGTATGTTTGCAAGAATAGGATCTACAAATTATGACTAGACCAATTCACAGTGGCTGCCTTTCTAGAATAATAAATAATTGTATTTTTTAACTATTCGAAGATATTTCTAGAAACTAATAATAACTCACAGGTGGTAAATGTTAAAAGAAATATTATGAAGCTAGATTATTCAAAATAGGCTACTATATTTAAAGTACGAGTAACATGATTTTGTAATTTGACTAATTACAAATTGCATCGTTAAACTAATGAGTTAAAGTTATGCTTAGACGTATTCAAAACACTGAAACTGTTTTCCTGCTTTTTACGTAAATGCTAAAAACTCTCTACTAAGTAGGCTACTGTATATCTGCGCATTCACACGAGGCACTCTACTCACACAGACACATACTACTAATCTTAGTTCTTACGTGAAGAAGGGCGAATTATGTCACTGTCTACGTTTGAATGTGGTCATGGTAAGAAGTATAGAGGATTTTTTAAATCAATGTTGCAAAACATTTTGATTTAAATTGTTAATATAGTAAATATTATACATCGCAGTTAACTGACGAGTTTTCCAACAATAAAAACGTTAAAGGACGGTTGAACCAAACTAACGATCCACAAAATACATACGACGACACAGACACTCACACTAGGGCGTTCAAAAAATGTGGTGTAATATTTGGGATGTGGTATAGCAAGTAAATTAATCATAACAGTTCTTCTAACACTACGGTATTTCTCGCTTCGTTTAGTGTATGTTTTTTTTAAACTCATAACTCAAAGACAATTTTAGCTACAGTATTGTAATTTTACATAGTTGTATGTCTCATCAAAACCTAACATTCTGTTGAATAAAAAATAAATATCGCTATTATTTTCAAAATGGTGGCCTTCTTAATACTTTAAAGCGAAATGCCATGGAAACCGACCAGGGGGAAAAAATGTGAAGACACATTAGAAATAGCTCATGAAAAGACAAAAATTGAAATACCTTATTTGTTACAAACGGATAATAAATAATGGAAGTAATGCATTTTTACTACAGTCATGTTTTCCTACTAATGCCAATTCTTTAAGTAATGTTATATTGAAAGACATTCTTACTCTTAAAACTGCTATTGATGTAAAGCAGTTCAAACATCTGATGAATTCAATTAGTCTTAACAGTGAAACAATAAGTATTATGTTATTGTGTAATGCTCTTTATTTTTTTATTTATTTACATCAACAGCTGATTTACTGAAGAGTGGGAACGTCTTAAAAATAATGGCGATATTTATATTTTATTTCAGCAGAAATGTAGATTTTGATGAAACACACTTTACAACTATGTAAAATTACAACACTGTAGCTATAACCGTCTTCGAATTATAATTGTTAAGAATAAACACAAACAGACGCAAAACACCATAGTGTTAGAGGAAATTTTATGTTTATTTTTACTTGTTGTACCATATCCCAAATATTGCCCCTTTTTTTAACAACCTGTATATGTTTACTCAATATTGGTGCCCAATCCTTTCTTTTAACACAAACGTTTTCGAGGATAAACCTTACTGTGTGCAACGATCTTGAAAGTGCAGTACACGAAAACGAACTTCTTTGACCAATTAGACCATTTTTAGTTTATAAATGTTTAATCCATCCGGACACAATAGGACTAGATTATTCTTTATTGATGTAACAAAATTCAAACTCAATGTACACGTGTTTAAAAAAGTTAACAAGTTACGGATGTTGCTAAAATATGTAACATCGCATTGTTGGCTGGCGCGCCATGGCGTAGATTCTATAATGTTCAGTTACATTGTAGTATTGTTAAACAATAATTAATAATATTTATATCAATTTAGAACTTTATTTCCTATCAAATAGACTGAAGAATTTTTAAAGTAATGGTTTTGTTAACTGCATTAAAGCCGTTAATATTCTATAAGTATTTTGTTTTGCAATAAGTTGACTCAGTGATAACAGATTATCTCGTTTTCGATACCAACTACTGGGATTATGAGATTTCCAGTATTACAGTGGTCCAACACGACCTGATTTCCCATTTCTGAATACGGCCCACTTTGGGTTCAAAATTTTGCAACGTGCTTGCAAGAATATTAAATTTCACATTACATAAAAATGACTACAATATTTCAGTTCACCAAACACACAACCAGTGTACGCGTATTGACGTATAATGTAAATATGTATTGTTACATGTAAGAATAAAGGTTTTGAATTTGAATTTTGAGTATTTGAAAGCATATATGAGCCTGCAATAGTTGAACCAGTGTTCATGAGCCTGAAGAAAATGATGATAGGTAAAATTGAGTTAGACTCTTTCAAAAGAAGAAATGACAATGTTTAGAGTTTTGGAAACAGAGATAAATTCGCTAATGTAAATGTATGATAACATAATCTGATTTAAATTAGTTGCTACAATGGAAAACACACATCAAAG
The DNA here is from genome assembly GCA_035578905.1 of Stictocephala bisonia. NCBI lineage: Eukaryota > Metazoa > Arthropoda > Insecta > Hemiptera > Membracidae > Stictocephala > Stictocephala bisonia. The sequence continues at coordinate 5,159,719 of JAQJVL010000013.1, forward strand.
ATAAGTATCTGATGAAAATATTAAATCAAAACTGTAGCCTAGCATTGTGTATTGTATGGTTTAAATATTGGACAGAACTTTGTAATATTAATTAGGATATACGTTGATTTTTAATTAATTTCTAGAAGAGTGTGTTTAGTAATCAATATATTGAAAAATACATCAATGGCGCCCTGCTATTTTCAATGAACATTTGACATTGTAGGGAGACAGAGGGGAATTTTAAAAACTTGTCGAGATTGCGAAGACAAAAAAAGAAATTACTAATTTATTTTAAATGTGTACATCACATTCCAGACAGCCAAGTCGATCAGGCAACTTCAGTATTTTTGAGGGGAATTCACAAGAACTATTTCTTCGCTAAATCAACTGAAATATTTTTCGGTAAAGGAATGTGGTATATTTTCTCTGTCAACAATTTTGCAAAAACCGTTAAGGGAGTAATTAGTGTTGATTGTTTTATTTTATGAGAACTACAAAAAATACTTTACAGTAATTACAAACAGGTTTTAAATGATTTTTGCTAAGGAGATCAGCATATTGACTCCGTGAGTGAGTCAATGTGACATTGAAGGCACTTAACTCACTGTTTAACAAGTGAGTACACTTGCTTCTGTACTTTGCATTTCATATGTTTGTCGATAAGATACACTTCGGGAGTGCGTCAATGTGACGACGAAGGCACTTAACTCACTGACTCACCGTTTAACGAGTGAGTACACTTACATTACATTACATATGTTGGTCGATAAGATACACACCAGGAATGTGTCAATGTAACGACGAAGGTATATAAGTCACTGACTCGCCGTTTAACGAGTGAGTACACTTACATTACATTACATATGTTGGTCGATAAGATACACACCGGGAATGTGTCAATGTAACGACGAAGGTATATAAGTCACTGACTCGCCGTTTAACGAGTGAGTACACTTGCATTACATTACATATGTTGGTCGATAAGATACACACCGGGAATGCGTCAATGTAATGACAAAGGTATATAACTCACTGGCTCGCCGTTTAACGAGTGAGTGGGCCTACACTTGCATTACATATGTTGGTCGATAAGATACACACCGGGAATGTGTCAATGTAACGACAAAGGTATATAACTCACTGACTCGCCGTTTAACGAGTGAGTACACTTGCATTACATTACATATGTTGGTCGATAAGATACACACCGGGAATGCGTCAATGTAACGACAAAGGTATATAACTCACTGACTCGCCGTTAAACGAGTGAGTACACTTACATTACATTACATATGTTGGTCGATAAGATACACACCGGGAATGTGTCAATGTAACGACAAAGGTATATAAGTCACTGACTCGCCGTTAAACGAGTGAGTACACTTACATTACATTACATATGTTGGTCGATAAGATACACACCGGGAATGCGTCAATGTAACGACAAAGGTATTTAACTCACTGACTCGCCGTTTAACGAGTGAGTACACTTACATTACATTACATATGTTGGTCGATAAGATACACACCGGGAATGTGTCAATGTAACGACAAAGGTATATAAGTCACTGACTCGCCGTTTAACGAGTGAGTACACTTGCATTACATTACATATGTTGGTCGATAAGATACACACCAGGAATGCGTCAATGTAACGACAAAGGTATTTAACTCACTGACTCGCCGTTTAACGAGTGAGTACACTTGCATTACATTACATTACATTACATTACATTACATATGTTGGTCGATAAGATACACACCGGGAATGCGTCAATGTAACGACAAAGGTATATAACTCACTGACTCGCCGTTTAACGAGTGAGTACACTTGCATTACATTACATATGTTGGTCGATAAGATACACACCAGGAATGCGTCAATGTAACGACAAAGGTATTTAACTCACTGACTCGCCGTTTAACGAGTGAGTACACTTGCATTACATTACATTACATATGTTGGTCGATAAGATACACACCAGGAATGCGTCAATGTAACGACAAAGGTATTTAACTCACTGACTCGCCGTTTAACGAGTGAGTACACTTGCATTACATTACATTACATTGCATTACATTACATATGTTGGTCGATAAGATACACACCGGGAATGCGTCAATGTAACGACAAAGGTATATAACTCACTGACTCGCCGTTTAACGAGTGAGTACACTTGCATTACATTACATATGTTGGTCGATAAGATACACACCAGGAATGCGTCAATGTAACGACAAAGGTATTTAACTCACTGACTCGCCGTTTAACGAGTGAGTACACTTGCATTACATTACATATGTTGGTCGATAAGATACACACCAGGAATGCGTCAATGTAACGACAAAGGTATATAACTCACTGACTCGCCGTTTAACGAGTGAGTACACTTGCATTACATTACATATGTTGGTCGATAAGATACACACCAGGAATGCGTCAATGTAACGACAAAGGTATTTAACTCACTGACTCGCCGTTTAACGAGTGAGTACACTTGCATTACATTACATATGTTGGTCGATAAGATACACACCAGGAATGCGTCAATGTAACGACAAAGGTATTTAACTCACTGACTCGCCGTTTAACGAGTGAGTACACTTGCATTACATTACATATGTTGGTCGATAAGATACACACCGGGAATGCGTCAATGTAACGACAAAGGTATATAACTCACTGACTCGCCGTTTAACGAGTGAGTACACTTACATTACATTACATATGTTGGTCGATAAGATACACACCAGGAATGCGTCAATGTAACGACAAAGGTATTTAACTCACTGACTCGCCGTTTAACGAGTGAGTACACTTGCATTACATTACATTACATATGTTGGTCGATAAGATACACACCGGGAATGCGTCAATGTAACGACGAAGGTATATAACTCACTGACTCGCCGTTTAACGAGTGAGTACACTTACATTACATTACATTACATATGTTGGTCGATAAGATACACACCGGGAATGCGTCAATGTAACGACAAAGGTATTTAACTCACTGACTCGCCGTTTAACGAGTGAGTACACTTGCATTACATTACATTACATTACATTACATTACATATGTTGGTCGATAAGATACACACCGGGAATGCGTCAATGTAACGACAAAGGTATTTAACTCACTGACTCACTGTTTAACTAGTGAGTGGGCCTACACTTGCATCTGTACATTACATATATTGGTAGTGTCAGTTAAATGGCTAAACAAAAGGCAACCTCTACTTTCGCATTGAAATAAATGTTTTATTGTTTAGAATTAGACTCACTTGCTTTGTTTGATTTATGCTTTTGATAAGGTAATTACCATTAAAAACACACTGTTTTATTACTCTTAGCTGCAATCGCATCATACAAACTGAAGTATGATTGTGAAGAAATATAGTTTCACCGATCTTGATTTTGAAACACCTTTCTAACAACAAACGTGGGCACTTCACTCCTATACTTGATGTTCAGATCATTTTCTCCAGAAATTCAGTTTAAGATTCAAGCTATTTTTACAAAATCCTTAAAATACCGTTTAACACTGGCGCATTGACAGTTTAACACTGGCGCATTGACAGTTTAACACTGGCGCATTGACAGCTTAACACTGGCGCATTGACAGCTTAACACTGGCGCATTGACAGTTTAACACTGGCGCATTGACAGTTTAACACTGGCGCATTGACAGTTTAACACTGGCGCATTGACAGTTTAACACTGGCGCATTGACAGTTTAACACTGGAGCATTGACAGTTTAACACTGGCGCATTGACAGTTTAACACTGGCGCATTGACAGTTTAACACTGGCGCATTGACAGTTTAAATTTATCAAGATTATTTAGCAGATTTTTAAATGGAAACCTAAAACGTCATGAATAATACGTCTCATGTGCTAATAAAAAGATAAGCTTCATCGAATTTTATGACTAGTTTTCTTCAATTTGAAGACCGATCAAGTTGTGGTGCAGCAAGTACCTATAATAACTAGATGATATGTTGAAAATCACGACTTTCAATCCAATATTTGTTGCTTTCGCTAACTATGTTGCGATACCCGAACCAATGTTGAGTAACATAACTCTATTCACTGATTCCTAATGAATACCTTGAATCAAATAACTAATATTCAACGTAGGCTATCTTCTAGTTACATTATATTGGTATATTTGAAAGAAAAAAATAGTATTAAATGAAATTAATATCTAACTTAATTGGTTTTAATATTGAATTAGCTTTTTAATTAGCATAATACGTGTTGGTACATATACAGGACAAGTAAACGTCACACAACAGAAATTTATTACAATGTAAGCACAAAATGCACTATATTACAATACAAGTACAAAATGCACAAATATTATGGTGATCGATTTCGGTGAACCACGCTCACGTTCATTTTCCATTCTTTTGTTAATCCCTCCGAAATCGATCACCATAATATTTGTGCATTTTGTACTTGTATTGTAATATATTTGTGCATTTTATGCTTACATTGTAATATATTTGTGTTGTGTAACGTTTACTTGTCCTGAATTTTGAATTATAAATACACGGCAGTATTCGACAGTTTAATCATTGGCATTTTAATATGAATGTCACACCACAAAATACATACATACATATCGTACGATTAAAGTAATCCCCTGTCACAAAGTCATCTAAGACCTGCCTCTCTGATTCCGTGTATGCTGGCTAATCCCTCCGTAATCTTTTACGGAGTATTATTACTCCCCGAGTGCTCTTGCGTAGAGGGCACTCTGTAACTATGTGATTCATTGTTTCGATATACTCTCAGCAATCACATGACTGATTTATTGTCAATTTACATTTATACTTCCAGTAATGGCATCTGCCTACGCCAGTTCCTGTTTTTTGAATATGGCTTTTAAACGTCAGCGATCGATCTAACGTTACTCCCAGGTACTGTGGATGGTCATTATGATGGAGTTTTACACCATTTAGAAAGATGTTCAGTTTCCGATTATCCAGTGGAAGCAGGCTACTTCGGTGTTTGATGGGTTAGGGTTTAGCTTCTAGGTTCTGAAATATTCTTCGAGGGCTGCAAGGTCACTTGTATTCACTTGAACTTCAGTAGTTGTGAAGTTCTTATATTGGTAATCTAAAGCAATATCATCTGCATGTACATAAATTTTCTAGACTTTGTGATTGGAATGTCAGCTGTATACACGTTGAATAAAATTGGAGCAAGTACAGACCCCTGTGGCAGCCCATACTTCAGCTGTCTAAAAGAGCTTTCTTCACGACCGAGATAAACTTTTATTAGCCTGGCACTAAGCATTGACTCCAAAGTCGCAATAGAAAGGGACAGAGAAGGAGGCTGTAGAACTTAAACAACAAGCTTGTTGGATACTGTGTCATAAGCTGTTGTAAGATCAATAAAAGCTGCAGATGTTTTAAATTTCTCCACAAAACAAAATACAATAAAAAATTAAAAAACAGGAACTAACACTAAAAAATATAATAGTAGAGCAAAACGCAAGAACACATTTTAAATGAATCACAGCTTATCTAATCTGCAGACCTTCAAGGCATTGTAGTTCAGCCTTTGTTATATGTCTGTAATTGGCTTGGGACTGAGTGCTGTACAATGATAAGAATATAATAACTATGACAAAAATTATATCTCTCTTCATAATTGATGGTTTCTAAGGGGGACTAATTTTACGATTTCCTTATTTAACTGAAAACTAATTTCTTTGACTAAGAAAACAGGCATCATTTGGAACAGCTGTAATATTGTTTGACAGATTTACAGTTGCACGTACAGTATTTCATAATTTATTGCAAAATAATAGGCGAGAATTCCATCGAGATCTACGTTTTGCTGTAGAGCTCATTATTATTAGCAGCAGTTATAATTTGAAGGGACGGAAGGTATTCTACTAATGATCAATCACTTCGTCAATCGTGCAACATGTTTGACTATGTGGGGTGGTCGTGACTTCAATGGCATTTCATATACATTCATGAGAAATTTCAAGTACCAATTTTGGAATTCACTTCATGTCCAGTCATGATAGTCATCATTGATTCATTTATGCATAGTTTATAACCATAATAACGCAATTTATTCTTGATATAAAATGCTACTATTTCTTAAATATTTAATTTAAAAAATTCGGAAATAAACCTAAGAACTATAAAAAGAGCATGTGTTAGTTGAATGGTTATGTATTGTCAGAAGACATAATCAATTTTTGAGCACATTCAAATTGCTAATAAAGACGAATTTATACCACTGTACGTGTAGGGGTGGGTGGGTGGGTTAATACCACTGTACTTGTAGGGGTGGGCGGGTGGGTTAAGACCACTGTCCGTGTAGAGGTGGATGGGTGGGTCAATACTTACTGTACGTGTAGGGGTGGGTGGGTGGGTTAAGACCACTGTACGCAAATTTAAAATTCAGAGTCAAGTTCTTTAAAAAATTACTACGACTGACACTGCCAAGTCTCACCATTATTTTTTTTAAAAACGTGCCATGACTATTCTCTGTTTCAAATTGAGAATGCAGCATGGCTCTTATGGACAAGCACGCATGTATTACGGGTTGCAAAAACATAGTGCACGTCTGTCCGCGTGCTGCACTTGCTCGGTCTGACGCGGTGTTTGTCGGATATTACATGAAAAAGGTTTTATTATTTCAAAAACTATATCTATAGAATGTTTTATTAAATTGGATTGCTACTACAAATTATTTAAAATTGTACTAATCGAGTCTCCTTAGTTAAAAGATTGATTTAAAGGTATGTAAACCAAATTATTAGCCATTTAAAATGTTTAGTGTACTAATTTTTGAGTAATAATACTACGTAATAAAACAATCCTGTACGTGTATAGGAGGGTGGGCGGGTTCGGAGGCTTGAGTGTATAGGAGGGTGGGCGGGTTCGGAGGCTTGAGTGTATAGGAGGGTGGGCGGGTTCGGAGGCTTGAGTGTATAGGAGGGTGGGCGGGTTCGGAGGCTTGAGTGTATAGGAGGGTGGGCGGGTTCGGAGGCTTGAGTGTAAAGGAGGGTGGGCGGGTTCGGAGGCTTGAGTGTATAGGAGGGTTGGCGGGTTCGGAGGCTTGAGTGTATAGGAGGGTGGGCGGGTTCGGAGGCTTGAGTGTATAGGAGGGTGGGCGGGTTCGGAGGCTTGAGTGTATAGGAGGGTGGGCGGGTTCGGAGGCTTGAGTGTATAGGAGGGTGGGCGGGTTCGGAGGCTTGAGTGTATAGGAGGGTTGGCGGGTTCGGAGGCTTGAGTGTATAGGAGGGTGGGCGGGTTCGGAGGCTTGAGTGTATAGGAGGGTTGGCGGGTTCGGAGGCTTGAGTGTATAGGAGGGTGGGCGGGTTCGGAGGCTTGAGTGTATAGGAGGGTTGGCGGGTTCGGAGGCTTGAGTGTATAGGAGGGTTGGCGGGTTCGGAGGCTTGAGTGTATAGGAGGGTGGGCGGGTTCGGAGGCTTGAGTGAGACAAAATTATTCACTGTTAGTAAGTTGCTTAGTTTAATAGACATATCCAACGTTCAAAGCGTTAAAGACTCGTTTACAAACACTTTTTAGCAATTTAAGCCTTTAAAAATACTAACGAGTTCTTGGCATACAACTGGCAGACGGTACAATTGAAATACTGATACCAACGTTAGAAGAGGGACAGTGGGAGAAGCAGAAAGTGTTTGAACTAGGTGGACGTCGAATGTATGTAACAATATTAGTAAATAATATTGGGAAGTGTTATACAGTACAAAGTAATAATGTCTTGACCATAATTGAACTGAACTTTTAATTTAATAGTCAAATGTCTTTTTTCAATACATTATTGATGTTTACTTGGTAGCCCTATATTGCCGACGATCGAGTGCCTCGACCCCGCCGACCGGTGGTCCGTGACTCCATCAGGACCTCTTCCATCCTCATCCTTTTGACAATTTGTTCCACTTCCATTGTCTGAGAGTCACACCTCACCGCTCGCACTACAAAGTTAGCCGAAAAACTCTAGCAAATTTAAAAGTGTAGGCCTACTATTTATATTATTCAAATGTAAAGAGTCGGGGTGGAATTATAATACAACATATATTTAGGTATTCACAGCCAACTAATAATGGTTTTTATAATGAATAGTTTTAAAACTTGTTTAACATGGTGAACTATGCATTTAGAGCGACTCTGGCTCAGATCTGCCGGATGGCGGCCGGCGAGACGAACAGTCTCTCTGAAAGATTAAGCAACTAGTATTTATTTTAACCTAAGGGGAAAATGTTATGAATTTCTTGTTTAGATAATTAACAGAATAGTTTACAACTAGGGGACACCCCTGAACGCTACGCATGCCAACGCCGTAGCTCGTGCGCTCGTTACACCTCGACCTTCGACCTCGGCCAGTGACTGTTGACTACAAATAATATGTTAACTGTATAACGAAAAATCACAATATTAAATTTATTTACATCATCTCACTCACAGTACTTGCGTTGCTACCTATTTATTATCATAAACACCCAATGATATTACTTAGCCTATTTCAAACGTGTTTATTTCATTTGTTTTTGTTTAACAGGTAAAGATTAATTAGATACATAAAATAACTGCATTAAATTACCATTTAACCATGCGTACAGCCTTTCCTGGTTTAACATTATGAAAGATCTAAACTCATCAATATTATAACAATTAATTGTTTACATTATCAAAAGGCGTTAAAACTTTTTCTACATTATTATTTGCATATCAGCTGTTAGACTGTGAAGTGAACCGCATATTAAGATTTTTGTTCTGAATATTACTTTAAATAATTGTTTTGATTGTTAATTGTGTTAAATAATATTGTTTTAAGTGTTCTAAAGTTTCTGTTTAAAATGTAGTTAATTAAGTAGTGTCAGTTTTAACCCCTTAAACTTTATTTACTAAATCAAATTTGTACAGGTAATTAAGGTTATAATTGGTTGTTACATTAGTTTCATCATTCAAATTTCAATTAGTTTAACAATATGAATGTCAATTTTACAAGTACACACGATCATGACTATTGTGTTTCACAAACAATAAACGAGTCTATTCCTTGGCAAACAGTCACAAATAAAAGGAATTTATCCTTGCCCATTGACTCCCAGTCTGATTTCAAGAAATCACGTACCACAATGACACCTATCAAAACCCAAAATAATTTTGAGGTACTTAACCAAAAAGACATGGATCAGAATGAAGATCTAGAAGAAAGCCCAGTCAAAGATCCCAAACCCCCTCCAATCTTTATCTCAGAAGTGTCTAATGTTACTGCTATGACTTCGTTTATAAATTCAGTTATAAATAAAGAAGAATACACATTTAAGTGTTTAAACCTAAACAAAGTAAAGTTGTCTACTACAACTGTAGATGCATACAGAAAGGTCGTTAAACACCTAAATGATTCTAAGATAGGATTCCATACTTATCAATTGAAAAATGAAAGAGTCTACAGAGTTGTTTTGAAACACATGCACTATTCTGTAGACACAGAAAGCATCAAGGATGCCATTGAAGATTTAGGTTTCAAAGTACGGCATGTAAATAATATTCGTGACTATAAGACTAAGACTCCTCTTTCCATGTTCTTCATTGATCTTGAACCCGATTCAAGAAACAAAGAAATTTACAACTACGACCTCTTGCTAAATTGTAGAGTATTGTTTGAGGCACCTCGTAAGACAAGAGACTTACCTCAATGTAAAATGTGTCAGAGGTACGGACATACCAGATCGTATTGCTGGTATGCGTTTCGTTGCGTCAAATGCGGCAATAATCATGACACAGGCTCTTGCCCCAAACAAAATTCCAGTCCCCCAAAATGTGTGCTTTGCAACGGTCAACATCCAGCGAATTATAAAGGCTGTACAATCTACAAAGAATTGAAAAACAAATCATTTCCACCATTGAGATCCAAACGCCTTACGAACGCTGCTGCACCAAACACCTCCGATACACCAAGCTCAGCAAATAATGAAGTCCCTGCATCAACAACTGTCTCTAAAAACACAATCAATGAAATTCGAGAAAGAGCAACCTCCAATCCAACTTATGCTCAAGTCTTATCATCACACAATGAACAACTTAAAGAAAACGCCAACATTGCACTCATATTAAATCATTTTTTCGATAAATTTGAAAAACTAATACAACAACAAGCACAACAAATAGGTACATTAATGAACCTTTTGACTACTGTTATTAACAAAATTAAATGAACAATTTCTATAGGATAGCGCTATGGAATGCTAATGGCATGGTTCAGCATAACCGTGATATTCAAGTATTTATCTCCATGAATAATATTGATATTATGCTGATATCAGAAACCCACTTCACTGAATTAAGTCACTTTAAAATTCCGTCATTTTCGTTGTATAATACTAATCATCCAGACAATACTGCACGTGGTGGAAGCGCTATTTTGATAAAAAATGTGATCAAACACTACGAGCTACCAAATTATCGGCATCCCCACATTCAAGGTTGTTCAGTGGTCATAGAAGATTGGGCGGGGCCACTAACAATATCTGCCGTGTATAGTCCTCCGAGGCACGATATTACAAACCAACAGTTCAATGATTACTTCGAAACCCTGGGATGTAAATTTATATCAGGAGGCGATTTTAATGCAAAACACCCCATTTGGGGATCAAGACTTGCCAATCCAAGAGGGTGCCAATTATTAAAAACCATGAATGAGTGTAATCTAGATTATATGTCTACAGGTGAACCAACTTACTGGCCGTCCAATCGACAAAAGGTACCTGATCTTCTCGATTTTTTCATAACAAAAGGATTATCTAGAAATTACCTAAACATAGTGAGCTCTTTGGACCTCTCATCCGATCATTCACCAGTGATTCTTAAAGTTAGCTCAACAATTATAAAAAAATCTACTCCCCCTTCCTTCTGCAATAGATGGACCGATGGCCTAGTTTTAGAGAAACTATATCTGAGCATTTAAATCTGTCACTAAATTTAAAGACAAACGATCAACTTGATGACGCTGTTGAATATATGACCAGAACATTTCAGGATTTTGCATGGAAAGCGACACCTCAGCTACAGCAAAAGGCTAATATCGAAAAAGGGCAACCCTTGGAAATAAAAAAACACATTGCAGAAAAACGAAAATTAAGACGAATTTGGCAAAACTCACGACATCCAGTAGATAAACTAAATCTAAATAGATCAAGCCAAAAATTAAAACGATTGCTTAGAAAAGTAAGTAATGCTCATTTTTCGGAATTCACAGCCAACTTGGACGTAACCGTTAATACTGACTATTCGCTTTGGAAAGCAACAAAAAATCTTAAAAGACCTCAACAATCAATACCACCAATTCTAAAACCTGACGGAACATGGGCTAAAAGTAACGTCGAGAAGGCAGAAACGTTTGCTTATCATTTTAAGAATGTATTCAAACCACACGCCATAGTATCTACACTTGAGGAAGAAATTAATGATTACTTAGAATCTACCAATCAACTTGACTTGCCTATAAAATGCTTCACTCCATCAGAGGTAAAAACAGCTATAAACAGGAATATTAACCCAAAGAAAGCTCCTGGCTACGACTTGATTACTGGTAGATTACTTAAAGAACTTCCCAGAAAGGGAATCGTTTTATTGACAATAATATTCAACGCTATTCTTCGCTTGGAACACTTTCCTTCCCAATGGAAAATCTCTCAAATTGTAGTCATTCAAAAACCGGGAAAACCAATCAATGAAGTTACATCTTACAGACCAATTAGTCTTCTTCCAATCATATCTAAATTGTTTGAAAAACTTCTGTTACAAAGACTTGACCCTCTGATCTTAGAAAAAGAATTAATCCCTCAACACCAGTTCGGATTTCGTCAAGGGCATTCGACAATTGAACAAGTCCACAGGTTAGTGAGTGTAGTGAAAGAAGATTTAGAGAATAAAAGATTTTGCTCTGCTGCATTTTTAGACGTGAGTCAGGCATTTGACAGTGTGGCACAAAGGTCTGCTCTTTAAAATTAAGTCATTACTGCCTCATACTTATTACAACATACTTAAATCATATCTCTCAAACAGATTATTCCAAATTAAGTATCAAGATTCACTCACAACAATGCGTCCTATAAACATAAAGGTAGTGTCCTTGTTCCTATCCTTTATACTATGTATACTTATGATCTTCCACAAAACCCAGATATAATGGTGGCTGCTTTTGCTGATGATACAGCACTGCTGTCCTCAAATAGAGATCCTGTACTGGCTTCCAATTTGCTACAAACATATCTAAACATCCTAGCTATTTGGTTACAACATTGGAAAATTAAAATAAACGAAACAAAATCTCACCATGTTACCTTTACATTGTCTACTACAACATGTCCTCCAGTTTCACTAAATAATATAATTTTGCCCCAGACAAGTAATGTTAAATACCTTGGTATACATCTGGATCGGAGACTAACATGGCAGCTTCATGTTTGGAATAAGAGACTGCAGTTAAATTTAAAACTGCGGAAATTGTCATGGCTTCTAGGCAGAACATCAAAATTATCAACAGAAAATAAACTTCTAATTTATAAAGTTATACTGAAACCAGTTTGGACTTATGGCATTGAGCTCTGGGGAACAACATCAACTTCCAACATTGAAATTATTCAAAGGTTCCAATCTAAAACCCTAAGATTTATTCTAGATGCCCCTTGGTATGTTAGAAATCAAACCATTCACGAAGACACTAAAATTCCGTAAGTAAAAGATGTACCGGTAATCAAAACGAAAAACTTGAAATACCTTCAGAGACTCGAGAACCACCAAAACTACCTAGCAGTTAATCTTTTGGACAATAGCAACAGTGTTTACCGCCTTGAGAGACACAGTGTTCTCCATTTAAAAGACAGATTTATCTAATTTTCTTTTCTTTTTATTTCTTTTACTTTTAGAACATTGAAGTCAGGACAACCAAAGGGTTGTTTCTGACTCAGGTTAATTACCCTGATGAGATTTACTTATTGTTCAAATTGTATGAACAGATTGTAAATAAAATAAATGTTATTAAAAAAAAAAATTATTTGCATTTGAACAGCTGTTACTTTTCGATTCATATAAATCTCTCTCATGTTATTATTATGGTCGTAAAGGGCTTCCCATACCCTTCTGAATGAAAATATTGAAGAATTGAGACCTTATTGCACTAGTACGATATTTGTCGACACCTCAACTGTTTCAATTCGTGAATAAGGTAGAAGTTGCGTTAACCAAAAACGGCTTCACGTATTATATACAGGGTGTCCTGAATTCTCCGAGGATCTTTTTAGGTATTGATTGTAGGTCAAAAACAAGACATAATATCCTATTTATGAAATCCAAATCACCTCCGGTTTTAATTAAATTATAAAACTTTTTAATTTAATAATGTGATTTCATTATTTTAAAAAGTAATTTTAATTAAAAACTAGAATTTTTGTAAAATTTATTCTTGATGCAAAGCAGGTTGTAGACATAAAACAAGTAATATTAAAAACGCATTAGATTATAAATTAGAACTTTAATCAAATTTATTTTCACATTACAAACGATGCTCAACATTTTGTCCTCTCATTTGATTGCAAAGGAAAAAACGGTTGGAAAGTGACTGGCGCATAGCAGTAAAATCGTTTTTTTCCAGCACTTTCAACAATTCTACCAACCTAGAATTTACAAACATCCTAGTTGATAAGGCACTACTTAAGGTTAAAATTAATTTTTAATTTAATAACAACGAAATCATCTGCAACTTTTTCCCGTTGCCTGCTAGAGGCATTTTCATTACAATAATGTCACAAATTACTTTATTGTAGTGTTTTGGATGAAAGTAACCAGAATAGATAGCTGATGTATTGTTGTGGTTGACACGCGTGGCACGACACCATGGCTGTACACATTGACTCGTAAATGATTAAATACAAAAATACGCAAATCTCGGTTGTTTGTCATCTGATTTCATACAATGTTACTTTTTTGGGTTGCAAATGAATTTTTCAATAAAAATGTATTCTTGTAATTTTTTTTGTATTCCTAACCTTTTAAAAGTAATTAAGGATCAAACATTTCAAAATGCCACCATTTTGAAAATATTTTTAAAAACTTTTTATTTTTTTACTTCCATTAAGAAAATGGCTTTTTTAATGTGTATACCAAATTTTAACTCTATAGATTAAATAGTTTTAAAAATGAAAATAATTTGTAAAAAATACAGTGGCGGCTGTACGGGTATCGGAGGTGATTTGGAATTTTTAAATAGGAAATTATATCTGGTTTTTACCCACAATCAATACCTAAACAGATCCTCAGAGGGTTTAGGGACACCCTGTTTAAGTATTATACCATACGCTATTGTAGTAATAACAAGTATTAATCTATCATATTAACAAATAACTAGCTACTGGAGTAAAACTAAAACTATTTTCCATCGACCAAATCACGAAACATAGAATTACTCATTGCTGTTGCAATTTTATGTCAATCAGTCAATAATTAACAAACAAAACAATCACATCGGAATTATAAACGTTACGAAATTTACATTTAAACTCATCGCTCGGTCTCTACGATTGCATTTCATTAACAAAGGGTTTGTAATTGGTCTGGTGGTTTGGATGCTATCTTGATTCAATTAACATAGGGCCAATGAACGTACACTTATAGCCAAATGCATGAGTTTGTTTTTTTATTAATTGCACTGGATTTATGTTTAGTAGAATAAGTTGAAAATACTATTCTATTAAAAAAAATTTTTTTAAATGAAAAAAATTGGTCGGTAGCGTAGTTGGTTCAATCCCAGCTTCATGTGCTAAAGGTTCTCAGTTCGATCCCAATCACAGTCAATACATTTTGAGAAGGATCAGCTGATAACTACCGGCTGTTCATTTGTCATTGGGCTATTAATTAATGACACTTTCTAAGGAATAGTCGGCCTTAGTTTGTAACAATGACTACATTCGCTCATATACACTCATCACACTCATTCGAAATCCATATTCGCCCATATCTTGACGATCGACGTCTTATGAATAAATAAATAAAATAAATAAATACAACAGAATTATTTGCAAAAATGTAACTTATACCATAAAATACAATACAAATCAGATAATGAATAATGGCAATCCATGTTTGCTTCATGCGAAGAAAAGACCTGAACAAATCACAAGACTTTCGTTACAGATCAAGGTCAGAAAAACGCATACTTCATTGAACTAGACACAATCTTATTTTGTAGGGTTTTTTAATTATGTCCAACTCATTACAGTCTGCCTGCCATTAAAGGACTTTATACGTGGTTAGGGATTTTTTACTGCTCGAGGAAGTATAGGCTAGGAGGCCATAAAATATATAAAGACACTTTCATATATTTAATGATTTTTAAATTAATTTTGTTAATTTATGGGATTTTCCTGATAGAAAATAAAATTTTCTTTGATTAGAAACATGATTCGATGAAAAAATGTTACATTTGGACAAGACGTTAGTAGTTTATACTTGCAGATCTTTTTAGTAATTTAAAAAAAACATTACACTATGTGTTCAGCTAGCAGTGCATAATATACAACCTTTCTTGTAAATAATCCTTGCTGATATATTCAGGAAATTATTCATCGAAAACAAAAAAGTAGTTTAAATATTAATCATTTACTAGTTGGCGAACCTTGATTATATTTATTACTCTGTTCACAAATACATTGTTGCATCACACCGCGCAACGC
Organism: Stictocephala bisonia; assembly: GCA_035578905.1. Classification (NCBI taxonomy): domain Eukaryota; kingdom Metazoa; phylum Arthropoda; class Insecta; order Hemiptera; family Membracidae; genus Stictocephala; species Stictocephala bisonia. Next base: position 5,175,435 of record JAQJVL010000013.1, read on the forward strand.
GCTCAAAGTGACTTCCGTTTACGTCTCATGGGAATTCAGTTTAATGCTATATTGTTTGTACAAAGGTTTCTTCGTAAAATTCGAAATATATACTAGCTAAAATATATATATATATATATATATATATATACTACCTAACGAAATATATACTAGTTAAAGATATATATGTATGTATACTAGCTAACGAAACGTGATGTGTGGTTACGGATAGTTAGTGTTGTGTTTGAACAACTGGTTGAGGTTCTGTTGGATGATGCGAGCATGGATCACGTGATGTTACAAGGCCTTGTGCTGCAGAACTGTTCCATTCATCGTCGGATGTGATCCAAAAGTAGTCAGAAAACGGCTTGATCAATAAAATGTGTATTTAAAAATACAATTCTAAATATGCAGTTGTTTATAAGTTAATGCGTAAAAAATGGGTTAACTTAAGACTACTGAAAGATAATGTACACCGTAATGTACACTGCATGTGATTCTGTTTAAGTTACATACACTGAGTGTGTTTTAAATGTATTGCTGTTAACAACAAACATGATAGTTTAAAAAACACATTTTTATCAAATAATTCGGTAAATATAGGTAAACTTACTAAATAAGAGAGATTCGTAGGGATATGAGTATGATATGGTACAGTATCAAGCCTACATAATACAACATGCTAAGTTATGGTTTTTGTTTTTTTTAAGTTGATAAATATATGTAATTTCTAACTTTTTTTATCGTATAAAGTCATTAACCTCGTGTTTTGTAGTCACTAATATTGTCTCGTAGAACTGAGCTCGTTTGACTGTCTTCTATTAGTATGACTTACTTTAGTTACCTATTTTTCCAAGTCACTGATCAACAAGATAGTTGGAATAATAGCTGAATATGAGGGATATAATAACCAAAGCACAAAGTTACCAATGACGTTGGCCAACTGGGTCAAGTATCAAACTATAACTAAAAGCCAATATCAATTCAATACATGTTTGCTACTGCATTATAATCAGCATTATGACATTTCTTAGTTTTTATTATCCTTTAATAATTCTTATTCAATGATTAATTTCCAATTAGAACTTCAATACAGATTGTTACATTAATTGTACAGGCACTTGCCAACCCCCCAAATAAAGGAACTTGCTTGCAGTTTGCTTCTTTTTATTGTATGACTAAAAAAGTACTCAAACCCCAGTTTGAGGAGCTGATTTTTCCTGGATTAAGCAGCTCAGAGTCTGTATAAAATACATTTCAAAGACAAAATATTATTGAAAAATATTTTAAATAAAAATAATATATAATTCCCAGCCTGTCCACTGTCAGTATAATGTCTGGAAAATATTAAAAACAAATATTTACCAGAAGAAACTTACCGCCAATAAGAAATTGAAGAAAAAGAGAAGGTAACGAATTGTTCCCATTGCACAACCCATGTTTAACCAATAAAAATCACAAGAAATATGCAACCAACTGATATTGGATCGACTCTTGCAGGCAGATCCCAACTAACAACTGGTCTGGTCTGATGGGTTTGGTTGGTTCCCCTTCCCCGCGCCTCTGACTCATTCCCTCACACCTACAATAGAATAGTGTTCTGACTTCACTTGCACAACCAAGAGGGGGGGGGGGAGGGACTGTCGACACTCGTCACATGAATAGTAAATACTTCCAATGGAAAATGCCAATGAGCACTGAGGGAATTGTAACAATCCTAATTGTAACAAAGTAATTACTATCAGTTTTTATTATAATTGTATGATAAACTATCTTGTGTGTAACAATTACATATGTGCATTGCAATTATTATTTGACTGATTTCGATTATTTTGTTCGGTTTATTTCATGCAAGCACAAGATGACTATGGGGTATTTGGATTTAAGAATAATTTTTATGTACGGTAATTTTGCAACTGAAGTTTTTTGTCAGGTCAGATTTCCGTTAGGTCATAGTGAAGCAAGTATATTTAATTATTTTCAAATAAATTCTTTAACATAATTTTTATATCATGAAAATGTAAGCATTCCATTATGGGTAAGACCAAAGTAACAAAATAATAATAACATAATTAGCGCTATAATAACACTAAATAGTGCTAGTTAGATTAGAAAGTCGAGAAAGGGCTAAGATAAATGTTGTTGTTCCAATGGTGGATTTAGAGAAAGACTATATCTCAGGTTGGCAAATAAATAGGGGCAAAAATAGGGGCTATTATTTTTATTTTTTATTTAATATTGCGTGGAGATTGGAGCTTATCGGTGATCAGTAACTTACAATTTGGAATGAATGTATGTTGGAATACTAATTGTTAAATGCAATTCAATCGTGCAAGGAAACCTTGAAGCCGCGAATCTAACCTGACGAAATGCTCCAGCAGCCAGCTTATAACGAATAGTTTAAAAATCAATTAGAATTGAATTGAATTAACTCTAAAAAATGGGAGTGAGATTATTTTAAGGAGTTGTATGTAAAGCTGTCTGATAACTCTAAACTGGTGTTTGACAAATGGAAGGTGAGACTGGCACAATAAATTGACCCATTTTCCAGGAAGGATAAATTTTGGTCAAATTTAGATTAACTTTCAAACTCAATTCTCCAACTCAAACTCAAACTCCAATCACAATTGACTACTTTTAAAAAATGAGATAAAATAAGTATTGCTATTTGAAAAAAAAAACTTATAAAGATGGTAGTCCGTCATGTTTTTATACTCCCTTATTCTATCATAAGCCCTTTTCCATAGGTTTCATAACACTCAAGAAACACAGTTTTAACATTATATGAATTTTATTAAATTAGAGTCCAACATAATATTTACACAGCTAGTGGGTGGGCCTTCCTCAGAATAACCAAACACTGTCATAGTTTCTTCATCTTCACTTAATGTTACTGAGTCCGGCGCAACCATTTAATAGTCTGCAGAGGCGTCGGAGGCTGTCGGCCATGTTGGTTTTAATCCCATAAGAACAATGTTGTTTTCGAACTGAACATACGATCACATGTTCGCGTATATAAATTAAAGAATTATTTTTAAAGGGATTTTCCAAACAAATGCGTTTGATCAAGAATTAAAATGCACGTTGGAATGGTTTTTCAAATTCCTAATTAGGTTTATAGAAAAAAAATGAAAATATTTAGTTTTAAGTTTTTAATTTCACATAGTTTTTAAAACTAGGAATATGTATTCAAAATATCAAAAGCAAACCCAATGCGCAGTATGGTAACGTTTAAAATGACACCTCATACACAAATGTTTGTCAATAAATAACGAACAAATATCGATTCTCAAATTACATTGTTCTTATGGGATTAAAACTAACATGGCCGACAGCCTCTCTAGCTCTACATCTTCGTTCAAGAATAGACTTCTGCTGTCTTTTTATTTTGCTGAATTTATTTTCACTTTATCAGCTGGTAACAGTTTGTTATATAAGTTTTCAGGTACTTCATTATTTTTAAAATAAGAAAAAGGCGGAAAATAACCAAGTAGGAACGTGCTACTAATAAGCCTCCTGAAGATGGGTATTTTATACGGCTAAAGGAAACTATTTCGAATGGAAAATTCTTTGAACAAATTTTTCTCCAAACACATTTTTTTTATTCCCTCGCAACAATATTGCACCATTTTTTTAACAAAAGAAACTTGGATTGCTTCCTGCTGATTCTAGGATCTGTACATATTTTTGTGAATGTTTCTTCCACCTTTAGTTTTGCCCCATACACCCCAAAATTCCGATCACATTGACCAAAGCTATGGCCAACTACAGGAAACACTTGGGATTTCTAAAGACCTATCCAACTACAAAACACTGTCATCATTTTGTTTCTATTCTGTCCTCCTGTACTATAAAAAACAGTGTGTGTATTTCATAATATTCTAACACATGATATGAAATAAAAATCGAAAAGAACAAACTGATTCAGAATTATTTTTTTCCTTCAGTTTCCAAGAAGTGTAATGAACTATTACCATCACTGTGATGGTAGCTGTGAGGGTATATTGTATGATAAACAAAATACCCAAAGTAACCGCCTGGAGGGTATCACTGTGAGGGTATATTGTATGATAAACAAAATACCCAAAGTAACCGCCTGGAGGGTATCACTGTGAGGGTATATTGTATGATAAACAAAATACCCAAAGTAACCGCCTGGAGGGTTTCACTGTGAGGGTATATTGTATGATAAACAAAATACCCAAAGTAACCGCCTGGAGGGTATCACTGTGAGGGTATATTGTATGATAAACAAAATACCCAAAGTAACCGCCTGGAGGGTATCACTGTGAGGGTATACTGTATGTTAAACAATATACCCAAAGTAACCGCCTGGAGGGTATCACTGTGAGGGTATACTGTATGATAAACAAAATACCCAAAGTAACCGCCTGGAGGGTATCACTGTGAGGGTATACTGTATGTTAAACAATATACCCAAAGTAACCGCCTGGAGGGTATCACTGTGAGGGTATACTGTATATTAAACAATATACCCAAAGTAAGGCCTGGAACAGTGAGCGCTTTCGTTGGTTTTAGGCTGAGGTAGATTTTGGGTGTAGTTAAACTAATTCCAAAATAAAAATGTTACCATCGTCTTCAGTGCATTATCTTTTGTTACCATCAAGCCTTTTATCTTCTGCAGTCCGTATCATAATTTACTTTAAATTCATTAGTTGACTACACTTTCCGAACAATAGTCACACATCTCAGTTCGTGGAACTATAAAGCTATAGTTCATTTTATGTAAAAAATGCATGGTACGTATTGTAATGTAGCTTTAATGGCTTGTCAGTGTTTAACCATATTAATTGAAACAATCTTCGTGTAGTTAAATTAGGATTTTCGAAGTATTGTTTCATACGATTGTTCCTAGAATAGTGTGACTCATGACTAGGAATAGAGCGATATGAGTTTTTGCTATTTCCCAAACATCATCATTAATTTTGAAGGGATGATTGGCATGTGTACCTCGTTTTTCATTAAACCATTCTTCGGACAAGCCTTTTGCTTATTATACATAAACGTTTTCTCGATTTTCTTTAATAACATTAGTACGAATTGCCTGCAAACACGCTTTTCAGTTCCGTGTACTTTAACAAGATATTTTCATAAGAGCCTACCTCGTGTTTTTTGCACTTAGCGATGTTAAAAAGTACCAGAAGTATATTTTACTGTTCCTTAGATTAAGATTTATAAAACTGATAGAATAATATGTCTCCTCGTCATTTACATTATTACTACAGCCTACTTTACGACTACTGAGAATGTTTTGGGGTTTTCCTGAGTTACCATCAGATGTGTTTCCCCAGAACGTTTAAGTTTTTAATTAACTTTACGATCTTCCTCAGTTTGTCTTCTTTTCCTTTTTTCGATTTTCACCGAAAAAAATAGCACTATTACAATGTACAAGGCTGGAGTGACCGATCACAGTGTATGGATAAACTCGTGGCCAACGGACCTGCACTGCAACTGCCATTATCCACTGTACCATATACTTTCAGTTCAATCATACAGTACGACATTTGAATCTTGAATCCACCCCCCCCCCCCTTAATATGGTCCCGTAACTTTGTCCAACCTCTAGCCAATTAACTATTTGTTGAATGTAATTAATACTTGCTCGAATTAATGTTTTTTCTTGTAATCCTCTTCATCTACACTTCGATTTCAGCAGTCGGCCAGCTGATATACTTCTTACCTTGCCTCATAGTTCAGCAGTCGGCCAGCTGATATACTTCTTACCTTGTCTAATAGTTCAGTTGGTTGTGGCGCAGCTACATAACACCACAATATCAAATAACTATATGAGAGTGTGATTTCAATGAGGAAGGTTAATATATATAAAACCCGACAGTGGAGTGTCACCATTTTCAGGATAGCAGTAGGTTTCTTCTATTGTACAAAACTCTATTACCTCATTTGATTAAATCTATTTAATTAAGTACTTTCGTGATTTCACTGATTTGAGAACTACTGAATTGCAATGTGTGATCTTAAGTTTTGTTTTACTTTATTAGTTTATTTTTATAAGTGGTTTGTTCTTTTATCGATGAAGTTTAAATCCCCTTCAGTGCCAACGCCCGGTTAAGCCTAGCCTCTTAGCAAAATGTGCTAGAAATGGAAACGTCCTGTAGTGCCGGACCTTAAAAATGTGCCAGGAGTGGAAACGTCTGGTTAAGCCGGTCGTTTACTAATAGTTTTGTAAATAATCAGTAAATGCGTATTTTTCCAAATAAACTATATGAGCTTACTCGATACAAACGTATTTTCAAAAAAGAAAGGTCTTTCTTTGAAATATATTTTACGTCATAAAAACATGTGCAAATCATTATTATGAAGGCATTACACTTCTGCGGTCACTAACGCATGCGCAACGAGTTCGTGCCAACAGCTGATAAGTAAAATAAAACTTTTTGATTTATGAAGATAGAAACATAAAATTTAATATATATATAGGAAACTAAATTATGTTTTGAATTATATATAAAGATGTATGGCAACAACTTTTTTAATAATGTAAAACAACATCACAAACAGAAAAAAATCTGAATTAAAACAATTTTGGTGAGTACTTAAAAAATAATTATTTATAAGAGGATGCCTTACAAGAAGAATATTTATAAAGTATGTTAATAACTGGTGGTTTACCTTTAATATGGTGTAAAAATGTCTATTCTGACCCATCAAATAAAAGTTACAGAGTTTTCCTCAAACATTACAAATTTAGTAAAAATGCTACGGCACTTTTAGATACACTCAGCGTAAAAATGAGTTGCACTTTTGTAACACCCTTCCAAAAAATTATAAGCACTGAATGGTTAAAAACGTTTTTGTGGTGTGCTAATTTAATGAACAAATTAAAATAATTTCATAAAGGGTCAAGTATTGTTAGTTATGGTTTTATTAATACTGATATTGTTTGTTCACAAGATCGGGTTATGAAGATAATCACTTAATTTGAGTTAGTTGGTAAATGCTGTATTTTATAGATAATGAATTGTATACAAATATATAATGTAGAGTTAATTAAATAATTGGATACAAAGATGTGTTGTAAATGACTGGCACTGGTTGACATGACGTAATTGAACGTTGTTATTAGTATTAGTGATTGGTGAGGTTAACAAAGTTAATTTGTTTAGTCACATTTTATTTATTTTATTGATTGTAATTTTGATGAATCAACAGATAGAGGTTAGTTATATCATTAATCAGTTGTAACTAATTAATTTATATAATTAAGAATATCCAGATCATATGACACTTTTTTAAAACATTTATTTTATTTACAATCTGTTCATACAATTTGAACAATAAGTAAATCTCATCAGGGTAATTAACCAGAGTCAGAAACATTCTTACATATGAGACGCCGACACAACGTTGTTGGTATTTTAAGGCGAATATGAATGGTTATATGAGTGTAGGATGAGTGTGGATGAGTGTAGTCTGGTTACTAACTGAGTTCAACTGTTCCTCAGAAAGGGCAATTTATTAATAGCCCAACAGCCAGGGCAACTAAGGGACCTACAGCTTTACGTGGAATCCGAACCACGTAGTGCTGGTCTGATTTTCAGCTAATTGACAAGCCTGATACTCAGTTATCTCCCCCACACAACATCCGCACAATGATTACCACCAAACATGAACACCCCAGACTTCTCAAGTAGTGTCCACGTCGATAGCAACCATCAAGCGGACGCCACGTCGGTATTAAGAGGACCAAGCATCCAACCTATCGCCTACAATCTCCCAAAAACGTTGTCCCCATGTAGCTGGGTTACAGCACTGCAACCCTTTGGTGGCCTGACTTACAATGTTCTAAAAGTAGAAAGAATCAAAAGAAAAGAAAATTAGATAAATCTGTCTTTTAAATGGAGAACACTGTGTCCTCTTAAGGTGGTAAACACTGCTGCTATTGTCCAAAAGATAAACTGCTAGGTAGTTTTGGTGGTTCTCGAGTCTCTGAAGGTATTTCAAGTTTTTCGTTTTGATTACATCTTTTACATATGGAATTTTAGTGTCTTCATGAATGATTTGTTTTCTAACATACCAAGGGACATCTAGAACTAATGTTAGGGTTTTAGATTGGAACCTTTGAATAATTTCAATGTTGGAAGTTGATGTTGTTTCCCAGAGCTCAATGCCATAAAGTCCAAACTGGTTTAAGTATAACTTTATAAATTATAAATTTATTTTCTGTTGATAATTTTGATGTTCTGCCTAGAAGCCATGACAATTTCTGCAGTTTTAAATTTAACTGCAGTCTCTTATTCCAAACATGTAGCTGCCATGTTAGTATCCGATCCAGATGTATACCAAGGTATTTAACATTACTTATCTGAGGCAAAATTATATTATTTAGTGAAACTGGAGGACATGTTGTAGTAGACAATGTAAAGGTAACATGGTGAGATTTTGTTTAGTTTATTTTAATTTTCCAATGTTGTAACCAAATAGCTAGGATTTTTAGATATGTTTGTAAAAAATTGGAAGCTAGTACAGGATCTCTATTTGAAGATAGCAGTGCTGTATCATCAGCAAAAGTAGCCACCATAATATCTGGATTTTGTGGAAGATCATAAGTATACATAGTATAAAGGATAGGACCAAGGACACACTACACTACCTTGGGGGACACCTGATTCTCTAGGACGCATTGTTGTGAGTGACTCTTGATACTTAATTTAGAATAATCTGTTTGAGAGATATGATTTAGGTGCGCTGTAATAAGTATCAGGCAGTAATTACTTAATTTTAAAGAGCAGACCTTTGTGCCACACTTTGTCAAAGGCCAGACTCACGTCTAAAAATGTAACAGAACAAAATCTTTTATTCTCTAAATTTTCTTTCACTACACTCACTAACCTGTGGACTTTTTCAATTTTCGAATGCCCTTGACGAAATCCGAATTGATGTTGAGGGATTAATTCTTTTTCTAAGATCAGAGGGTCGAGTCTTTGTAACAGAAGTTTTTCAAACAAGGCAGATATGATTGGAAGAAGACTAATTGGCTGTAAGATGTTACTTCATGGATTGGTTTTCCCGGTTTTTCATTGACTACAATTTGAGAGATTTTCCATTGGGAAAGAAAGTGTTCCAAACCAAATATAGCGTTGAATATTATAGTCAATAAAACGATTCCATTTCTGGGAAGTTCTTTAAGTAATCTACTAGTAATCAAGTCGTAGCTAGGAGCTTTCTTTGGATTAAGATTCCTGTTTATAGCTATTTTTACCTCTGATGGAGTGAAGCATTTTATAGGCAAGTCAAGTTGATTGGTAGATTCTAAGTAATCAGTAATTTCTTCCTCAAGAGTAGATACTATGGCGTGCGGTTTGAATACATTCTTATAATGATTAGCAAACGTTTCTGCCTTCTTGACGTTACTTTTAGCCCATGTTCCGTCAGGTTTTAGAATTGGTGGTATTGATTGTTCAGGTCTTTTAAGATTTTTTGTTGCTTTCCAAAGCGAATAGTCAGTATTAACGGTTACGTCCAGGTTGGCTGTGAATTCCGAAAAATGAGCATTACTCACTTTTCTAAGCAATCGTTTTAATTTTTGGCTTGATCTATTTAGATTTAGTTTATCTACTGGATGTAAGTTTTGCCAAATTCGTCTTAATTTTCGTTTTTCTGCAATGTTCTTTTTTATTTCCAAGGGTTGCCTTTTTTCGTTATTAGCCTTTTGCTTTATTTGACAATTTTAGCTATTAGATTGCTTAATATTTTTATATATATAAAAAGAACCACACTTAGCAATCTTTTCTTGATGTTTTTAATGTTTAAAATCGATTTCGGTCTCGAAAGACCATCATCAGTTTAACATAGAATACAAATAGGGTTATAAATATATCTTTAGAATAATTAATTTAACAGCTGACACTATAAAACTTTAAATAAAAATGTAGATGGATAAGTTGTAATCTTGTTAAATTTTATAATTTTGCATCTTCATGATAGAATCAAACATAATATTTGAGTGAAATTTTATTTGATCGTTGAGTAATAATGATGGGTTTTCTTTTGTGTTTTTGTATATGTAAAATTTTTCAATGGCATCTAGTTTTTTACTTTTAGGTGCAAAATGGATAATGTCTAAATTTTCTTCAATTGATGAAATATTATGGTTTTCTTGTATTAAATGTTCAGCAAATGTTGATAAATTTTGATGTTTGTTTTTTGGTATATGTTCCTTGAATCTTCTATTAAAACTTCTTCCTGTTTGGCCAATGTAATATTTAGGACAAGTTGAACATTTAATTTTATAAATTCCAGAATTATTGTATTTGTTTTCATTATTTTTAGTAGAGTAGTTATGCTGTAGTATATGTTTGATACTGTTCTTCGTTCTATATGTAATTCTTTTGCTTTAGCTGAGGTGACGCTTTCCATGTAAAATCCTGCAATGTATTCAAATATTGTTCATATATTCAACAGCGTCATCAAGTTGATCGTTTATTAAACTCATTCATGGTTTTTAAAAATTGGCGCCCTCTTGGATTGGCAAGTCTTGATCTCCAATCGGGGTGTTTTGCATTAAAATCGCTTCCTGATATAAATCTAAATCCCAGGGTTTCGAAGTAATCATTGAACTGTTGGTTTGTAATATTGTGCCTTGGAGGACTATACACAGAAGATATAGTTAGTGGCCCCGCCCAATCTTCTATGACAACAGAACAACCTTGAATGTGGGGATACCGATAATTTGGTAGCTCGTAGTGTTTGATCACATTTTTTATCAAAATAGCGCTTCCACCATCCAGACATTCCGGATGATTAGTAATATACAACGAAAATGACGGAATTTTAAAGTGACTTAATTCAATGAAGTGATTTTCTGATATCAGCATAATATCAATGTTATTCATGGAGAACATGAATATCACTGTTATGCTGAACCATGCCATTAGCATTCCAGCATTTCATAGCGCTATCATATAGAAATTGTTCATTTAATTTTGTTTGAAGCCGTTTTTCCGTTATCTGTTTTTCTGTTTTTCTGTTTTTCTGTTTTTCTGTTTTTCTGTTTTTCTGTTTTTCTGTTTTCCTGTTTTTCTGTTTTTCTGTTTTTCTGTTTTTATGTTTTTCTGTTTTTCTGTTTTTCTGTTTTTCTGTTTTTCTGTTTTTCTGTTTTTCTGTTTTTCTGTTTTTCTGTTTTTCTGTTTTTCTGTTTTTCTGTTTTTCTGTTTTCCTGTTTTTCTGTTTTTCTGTTTTCATGTTTTTCTGTTTTTCTGTTTTTCTGTTTTTCTGTTTTTCTGTTTTTCTGTTTTTCTGTTTTTCTGTTTTTCTGTTTTTCTGTTTTTCTGTTTTTCTGTTTTTCTGTTTTTCTGTTTTTCTGTTTTTCTGTTTTTCTGTTTTTCTGTTTTTCTGTTTTTCTGTTTTTCTGTTTTTCTGTTTTTCTGTTTTTCTGTTTTTCTGTTTTTCTGTTTTTCTGTTTTTCTGTTTTTCTGTTTTTCTGTTTTTTCTGTTTTTCTGTTTTTCTGTTTTCCAAGTCTTTCTGCATCGCAATATGCAACAAAAGAAGTCCACAGGTATGGCGGGAAATGTTCTTCCGGCTGGCGCGCGTGGCGAAGCCAAAGCTGATACAAGATCTTGTTCATTCGAATTCATGTTTAATAATAAAGAATTTAGAAAACAACTCTATTTATAGCCTGGGTTGGGCTAACTCGGGTTAAATCAACGTGGGTTAATAAATCCCGGGGGGCTTTAATAACCCACGTTGTGTTAACCCGGGTTTTATTAGCCCACGTTGATTTAACCCGGTTTAGCCCAACCCGCCATGATAGACTGATAAGAAAAGTGAAAATACGAGTCCTTTTATACTCTCAGTTGACCTTGAGAGAGTATTGTGCCTCCTTCCCCGAAGGTCTATGCACGAGTCGTAACACTTGTCCTTGCATTCCCAGACAAGACCATGACTATCAAGTCAATGCCTGTCCAGACAAGTCTTGACCCAAGTTTCCACACCACCCAAGGGGTATAGGGTCATTGCACTTTGTGCATTGGCGCGTTTTTTATTATAGTGGGTGTCCCCAGTAGGCATAATCCCACTTACTTTAATGTAACTTGCCTCAACCATCGCAAGCTACGGTGATAGCCACTCCATAACAAAATTGTTACCTCCCAGTATTATTTTTGTGTTTCTTTTTTTTATACTTTTTTTTTTTTTTTGATCCCCTATAAGTCTAGCCGCCACTTTACTTGGAGAAGCCTTTCAATGTGACGCACAAACTTACAAAGGGCTTTTATTTATTTTTTTATTTTTCTTGTTACTAAAAATATCCCTTACTCACACCCTGGACTTACAGAGTTTAAGCCAGCCATAGAGTGTTACACACATCCAAATACACGTACCGTACGAGGGCCCGGACTGCGACTCAAGGTCTTACGGGGATTAGCCCAGCCCCAAGCTGCAGGACTGCCTCAGGACTTATGCGTTTTACGGCTGCCTTAGAGAACAGTCGGGCTTTTTTATTGAATTTGGGCCGCCCTCACCTCGATGGTACGGTATTCTATAGAAATTCACACAGAGCTGGAGATATCCGTTAATAAATTGTAGTTATGTAGACTCACAAAAGTGTTCATATTATAACAGAATTTATTTTACAGATTGTTTTTTAAAGGTTGACGGTAAAAGAGTTTACTTAAAACTAACTTAACATTACTTACCTGGCGTAGGAGTTACCGTAATTAAGAAGAAGGTTCGTCCAGTACGAGGTTTTTACATTGCACTACGGGCGGGTTGAGCCCATCCAATGTCGTAAATTGGGTTTCTACGAACATGTTAGTAACCTGTAACAGTGTGGTACTGTTAAAAGTACAGGTCTGGTGGGAAATGTTCTTCTGGCTGGAGCGTGTAGCTCTCTGGCGATGGTTTCTCTCTCACATTCATAACTGGATTGAATTGTGTCCAATTCATAACTGATTAAGATTTTTGTAAACCAAAATATTTATTGGTTTTTAAGGGATTCCGCAGCCCCTCCCCGCTGCGGAAAGTGGTAGCCGACCTTCTTCTATTTGCTACCTCCTGCACTCTTGTGCTCCCACCCGTCTCCTTACTCCACCATCAGCGCGTCTAAGACGGCTCGGTCTAGCATCACTTCTTTATCGATTAAATAATGCCCCCAGGGTAGGGTCTTGACGCCCCCTTCCAGGATAAATCTCTTATCATCGTGAGCAGATAGGGCAATCTTGTTGAGCTCCACGGTATATACATTGTGCTTGAAACTCCGGATCATGTTCATAGTGCGGTAGTCTTTAGAGCTGTGATCTTGCTTCACCCCAAGTGTTATGTCCAGTGTGCTGTATTTTTCGGCGAATTCTTTCATACAATCCTTATAATCTTGGAAGGTAATATCTTTTTTTATTACGCACATCTTCACACCCTTGCTCTTTTTTGTTTCCCCGTCATCTTTGTCGTCCTTTTTTTCTGAGCGACTCGCATACATCTTTGAGCGAAGCCCAACATGCTCATACATAACTCGACCATTTAGTTCATCCTTGAACTTACCAATCACCTTTTTGTTCACGCTCGGGATGTTGTATCGATTCGGCTGGGGGTAGTCGCTTGTGTCGAAGAAGTCTATCATCTGCTTCATATCCTTGTAAAAGTGTTCAGTCTCTATGAGATATGTCAGAGAGTCGGTGTCGGTGTACTGAAGTTCAGCCTTGTTTCCATATTTTCTCTTGATAACGTTGTAGTGGAAGTCGAACATTAGGGTTTTGGATACATCAAGGATGCTCATTCCTACGTAGATAGCCTTATTAAACAACAATTTCGTTTTAGACATATGAACTGCTGCTAGCTGCTCGGTGAAGATGGTTCTGCTTTTGAAATTTGGTTTTGCCAGCCACTTTTGGACTTGTCGTTCCTTTGTTGCCAGGCGAATGTCGACTCGGTTTCGGATGTTCTCCATAGTCTTCCCAAACACCGAATTGTTCATCAGTTTAAAGAAGTCTTTCTCAAAATCGTTTTTTGCCTGAGTTCTCATATCGGTATTTAGGTCTATGTATTTCTTCAACCATTTGCTTTGGTTAAAGCATACGGCTCGATGCACTTTCGTCAGCTTCATCCCCAGCGACAAGTACTGCTTCAAGTTGCGGTAGTGTACTACGTATTTCTCCTTGTCGTGGAGGGTGAGAAGCAGCTTGCTCTCCTTAGCCCCCGGCGGTATACGTTGCTCTGGGGCGAGGGGGAGGTCGGAATGCGAGTCGTGGAGCTCTTTGGGGTACTCCAAATCCACCTCCAAGATGTATCCCATGTCATTGTCGTCTGCTACATCCATGATATCAATGTAGCCGTACCCGTTACCTTCCCACTCGAACTCCACTGGCTCCACCCACTTGAAACCACCGTAGGGCATGTGCTGGCTCATCGACCACCCGTATAAATTGTTGGCGTCCAGGTAGGTGAGGTAGCTGGTAGGTTTCTCCTCATCATAGTCCTCGGTGTACGGGTTGTTAGCCTTTGCGTAGCGGCATGAGACTTGGGAAACTCCTCCTCGAATTCCTCTGCCAATCATCAGACTCATGTTGTAGTCTGAGAGCAACTCCAGCTCGATGTTAGTGACCTTGAGCATGGCGCTCCAGGCGAGTCCAGGTGCGGTGAAATACCAGGCTAGATCTAGTTGATAAGTCTGGAGGCACACGTCTCGGAAGTTCTCCATGATGTCGGCTAATAGAAGCACATCTGTCTTGTTGTAGAGCTCCGTATATTCCTGCATGTTTTTGATGTTGAATGTAGTCCAGATCTTCTGCGCATGCTCGTAGTCTTGATCGGAGATTCCAGCCATATTTAATTTGTTGTAAAAGTCTTCTTTTGCTGGTAGAGATGTCAACTCGAACTTTTCTAGGGAGTCCATAAAGTCGTAGGGGTAGATCCCCTTTTTTGTAAGCAACTGCAGTTGCTCTCCAAAGTAGAATTGTGAGGTGTGTTTGAAATGTTCGGGAGCGAGGTTCTTTACCAATTTATCGAGACTTGAAGCCATGAACCGGCACGAGTCGAGGAATCGCAGCTTCACCCCACCCTCAATCTCGACGGTGTACGAGATGTAGCGTTCTTCATTGTTAGGTACGACGCTGATGGTCTCGTCGTTCAACCCAAACATTTTGATGAATAAATGGGTGTCATACCCACTCAAGTTATGGATAAAGATGGGTATAAAATTTGGTTTCCGAAACTTGAGGTTGCAGAGGTTGTGGGCGGTGCCTCTAAACTTTCCGGTGAGGTGATCGTGATCACGAACCTTGTAGTCATCTGGGTTGGTGAAAGGCTTTTCGCAGATGTGACAGTTGGTAGCCGTGACAAATTCCTGCTCGTCGTCCGCAGTTAGCTGCATCGGGATGGCTGCAGCGGTGGAGTAGAGTTGATGAATCTTCCTCGACTCATCTAGTAAACGTTCTACGAAGAACTGGGCGGCATCCTCTCCAAAGTAGCTGACGGGGTGGGCGTAGTCTCCATCGGTATACACGGTGTAGTAGCAGAAGCTGATGGCCTCATGCTTCTGGTACTTCTCGGTATAGCATCTCCTTGGTCCAATCGCTCGATCCTCGTTCTCCTCGATGGGGGTGAGCATGCACTCAAAGTCCGCGTACATTGCGAACGGGACTCGCATCTTCTTCTGCCCCTCTTCAAACTTGATAGTGCTTCCCTCCGGTGGCATGATAATCTTGACGGCTTCGTGCTCGTTGCAGTCCTCCGTGTGACGGTTGAGTAGGTCTTGCGTTCCAAAGTGTAGCAGGCAGCGGCGGCATATCCACGTCTTATAGCTATGATTAGTAGTCTGGGACCTAACAAGTCGGCTGAGGTCTCTAATGAGACAATAATGCGTATTGTCTCCGTCTTTCATGTATAGGAGGTCGATATGGGTGTGTTTCTCTGCATTTGTTACCAGCAGCGGGTATACGATGCACTTGTCGTCGTAAGCGTAGACGTTGATGGAAAATCCGCTCCTCTTCTCGAATAGCGTGATTTTATCAAGGGTGACGGGGAAGTTGATTCCTTGGAGATGTTGATCCAGCTCGTGTTCGAATGGTAGATAGTGGTGGATGCGGCGAGGTTGATCTTGCCGTGAGACGGGATGGAGAGCTGCTAACACAGACCAGAGGAAGCATTTCTGATCAGTGTTTTGTATATTCAGAACAGCCTTCTTATCGCTGATCTTTTTTGGCAGCTCAGTGTAGGTTGATGCGTGGATGGGGTCGTATCTATTGATTCCTAGCTCCAAGCCGATAATTTTAGCCAGAGTCCACCCGGATCCCTTGGCGTAGAATTCATCCATTTCTTTTAAGAGCTTCCCTTCAGCATCCTCCAGATAGTCCTCGATGTTAGTGGCTGGTAGGATAACCTCGTTCTTGGTCTTGAAGCTCATTTCTTTTTCCTCTTCCTTATCTCCGACCGGTTTTTTGTATTTTACGAGGAATATGAGGTTAGTCTTGATATTTTTTTCCTTGACGTGCTCCTCGATCTTGTCCCGAACGAGGCCTCGAGCTTGCTTCAGAAATCCGATGGGGTCCTTGATGTTGGGGTGGTTCTTGACTGAGTACGTCTTCATCCTGCCCCGGAACGCCTTCTCGATCTCTTCGATACGGAGCTGCTTTCCTCCAATCAGATGATCTACTGCTCCCTTGGCCGTATTGTATGCCGATACGATGGTTGAGCGGACGGTATCAATGATGGAATCGCTGGTTGATGGTTGGGGCTCATCATCCATGCGAGCGGTCTTGGAGATAGATGGGATAGGGTTCTCAGCCTTCCTCTTTAGGTGACCCGGGTTGCACTTCTTGAGGTGCCGGCTGCGGTTGGAGATAGTTATCATTACTCCGCAAGTCGTACAGGGACTTTGAGGCTCCCGGGTTGTTCTAGGCCCGGTGCAGCTCTTGAGGTGGCGAGCTATGTGCGCCTTGGACATGGTCTTACTGCATCTGGGGCATGCAATCTGGTTGGGGTTCATGATGATGATCTGCAAATGAATTTATAGGTTATGTACGTTGTAAATAGCGGAGCTGCTAGATGTGTCTCGTTCAAAAGTCTGAGACTGAATGAGAATTGTCCTGAAATCATCGTAATATATATGCCCCAGATCCAAGATGGCGGCCCCCAGTCCTGCCAACCTGTTGGGAATTTTCCCTCCCAAAATTTCCCTCAAATTCCCTTTTGTACTATATAAAATACACTATTAGCCTTGTTATACTATATAAAATGCACTTTTAGCCTAGCTATATTGTATTGCATGCGTATCTGTACACATGTACCAAATTTGAGCGAAATCGAACGGTAAATAATGAAACTAGATCCGGAGTGGTGGGGGTAAAGATAAGTCCAGAGACGACATATACATAATACAAACGGTTTATATTGTATGGCATGCGTATCTGTACACGTGTACCAAATTTTAGCGAAATCGGACGGTAAATAACGAAACTAGATCCAAAGTGGTGGGGGAAAAGATAAGTTCAAAGTTGTTATTTTTGGAAAAATTTTGTTATAGGTCGGAAATGGTGTACGCAGGTGGGCCTAAAGACTTTCGGGGGTCGAAAAAAATTTCCAAAGCTCTAGGACGCACCGTTTTCGAGATATAAGCAAAAAACCACTTTTTACGGGAAATGTATTGACTGTTTCGGAGAATACCTAAAGACCAGAAAGTGGCTCAGTGTTAGACACATCGGTGTTCTAACACGGCACTGGGGAGGGTAAAAGCAAGCTAAGGGAACCTAGTGACGACTCCTAACGGCAGTTGCCTTATGAGGAAAAGCCAGTGCGTCACACGCTGGCCCCACCCGGGTATCCGCTGCCAAGTCGAAGTTGGCCGAGAGTGCGTCCCACCACTCTCACGGAATCCCCCGCGAGTCCTTTAGCAAACTTTAGCCTTGCAAAGTTGGCTAAAGGACTGATCGGTGTTTAAAACTGGCCGAATCACAAAGACTCAAGGCTTGTCTCTAACACCGACCGTATATTTTCTAAATACTCACCAACAGAGAAGTTCTGCGCAGGCAGGAATCAGAGAGTCAGGAGAGAACAGTACTTGCCGCTCGAAGGCTCGTCGACAACTCATCGCTGACCGGTGTGCTTACACAAGACCTCGACGATTGCCGAAGGTTGCCGACAATCTCCGGAAACCCCCGAAGGTATTCTCCGAAACAGTCAATACATTTCCCGTAAAAAGTGGTTTTTTGCTTATATCTCGAAAACGGTGCGTCCTAGAGCCTTGGAAATTTTTTTCGACCCCCGAAAATCTTTAAGCCTACCTGCGTACACCATTTCCGACCTTCCTATAACAAAATTTTTCCAAAAATAACACCTTTGAACTTATCTTTTCCCCCACCACTTTGGATCTAGTTTCGTTATTTACCGTCCGATTTCGCTCAAATTTGGTACACGTGTACAGATACGCATGCCATACAATATAAACCGTTTGTATGATGTATATGTCGTCTCTGGACTTATCTTTACCCCCACCACTCCGGATCTAGTTTCATTATTTACCGTTCGATTTCGCTCAAATTTGGTACATGTGTACAGATACGCATGCAATACAATATAGCTAGGCTAAAAGTGCATTTTATATAGTATAACAAGGCTAATAGTGTATTTTATAGTACAAAAAGGGAATTTGAGGGAAATTTGGGACTTTGAGGGAAATTGTGGGAGGGAAAATTCCCAACAGGTTGGCAGGAATGGGGGCAGCCATCTTGGATCCGGGACCGCCATCTTGAATCCGGTCACGTGACCTTCCCCCACTCCCGACTCACCATTTGACGAAAACCCACCATGGGACGTTTCAGAAAACAGGTATTACTACTACTATAAGATATTTCAAGCCTTTGCTACGTCATTTCATTTCAATGTGACACTGGAGACTTTGTTGGCCTCATTCTTACTACAACTAAGAAGCCTGCCATGAATAATGTTGGAGATGGAATGGCTCCACGCCACGGGCTCCTTCTCTATCCCACCACTCTCGCGCATTAGAGCTGGACCGCACTAGCCCGACCACGACTCCGACTGGTAAACTTGACATGGAATGTAAGAATGTAAGAAAGAAAGAATGGAATCAAATTGAACGACGTGCACTATAGTTCGAATAAAATAACTTTGGTACTGGCGGAACGGCCTCACGCCACTGGTCTGAAATGACAAAACTCTGAGCTTTAACTTGCTGTCAAATGTAAAATAAGTAAGCAATAATTTTCAAACTAATTGTATAGTGTACACCATTTTATATTCTTTAAGGAAAAATTATGCTGGAGATTTTTCTAGAGCTAATTTGCTTTTTAAAGTGATATTTGTATTTAAAAACACGTTTTTATGAGTGAAATTGCGCGTGAGTCGTCTTTAACCTGTCACTGCTGAGAGAATAATAATAATAAAATAATGTCTTGTGGATGGATGACAGTTTGATTTATTGTGATTAGTTTGGTATAAGTCTCATTTAATAATTTTAACAGGTTAATGAGAAATTAATTTTTTTGTAAACCCTTGCAAACTCTGAAACGAAAAACGCTAGACAAAATTTCTTTGAGCAAACATTAACTGTGTTATTTATGTATTACTAAAATAATACTGTGGTACTAATAAAACATGTGGAAATATAATGAAGAGTGTATGAAGTAAACTCGTTCGTTTACATCGAGGCTGTGTCGGACGCGTAAGGTATACTCTGCTCAAGGGAAAGTGTAGACTGAATATTCAGCCCAAGCGTAAAACGAATTCCGATCGACGATATTTTCAGATAAGAAATGTTTCTCCAGTAATAAATAAGGTAAGTTAGTTGACTTTTGACTTTGAGGTGTGTTCGTGTTCATTTCTTTATCGATTTAACAGTGCTTACTATAGTATAACCACTAGTTTATTTTGATTACAGTTATTTAGTTTTAGTGATATTACAATTTTTTTTATTTAGATATGACAATAATGCTATAGGATTCAGTGTATATATAATTATCAGTGTTTATTGCAATTCTAATATTTAGGCTCTTTCAAATTTTAGGTAATTTTCTATTGGTAATTGACAAGATTTGTTTGCAATGGAAGAGGCCAGAGCTGAGCCAGTGACTGTACATTGTGCTTGTGGTATCACAACGTACAGTCAACGCCGCCTTGTTGACAATCTAGTTTTGAAAACTCCTGAATCTTTCTTCCTAGTTCAAGAAATTTCTATTTAATACGAGAGTAAGATTTAAGTGTCACTTAAATAACACAATTAATTTAGGTTTAAACAGATTTTGTCTAGCGTTTGTCATTACCGAGTTTGCAAAGGTTTACAAAAAAATTAATTTCTCACTAACCTGTTTGAATTATTAAATTATTAGACTTATACCAAAATAATCACAATGAATCAAACTGTCATCCATCCACAAGACATTATTTCATTATTATTATTCTCGCAACAGTAACAGGTTAAAGACGACTCACGCGTAATTTCACTCATAAAAACGTGTTTTTAAATACAAATATCACTTTAAAAAGCAAATTAGCTCTAGAAAAATCTCCAGCATAATTTTTCCTTAAAGAATATAAAATGGTGTACACTATACAATTAGTTTGAAAATATTGCTTACTTATTTTACATTTGACAGCAAATTAAAGCTCAGAGTTTTGTCATTTCAGACCAGTGGCGCGAGGCCGTTCCGCCAGTACCAAAGTTATTTTATTCGGACTATAGGTGAGGTCCGACACGGCAGTCGGGGTCTGGTCGTCCGACCAAAGACAGAAGGGTTTGGTCGGGCCTGACCAAACTATCGGCCCCGACCAATAATAAATAACATAGACTGATATGGCGTGACGCGCACTGCATACGGTAGCAACCCCGACCCGACTCCGACTAGGTGAGTAGTTTTGAAAAATCTACTTACTATGGCAATTTTGACACTGACTTTTTATTTTTGCGGTTAAAGACCGGCCATCTTTACGTAATTTATCGTTACATGACTATTCATAGAATAGAATGTTAAAGAAAGAAATGTGGCAGGAGATTACAATGACCTTAGTAGGCAGTGAGAGCAGCTCATTAAAGGAGCAAGCTGATTCATGTAAATACAATGTTATTGTTTTTTATGTCATTTTTGATTTGTTACTCCTTCAAAACGATTACTTATATTTATGGATATTTAATTAAACAATGAAGGATATCTGCTAAATACATCAGGATCATTATGTTTACATGATTCAGAATAAACATAATAGTTATATTACACTTTAACTTAACGTATTAACGAAGGTATTTGTAGTTGTAAGCTCAAGATCTACTTACCAAACTAATTTCCAAACATAATAGTGTTCCAGTAAGTAAATAAAATAATTGTACTGGGTACTAGGAGTAGTAATAGGATGTTAATTTATTAATAGTGTAACTATTAGTACTTTTTTATTTTTATTCGTCAACTGAAAAGTGTGTCTTATTTATGAAGAGTAAACAATGTAAATTTTTTTATTTAAAATCCATTTCTCAACTGAAGCATTCAGAGTCGGAGTCGTGGTCGGGTCTAGACACGACCAGAATTGTCGGAGTCGTGGTTGGGCTATTGCGCATTAGCTCTTAGGGTTAGAGGAGGGTAATGAATGGCACTCCCCCCTCTCTCTCTACCCTGGAATTTGTAGGTTTTCTAGAAATTACATCTCAGGATGTCACATCAATCTCTGAAGCCAAACTCGATCTTTGATGCACTGTGTTGGGTTTGGTTTTAATGGATGCTTTAAAATGGCAGGAAAAGGGTATTCTCAGAACAAAGTATTCTCGTTCACTATTTTTTAATTGTTATGATGTTGTTGGCCACAGTTTTTTTTCTTCATTTTTTCTTATTTTGTCTAAATCAACATTCATACTAGAATTATATTGTATTGCTGACACAGATAACGTATGCGATATATGTTTTTCATGCCCATTTGACAAAATATTCTTTCATAAGATTTAGAAACGAGATACTCTATAATTCCAACAATGTGAAGTGACACTCGAAACAAAGCCCGATGGAACAGAGAGTCCACCTCAGTTGAATTTATCTCTTGAAAACATGTATCTCGATCAGTTGTGCTTTGCTGATTATTAAATATTTACTTTTGTTTCTAATTTTTAAACAAATGAACCCACAAATGTAAAAAAGGCATGATTTATCAAACTGTAGACAGTTTAAATATTCACACTCCAATATTTCGTAAAGCTTGAGATTTATTGTTAGTTCGTCTTTCTTTTCACTACAAGCCACATTACATTCAATTTCTTTAAAATTTGAACAAACTGCCATTTCCTTATGTTCCGATGATTGTAAACTAGGTACGCTTTATATTCCTATTTGTATCTCGGCCTCAAATATCTGAGTTGCTGTTACGTTATAATTCCTTTAAGCCATTTTATTTGCCTTTCTTACGTCCCTCTTCAACGCTTGCCTTAGTATATCGTATTTCCCAATAGCATGAAAACATTTAAAAATCATTTTGATTTACAAACCCGACAAGCCTACTTCTCAAATAAGTCTATAATATAAAATATATTTTATATATACATGTAAAATAATAATTTTATAAAATTAATTATTTTATAAAATTGTTAAAAGTCACTTTGATGATTTTGTGAGTAAATCCTACCTTATAACACCACATCAACTGGGATTTAGCTCTCATAATACTACTAATCATCAACTGTTAAGATTATAATGAGATATTATTTAGGGCTCTGATGGACAAAGTCGTACTATTGCTTTATATTTCGACATAGCTGAAGCATTTTATCGCGTTTGTCACGATGGTTTATTATTTGTTTAAGTTTAGATAATTTGGAATTCCTTGTTATTTGTTAAAAATCATAAGAAATTTCCTAAAAGATTTGACGTTTTCAATCAAAATCGGTGGTGTTCTATCTACCAGGCATTTTAAGGCTATTTGGTCAAAAAAATTTTAAATTTTTTTCGATTTCAATGTTTTTATAAATCAGCCATTAAATGCCTCCCAAGTTGTTCTTTCATTAAAATTATGTTTATAGTTATAAATACATCACCTCAAAGATGCGAATTTGGGATTTCTTGGTACATGCAGAGTTAAGAAACTATTATCCCGATTACTCCCAAATTGTAAAAACAGACCCTCACAGGACAGGTCTTCCTCATCAGTTGTTTTAAATTACGTAATTTTACTGCAAATTAGCAAATTTTATTTAAAGCCCTTAATGCCCGAATTATTTTTCAATAGTTTAAAAAAGTTTCAATATTTAGTTACACGTATTCAGATAGGTCTAATATAACTTGTAAAAATTTGTTTTGTCAGTGGCTTATCAATGCAATGAGCAAAATCGTTACAATGTAAAATTTTTATTTTAAGGTGATTTTCTGTTACAGAAAATACATTTCATCCAAAATTACACTAAAACTGACTTTACTTAAAACAATCTACACATAATCCTACCCTACGTCACATTTACCACATTAGGTTCGTACAGCAGTTTTTTTTTTTGCTTTACATACACCTCCAGCACATCTGCTTTTTTCACCAGATTTTGAATTAGATATTCTCTTCCATCATAGTGCAGTGATTCAGATAATCTTGACGTATCTATCTTGACAGCAAACATTCCACTTCCTCTCCCTGGGCAGCCATACCTTTTAAGTACACTTGTACAATGTCATGGCGAAAGTCAACTTGGCTCATCTTGTTATCAGTGTGTCTTACGATTAGCCAAGCGTTTTGTGTTGCCGCATCCAATAGCCATGTCATTATAGCCCAATACCACTTCTTATTTCTTATTTGTATCCTGTATTTTGCTATATTTTGATCCAATCGATCGACTCCACCCACTGATCGATTGTATTCCCCAACTGATTTGGGTCTAGGAACCTATACGATTTTTTTTCAGATTGGGAAAAACTCTTAACATTGCAAACTTGTTACGCAGTCAAAGAATTTGATGCAACTGTAACTGCTGAGTTATCTTTCCACCATACCATTATAACCCCATCATCTTTAGATATTGTGCTTTCGTAAGTTCGTCTCTCTCATCATTGTAGCGAATCTCTGCTTGAGCAGTAGTTGCCTTGCATTCAAATTATCAATTGTACCAACAGTACCTCGTCTCCTGATTCGTTGTCACTATGTCAGTCGTCAGTGCTGGGTCGGGTGGAACAATGTAAAGTGTATCAGTCTCAGGTGTACTGCATTCGTCATGTTGTCCAAATAATATATCAAGAGCTTCTTGAACGGTCAACTCTGGGGCCAATCCTTCAATCTCACTGAAAAAAATAACAAACAGTTAGAAATATTCTTTATACATAAAGCTATTACAACTTTGAATATATAATTAAAAAAGAAATTTTTTTAGCAATTCATATCGTCTTGGCTAAGAATAATAAAAATCAATCAAGATTCAAACAGATTTAACATTAAAATCAGGTTGATATTCCTACTGCCCAGCGTGTACATATGGACACGCAATTTTTACAATGATCTGATAAGTGAATAAGTACCAAACACACACGATGCAACATAAACTATTCTAGGGCTTACAGTAGTTCATATTAATTAGTTATACAGTATATGGCAATAGTTTCAAAACTGTTATATTTATGAGTAATATTGTATTTACATTTAATCAACGCCAATGTCACACTAAAGTCATGAGCAAATTCAGCAAGGTATATGAGTATTCTGGTAAGCAAAATATTCAACAGCCAATCAACAAAGTCTGGATTGTTTGGAAGAAGGAAATAAGGTACCAACCACTTACAAGTTTAAATAAAATTTCCCACATACACAACAAAAATTCCCTGCAAGTGTGTCCATATGAGTCAAGTGTCTCTGTGTGTGTCTCGCGGTCAGACGTATAGCGAGCGCTACGAATCGAAATCCAGTTATCCTTACTGTCGGATCCAAAAATCAATGTACTCGAGTTTTAACCTTTGCTACAAAATAAATACTCATTCGATTTCGTTGTGTTGTACACAAAAATTTAGCTTATTTAATTCTACGTAATATAATATTGCTTAGCTTAAATATTTTTTTGAGGACTTTTAAGAATTTTTTTAGCAGTCCAATAAAAAACATGAAATTTTAGCACTTTTGGAGTAAAGCTCAAATTCAAAAATTTCTAAAACAAAAACTACTAAAGATAAGTCAGTGAAACTTTAACAACATGTGAAGACGATTGTTATTTGTAGTCTGTCCAAATCATAAATTTCTTACTTTTTTAGCAAATATTTGTAATCTTAATAATGGCTGATCACAAAAACTTCCAAAACGGTTTGAAAAATACAGAATTGAAGTATAATAAATAAGATTATAAAACGGTAAATGTGGTAAAAAAATCTTGCGATTTTACATTACATGATAATTTAACAGACATTAATGTGCCGTAAATCGCGCGATCGGTCGGACCACTGGCTGCGGTGTTGCCACTTCATACAGTTTGACTTATCATTAGACCACATAGCATACGACACGAGCATAATCATTAAGTCCAACTTCATAGTTTAACATTCTCAATAAAGGATTCTACGTCACAAAACCACAATTCAAAAAGGAGCGTGAGTCATCAGCTATTGTACCAAAGACTACAACGCGCGGGAAGAAGGGCATAGACGAACGTCACCAATTCTCGCTCATAGCGTTCTAGAGATGGCCATGTCAAAAGCCAAAAGGTCGACGTGACTTTTTCAATAAAGATTTACTCACTCTTCAGGAGTTCTTAACCTGTATGAAGGAGTATGCAAGAAAAGATATAATAATACATTACTATAAAAAAATATGTCTACGATTTTAACTCAAAACTAATATTTATGTTTACGGTTGGTTAACAGACCAAAGATAGTTATTTTTTCATCTGAAGCATGACAAATCTCTTGTTTTTCTTCAGTCACGTCCTTGTAACCGAGTGAGTACGATACCCCCTAAAGGTGCGTTTAAACCAAATGTTGCCAACACATTGTTGTCAAGTTTGAGTTGGCATGGTTAACATTTGTTGACAACATATTAGCTTTTTTGCACTTTTCATCAATTGCTTTCTGCATTCCGAGATTTAAACACTGGAGGAACTTGCGTTAGTATCCGCATTCTATATCATAATAAGTAGAAAGAGAAGGTCGAAGAGATTTTGATTAAGATCAGATCTGTGTATGGTGGAAGTGATCTACCTTCCGATTTAAATCAAGATTATTTCAATCCATTGTCAAGAGAGCTGATGTCCATTGAGTTCCAAAGAAGTGGTTGCTTACAATAGTGCTCGATCAAACTTAGAATTGTATCTCATGACCTTAAAAGGTCAAACTTAGAACTTCAAACTTAGAATCAAACTTAGAATTAAACTCACTTAAAAGGTTGTCCTTACTGACTTGCACTACGACAACACAAACAAAAGAACTACTAGCAACATCCGAAATAGAGTACTGATGCCGAGTTGGCCAACCACGTTCACTGAACAGTGGAAGGCACAGATAACTAACTCTACCTAGGTAGCTCACAGTTTACGGGGGAAACGTACGCGCTGTGTACGGAGTTTGTAAGCAAAACGACCGTGATTATAGGATGCGACATTGCCGCATTGAGCTGCCTCCCTATCTTCTAAATAGGTGAACTAGACGAGACGCGCGTGTTGGTTGATTTCAATCTGGCAATACCGTCTAGCTCACAGCCGATCAACGCTATTTTAAAGCGGACAGTTCACACACTAGGAACAATGTTACTTATGTGTGGTGGAAGGGAAAGTGTTGCCACCATTGTTGCGGGTCTCATCTTTACCCAACTTTACCAACTCTTGGTGAGTAATGATGCCAAATCGTTTGTCTGTATTGACAACATTGCTGGTAACAAATTAATGTTGACGAAAATTTAGGTACGATTGTTGTAAATGTTCTCAAAATTTGTCGGCAACAATTATGTCAATTCCAGTGTAAACGCGACTTAATTCAAAGTTATGTGCTCAATAATTGTAATTAACAGGATATATAAAACTAGTTAGACCTGTGTCACAATAATCAGAAACTTGAAATACCATTTAGGTAAAAACAGGAGGCAGTGCTTACAATTATTGCTCATATTAATAAGTACAGTACCATAGATCTTCTATTATACTGGTATAATAGAAGATCTATGACAGTACTATTATCATAGACCTTCTATTATACCAGACAGTCCCATCATACGGGCGATATGGTCGTAGTTCTGGTTCAACGTGTCGGCTAGTTGTTCGAGACCTCGCCAGACTGCGCTGGCTCTCTCCCCCCTCAACCCATTACCCACCCTCCTAAGGAAAGACGTCAGGCACTACGTCACGTACTACGTCACGTTACGTCAGCTCTTGTTGGTTATCATGAGAGACTGGCCATGTCCCGGCCCAAGGCTGCCTGCCCGGCCAAAAGCTTTATGCATTTTTAATCGTTTTCTGCCATCGCTATTTATTGATACCAAACACTGAGGCAATAATTTGAATACCTAAATTCAATCACACTCCTAGTTTGCGAATTAAATAAAACTGTTGTAATATGAGATATTATCAGATCAATCCAAGACAATTATGTCTTATTTTTAGATAGGTACCTATCATGCATATTGTAAATAATAAATATATAAAAACCAATTTTAAGACATTTGACATTTAGGTGTATTTATATGTAACCTTTGGTATTAATTATAAGTATATAATGATTAACAACTAGGCATATATTTAGCATTAAAAAAATAATGTTATAACAGTTATAACTGTTTAGTATATATAACAAAAAAGTTTAAATGGTAATGATAGTATTGTTTCAATTACAATAATTAGTTAATACGTTGTGTTTTCTTTTTTTTCAATCAGTAGGAATGTTATTTGGGATTTTGCCAGTGTTGAATGCTATCCTAACTTGTTTTTCATAATATTATAAATATTGCATTTGTCTAAACAATTGGTTTGGGAAATTAGTATTATTTTTGAACTTATTACTGTAATATTTTTATGAAAGTGTTATTTTTTTACATTATATACCATTAATTATATTATAGTACATATCTCATTTATTGTATTGTATTAAGTATGTTGTTGCTGTGATGAAATGTTAAAGATGAAACATTACAGTACATGATTAATTGTGATGGTTTAATTTAAACGTAAGATGCAGTTTATTTCATAACTCAAAGATGTTTAAAGTGGTTTGTTGTTAACTATAGTTTTATATGTCAATTTGTTTAGTTATTTTATTTGTTCTTCTTTTTTTTGTCGTTCCAATTTTATGCAGGTTTGGTTAAATGTAAATATATATTATCTTATACAGTAGTTGTTATTCAATTTTCTGAAAGTTGTAAAATTTCATTTAATAATACTTGGTACCAAGGTATAGACATTCGTTCTTCTAAAATTACATATGGTATTAATATTATATATCACCAATTTAACAAACCAAATCACATATCACTAAATTCATAAAAAACTATTTTATAATTTCCACCAACGATAAATACATTTTCAAACTTTTTCTTAAATTGCAAATTTATTTTTTAGGTTCCACTTTGATAAATGTTGTACCAAATGTTACAATGTTAAGATTATTTTTTGTAGGTGTTACTTATTTCCCTAATAAATATAAATGTCATGTGAATTATTTTGGTAGTAAATTTTAATTGTTATATTATACCAATGTTATTATACTTCTAAGAACCAGTATTCATTTATTCCATGTGCTTTTTTAACGCGTTATTACTGTTCCTTATAATACAAAAATGAATAAGGCTATTAGAAAGACTTTTCAACAAAGTAAATATACACTCAGTTATAAAACAAAGAACAATACTTTTACTTTAAATAGTTTTTTGGTATAATACGTGTTGGTACATATACAGTACAAGTAAACGTTACACAACACAAATTCACCACAATATAAGCACAAAATGCACAAATATACTACAATACAAGTACAAAATGCACAAATATTGTGGTGATCGATCACCACAATATTTGTGCATTTTGAACTTGTATTGTAGTATATTTGTGCATTTTGTGTTTATACTGTGGTGAATTTGTGTTGTGTGACATTTTACTTTAATTAACAAACTATCTAACAAAGAAAATAATAACAAATATGAAAAATGTGGAATATATAAAATACAATGCTCGAAATGCAATTCTTTTTACATAGGACAAACCGGAAGAACATTTAATTTATGTTACAAAGAACACATAACCTACAAGTCATAAGAAACAACAACTCAACATCAATTAAATTCAACTTTGCTGAACATATTCTCCAGTCAAATCACAATTACCAAAATATCAATGAAAATGTTACAACTTAAGAACATGAGAAGAAAGGAGAAAAAAATGAATTCCAAAGAAAATTTACAATTATAATGAACCACAGAACATGTAAATACACAAATTAACATGAAAAATCCTATATATGAAAAAAATAAGACAAATAAAAAAACATAAGAATCAAAAGATATATAATCAATGTAAGTTTATATAATCAATTATTCAACTTACCCACACACTAAATTAATCATATGTTATCTTCATCTGTTTTATTTTTATAATTGTTCATTTCTTATAGGTTATATTATTTACACTCTGAAGATGGCCCAAGGGCCGAAACCGGTCATGTATTATTATAAAAAATGAATAAAGAGTACTTAATTATAGTTATTATTCAATTTAATAGCTCAGTCTTAAATTATTACAGTTATCATGCTATTTTTAAATAAAAAAAAAGAGTTCTTTTCTCTGAAAATGTTCTATTTTTATTTCTCTTGGCCAAATTTTTATAATAATAATAATAGATTAAAGTCAAATATCAAAGTCAAATATTTTTATTTCCGTCCATAGTGAAATGTGAGATTACAAATGATAGCTTAAACTAAGGAATACAGTAAAACTATTTTACTTCTACGGGATTGCAGTACAATTTTATAAATGGTATAATAAAGAATACTAATTAACAAGAAACTACTACAGCCAAGTAATAATCTTTAAATTAATATTACTGCTATTTGGTCAAAATATAATTCATAAATTAATATCCATACAACAATTGTTATTGAATTAAACAAATTAAACACAATATATATATATATAATGTTGCATTCCAGGAGCGTAAGAAAAAAAACTAAATTATATGGAAATAAGCCTACATAGACAAGGCCCGTGCGTAGGCTTAAGCTACTTATCAAGACATTCGATTATATATATATATATATTTTTTTTTTTTTTTGCGGATGGTCAATGAAAATAATGAGTGGTGTTTGATATGATAGACTGGAGTAGGAACAAGTTGATTGGTGATATAAGGAACAGTGGCGACGGCTGGCAGAAAGAGAAACCTATTGTACATGAGAAAAACAACTTTGCTGATATGAGCACAAGCTAAGGCAGAGGAGGGGGAGGACAGGTCGGCGAGCAGTGTGGGTGACTGTGCAGACTGCAGAGGCATGGTACGGTGGGTCGGTGGATGTCTGTGTTCTGGTGTCCGTTCTGTCAATTCTTGTCTGTAGTCAAGTCATACATGTATGTCTGCGTGTCTGTCTGTGTGTGTATGTCAGTACTCCGCTGCAAGAAGCGACTCGACTCCCGACACACTGAGCCCCAGCAGCCACTGAGAAACTTTACATTTAAAACTAGATAAGGACGTACATTTGAAGACATCTAATACGTTTGCCTCCCTACACAAATTCCTGAACAAAATATTACAATTATAAAACGAGTTAGTTGATAGATGCGTTTTGCGTAGTTGAATAGAAGAAATGCCAACGTGACGTGCATATCTAGTATTGTACAAGTGAGAAATTGGTTTGAAGATGGTGCTTGAATGTTTGAAAATAAATATCAGAAGGGTTTTAACGTAAATGTGGCGTATACTTAAGATTCGTGTGTCTTGAAACAGAGCATCAGTAGGATATCGTCTCTCTTTGTTAAATCCTACTTTCAAAATGGACTTTTGGATAACACTCAATGAATTCAACTGATTATTAAAAGAACCTCCCCAATCTATAATACCAAAGGAGAGTAAATATTGAACGTACGCAAAGTAAGCTAATTTGATTTCTTTCTCATAAAGTATATCGCGTAGATTTTTAAAAGAAAAAATGTATTTGCGCAGCTTCTTTTTCAGGTAGTCAATATGCTTGGACCAATTTAATCGACTGTCAAAGATAACTCCGAGATACTTACAGAACTGAACTTTCTCAATGGTCGCGCAAGCGCAGTTAAGATTTAAGTAACTATTACAGGTGTGAATCACTAAATCATTTAGATTAAAGTCTGAATTAGTTCTTAACGACAGTGGCAAGAATTTAGTTTTGGACACATTAAGCGAAAGAATGTTTTGATCAAACCATTTTTTTACATAAAAGAGATCATGTTGTGCCGTCAAGGCAACCTCGTGCCACGTTTTTGCTTTCATAAAGATTAAAGTATCATCTGCAAATAAGAACAATTTACCCTTTAATTTGAGTTTTGTAATATTATTTATGTATATCAAGAACAAAATTGGTCCAAGCGTACTGCCCTGCACCACTCCGTAATCTACTGGAAGAAGGTCACTATTTACACGCGAAATGGAAACACATTGACGTCTATTCGTTAAGTAACTATTGAACCAAGCAAGAGAAATCCCACGGACACCAATGGATTCCATCTTCCTAAGTAAGATGTCTCTATCGATACTATCAAAGGCCTTTTTTAAACCAAGAAAGGTGAGAATAATTTTGTCGTCAGCTGACATTGCATCATGAATTTCTTTATTAACGTCAAAAAGAACATCCGAGATGGTTTTATCCTGTCTAAATCCATACTGACGCTCTGTCAGAATCTGGTTGGCGTGAAGGTAACCTACAAGCTGTTCTTTGACAATTTTTTCAATCACCTTAGAGAACACACTGAGGAGAGAGATGGGGCGGAAATTATTTTTATCCGTAACATCATTAGCTTTATACAGTGGAAGAACTTTGGCTATCTTATGAATATCGGGGAAAACGCCAGAAGATAAACTCAAATTAATCAGGTGGGTGAAAGGGGTACAGATAATATTGAAATACTGTTTGAGGACAGCTGCAGGAACATTGTCAGGGCCCGGCGCCGAGCCGCCGCGCAGCGCTGTCACGTGTCGCAGCACATCAAGCTCAGTGACAGTGTGTAAGTTGAAAGTACAGTCAAGTCTGTAGTCATCGTCAGTGATTAGTAGTTCTCCAGTTGAGGCAATAGAATGTGCCAGGGTTTGTCCAACGTTCAAGAAAAATATATTAAACTCATCTGCAACCTCTTTGAACAAATTATTATTAAAATGTGAAACATCAGGGTGATATTTATCCATTGGAAACTCATCTTTTTTTGTTTACCCCCAGAGAGTTCATTGATTATTCCCCAAAAAAGCTTAGGTTTGTTGCTGCATTCATGAAGCATTGTTCTATAGTACTGTAGATGCGCTTAGCATTTTTTAACTCAACACTTAAAAACAATCTGTAGTGACGGTAATGATTCTTGAGCGTTAGATTAAAAGGCTGTCTTTTTACCCTTTTACTTAATTTGTCTCGAGTACGTATCATTTTTATTAGCTCAGTAGAGATCCAAGGCTTTAGCTTCTTCAACCTGGTTGTGTTATTTTTAATTTTCTGCGAAATTTCAATTGTTTCTACTATTATTCTATTAAATTCACCGGCACAATCATTAACCTCCTCAAGATCAGTGACTTTGTCCCAATTCACGTGTTGTAGGTTGTTGTCGAGTAAGTTGTAGTCTATGTACGTGTTGTCAGCCGCAGTATGACAGTGAGTAGGGTGAGTGGAGTGAGTGAGAGTGACTGTCAGTCCTGTACTGTAATGGTCTGTGGTGTGTGTCTGGAGCACTGCAGCCTGTACTCTAGTCATGTCATTGTGACGTATAAATATGTGGTCCAGACACGTAGCAGTGTTATCAGTGACTCTGGTCGGCCTGTCAATGCACTGCACAAGACCTGCCCCCAACAGACAGCTCAGGTACCGCTCCGAGATATCATTGTCCAACAGCGTGTTTATATTTATATCTCCAATAGTAGTATTATTATAAGTATTTGTATTGTCTTAGTAATATTTACTAAACGATTTTCGATTTATTTTCGTATCGTACCGGACACCCGATCGGAATAGATTGTCAGTGGAGAGGGTTTGAGCACAGAATAATTCTGTGGTCTGAGCATAAAAGTTTACAGTGACATGTCATGTACTGAATTATTGAAGCCATTAAAAACAATGGTTCTTTACTAAAAAAAAGTAATCTCTACAGAAAAATATGACTGGTTTCAGCATTCAGCCATTGCAACTATACGTATGGCAACCCAACATAGCTCACGCGATTGTTACTCTGCTTTTCGGCGCTCGCTAATTAAGACTGTGTTATTAAAACTGCCCACATATAAACGTGTTCTTAATTTATAATGCTGTTTTTCCAGATTACGTGGAAGTTCGAATGAAAGTCGTACATAGCGTAGAACTAAAGATACTATATCCAACGTATTTTAATATTTTATTTAGTTTTAAAAAGAGCGGTGATTGTGTGCAGTTTGCCTGAAGGAATGTCATTTTTCTGAACTTTAACAGAAGGAATGTAACTACGTTTTTTTTTATTATTGTTATGTAATTTTATAAATTTGTGTTCGGGGGGGGGGACTATATAACTTCCAAAAGTTTCATAACGATAGGATGAATGAAACTCTATGTAGTAATAGAGGAAAATAGACATACACGTACACTCGTTTTTATACACACAGATCAAACTAAACTCCTTCTGAACACAAACTTAATTCTAACATTATGAAATATCTACATGATATAATTTCATACTAATCTCATGAATATTATAAACATCGCCTTAGCCTTAGTTAAATTATTATAAATATATTATTTACGTTTGAACATTTGTTACTTTTAGATTAATTTAGAAATATCTTCTTGCTGCTCAGCTCTACTATGTAATAATGAACATATTTGAATTAACAGTCTCTACGTTTAGTCATAATGATATAGTCTATAGTAGTACGAACGCTATAATCATTTATATTAGACTCGAATCATTTACTAGCTGTTTACCCGTGTCTTGCTACGGGATTAACATATAAACAGTAATTTTTTAGTTTATTAATGGTAGTTTCGAGTGCCAACCTGTCCCTCCCTCTTATAAGATAAAAGTAACTGATAAATTATTAAAATGTAGTAAAAAGAGATTCAAGTTATTATAACTTTTGATAACAATAATCATACCTAATTACTTATAGAAAAGGTAAATTAATACAAGAGTAATTTTTTGAAATTTGGAAGGAAGGTATAATCATGTCGTCCCCAGAAAAATTCTAAGATTTTACATTTCCAATAAATAGGGTTTAATTTTAGCGATTGAAAATATAAATTTTGCATAATAAAAACATAGGTGACTCGGCCGTACAAAACACGATATCGTTCTTACATTCTTACTTAATAATGAGATACCGACACAACGTTGTGCGTATTTTAAGGCGAATATGAATGATGATATGTGTGTAGGATGAGTGTAGTCTGGTTACTAACTGAGTTCAACTATTCCTCAGAATGACAATTTATTAATAGCCCAACAGACAGGGCAACTAAGGGACCTACAGCTTTATGTAGACTCCGAACCACGTAGTGTTGGTCTGATATACAGGTAACTGATAAGTCTGACACTCATTTCTCTCCCCTACACAAAATTCGAACTCTAATTACCATCCAACATGGACATCACAGACTTCTATTGTAATGTCCACGTCGATGCCAACCATTAAGCGGAGGCCGTGTCGGTATTAAGAGGACCGAGCATGGAACCTATCGCCTACAATCTCCTAAACACTTTTTCTCCAAGTAGCTGGGTTACAGATCTGCGCCATCAGATTCCAACGCTCGTTGAAGCAAGAAAACTGAATTTAAGGTACACATGTGGCATATATTTTTGTACAGGAAGAAACAAGTATTATAATGGTAAATGTTTATTATAACGTGGTTGTTACAGATATTTTATATAAGCGTCAAAATGAAAACCTCATTTTAATTCATTAAAAACCCGCGACATGAAATTTTCAAGAAGCGAGGAATTTTTTTATTTCTTGATCAGGTAAGTTTGACCAGCGTAAAAAAGTTTTGTAAATAACCAAAGTAATTAATAAATCTACCAGAAATGTTTTAAGAATTATAGTTTTTTTACAATGGGGCTTAAAAGTGAAAAATTAGCATTTCAGTGTCCAGAATAAACACTTATTTTTAATTATCAGGCTGGACGAAATAGTATTCTGAAAGAATAGTTTTATAGAGCATACAATTCTCTATAACTTTTAAATTTAAAGTTGGTTTCTATATATATTATAGTTCTTGTTTAATTGCTGGTTTTGTATTTTTAAAAAGTAATTAATTTTGTGAAATAATTTAATAATTAAGTCATGAAACATGGTGGTCGTCAGTGTTATCCATACAAATATGAAAAGGATGTCAAAATTCTCTGAGGTACTGAACTGAGTGCCCCAGTGTATATTGAAAGATTAAAACCTTCAACGCTAACTGAAATGGAGACACAGTTGAAGAATCTGTTTGAATGTTTGGGCTTCGCTCGCTTTATTTCCGTTCCCACGCCACGCAGGTATTTGCCTCCTGGAGACATGAGGGGGGGGGAATGACATCATCAAATTACGTCACGTCTTATTTCCGAGATTGCCAGTAGAGTCGCATGACTCAGGGGGGATAAAATTGTTTGTAGTGGTTCCTACTAGGTTGCTCTGCCTCCGCTCCGATTTTTACTGTCTTCAATTTTCTGTCTGGGATGGGACTGTCTGGTATAATAGAAGGTCTATGCTATTATATTCCGAAAACAGCCGATCTGTTATTTTTAATGTCTAAGCAAAAAAGTAATCAGAGGCAGCAAAAGAAGCATTATACTCACAACTATTTTTGGACTTGGTCCTGGAATGTTTTTCTTCGGTTTTAGTTGTCTGTGCTTCAAATTATAGTAGTTGTAAACAATGCAGAAGATTATTGTGTAAATATGTATTCTTTTGACTAATATAATTATTTATTTGACAGGCATAACAAACAGCAATAATTAGTAAGGAATGTCGTCTTTAGTAGCAGATTATGGAAACTCTTCTGAATCAAATTCTTCCTCAGATGAATTGGATGAAAATAAACAAAAAGAAAGGTAACAATAAGTTTAACCTCAAGTAGGCCAATGTAATATCTTCTGTTAGAAGGCAGGTTTTCCAAATACAATTAACTGCAGATGCTATTTTTGTCACTCAGTGAATTATGACAAAATTGTCAAAAATTTTAAATAATTGGTCATATTTTAGTGGTAGATACTTTTTAATCCACCGAAATACGGTTTTAATGAATAAATCTAAAACCCAGTTTCTCAAATTTTAGTATATTTGCTATGCCAGTTTAAGTAATTATGCAGTTTCCACCACACAATAATTATTTTTGTAAATATTATTTGACTTGTAACTATTATGTATATTTATATTTTAAAGTGATTAAATTGAGTTAGCTTATCAGAAGGGATTATTTCTCTGTGTGGAAAACTTGATTTTCATCAGAAAATTAGATGTTTACAAGACATTTTAAAAACATCTTTAACCCTCCCAGCGTCCAGTAGTCCACTCCTTAATGTCCAGCCTTTTTGAGCTACTTTGCAGCGTTTTGTAGAAAAATGTTGAGCACACACAAAAATAAGTAAAATCTTAAAGTATTTTATATCAATGTAAAGTAAACAAAATAAGCTATATCAGAAAAATATTTTTGTTTACCTACCTTGAGTATTGTTGATGTTATCCTTGATTGTATTGTAAAAAATCAAAATTTCCTAAGTTTTGTTCAAAGTGTACACTATGCTAGTAAGAGTTATTTCACTATATAAAAAAAACCAAGATAGCAGTTTTGTTGCAAATTTTATATATTAAAAGAAAATATATACATTATAAGGTTTATTACTACACTGAAAAAGGTACTCTATGAATTCTCTGAAACACTGACAGACTGTTAACACAAAAATTGCGTTGTATAAATCAGCTGTTTTTATTTATTAATTTTTTTTCACCAGGGAATAGAGGAAATCCAAAGACGTGCGATATAAAGTAGAATCTCCTCTATCGATTCATAAATATTACGATGTATTATTACGAAAAATAACCGAGTTAACATTATAGTTTGTAAACGATTGCTTGATGTCGACGAATCGACAGGTATCATTCAGAGCGCCGCTATTGCGGTCGAATTTTCGACAAGTAACGCCGGGAGGGTTAAAATTAAAAACATGTTATTTTAAAAAACCTTTTTTCATTCTATATAGGTCTATTATTTTTACGCTGAACACTAACTGTGTATGTAGGCCTAATTGGTTTTTTTTTTAAATTACGATTTTTACTTTTAACACATTTCACTAACCTACTTTAACTTACATATCCTTCACAATAATTCAAAATTTGTGTTGAATTCAGATGCTTAGCCTCTAGTATGGTCTGCTAGCAGTTCCTCCTCCTAAATGATAGGTTTTATGGTTAATCGTTGGTGTTCATGATAATTGGATTAGTGGCAACCAATTGTGATTCGCTCTGAAAGTATTTTTTTCGTTATTTATAGAGAAATAATAGTCATAGATCAAAATAGTTTCCAAATTTTGGTAATTTTATACTTTCTTTCAACCTCTGTTTTCTCTCTTGAAAAAGGGTTGAATCTCTTGAGGAGGTTGATTTTAAATGCGGAAAACTTTTTTTACAAAACATTCGAAAAACTTTTTTTATATCCTGATACTGAAAAAATTAAACCTATAAAAATAATTTTCAACAGTTTTTTTTATATATTACATGTTATTTATTTTATTGGTTTATCATTGTCAATAAAAATGATTTGTTGGCCCGAAAAAAGCACTTTTTACTGACCTAACCAAACATAAACTTGTGTATTTTTATTTTTTATTTATTCTTTCAACGGCAATGCCAATATACATAACAAAAACACATTGTGGAATAAATACAACAAACTTAAGTGCTAGAACAAGACAAGATTAGAATTTCTTTTAATGACAACTAGTAATTAATAACTTAGAAAGAAAGGTTTAACCCTCCATCTGGGCAAGTTCGCATTTGCGAACTGTTTTGGCGTTGCTAAAACGCGCAAGTTCGCAATTGCGAACTTCACGCCGCGCTTCGCTAAACAGGTCATAGAATGCGCATATGACAAGCTACGGCAATGATTTTGATCTATTCGGAAACTACGTTAAACATCGAATAATTCTTTATAACTTAATAGTCGGTTATTTTAAATCGATAATTTACACGGCTTTGTGAAAGTAGCTATTGAATTCACGTTGTCGCTATATTGGACGCTTTGTACGATTCGTTGTTTGTTTGCACTCACAGTAAATACTTGGTTTTTCTGTTGTAACTATCCGTTATAAATCGTTGTAATAAATCCGTTATAGAGCATGTCTCTAGCTAAATTTTGAAATATAAATCAACTTTGTAGTGTTTATAGAAAATTTATAAAATATTTTTCATTGTTGCTGTTACCGTGGCAACAAATTTTTAGGTTTTGTATTGAATCCATTTATAAATTTATAAGACATATTGTATACTTCTAAACTTATATAATGTATATATTTTCTGAAACTAGATAAAATTTAGGACATTTTTACTATGTCACATTTAAAAATTTAATATCACAACATTGTATCCAATGGGTACCCCCACCCCCTTTCGCGACTTATGAAAAAAAAATTCCAAAGTAACGTACCATAAAAAAATCAAAAATATCTTTAGGTTAAGTTTTTATACATTATCTGGTAGCCTACATTCTTGAGATCATTTTTATACCATAAACAAGTAGTTTTATTACAATTTACTTATTTTTATGAATTTTATAAAAACATCTTACAAATTGGCCAAAAATCGCGACCCAATACAGAAAAATATAGTGACCGGATCGAGGGTTAACATAAATAGAAATTGTACTGGTTTTTCACATTAGCAAAAATTACAAGACTAGAGAATGGTAAATCATAATAATAATAAATCTCAAAATAAATGGTAACATTACAGCATAACAGTAACACATAAATGATTTGATACACATAAAAATGATTTGATAGTAAAATGAGATCAACAGGCATGACGAGCTGCAATACAATTCAGGATGCTCCTCCTGAAGCACAACAGACCACCGCAGAAGAAGTCAACTTCAGCCGGAATTGAATTACCATGTTGATGGAGTCTAGCAATGGTTCCGGACCTCAAGTAGTTGGTTCTGTAGAAGATGTGAACAAAAAGATCAGTTGATCTAGTGGTACTTGGAGTCCGAAAGCCAATCTTGCCCAGAAGTTTGGGGCAGTTAATGATCCTATTTATAATCTTGAAAAGAAACATGATGTCATGCAAGTCAAAGCGTGCCTGAAGTGAAAAGATTTCAAACTGGCTCATCAAGTTCTCAATTGGAACATCAGGGAAGTTGAAGCCCAATCTGGTACCAACCAGTCTCAAAAATCTTCGCTGAACCCGCTCCAGTCTTACTATATGATGAGAGTAGAATTGTCTCCAAACCACAGAAGCATACTCCAGAATTGGACGCAGTAACAATTTGTAGAGTATTATAATGGAGTATGCAGACAAACCTCCCAATTGCACCATGCCACATAAAGCCCAAAAACCTACTAGCTCTACTACAAATGGAATCGATATGGTTATCAGGGGAGAATTTGTTATTTAGCAGAACACCCAAGTTCTTGATGACATCACTATGCTGAATTAAGGTCCCATTTATCTGGTACTGAGTAGGTCGAAGAGAATTTTTCCGGTGAAAAGAGATTACCTTGCATTTCGAGGCATTAAGTTGCATCCCATTCCCATTGACTATACACCAGTTGCATATTCTGTCCAGGTAGATGAAGACAGTCCTCCAAAGAACCCACACCATTGAACAACTTGATGTCATCAGCGAAAAGCAGAAAATTGCTGTCGATCACATCACTTATATCATTCATAAACAGATTAAAAAGGTAAGGTCCAAGTAGAGAACCCTGGGGCACCCCAGAAATAACTTCAAAAGGGTCAGAGCAGCTATTTGCAAACTTTACAGTAGAAGATCTTCCAGAAAGGTAACATCGTATCCAAGACAAAAGAGGGTCCACAATACCATATGACTTAACTTTTGAGACAAGAATTGAATGGTCGACCCTATCAAAGGCCTTGCTGCAATCTAGATAAATAGCATCCACTTGCATACCTTTAGACATAGCTGTTAATATATAGTCTTCAAAAATAACAAGATTAGTTACTGTGGAGCGATCAGACATAAAACCATGTTGCTCAGGTATCAGAACATAAGATATAAGAGGCTTAAGTCTTTCAAGTACAACAGACTCGAAAATTTTCACAATTGGAGACTGAATTGTGATTAGACGATAGTTGGTAGCATCCCCAGGGTTACCATCCTTGAAAATAGGAACTACAAAACTTGACTTAAGAATAACCATGCCGAAGACTATCATTAAAGAGTCGTGCCAGTGCTCTACAAAGAAGATCAATACAATGGTGCAATACAACTGGAAGAATGCCATCTGGACCACAACCTTTGTAGATGCCAAGGTCATCAAGCTTTCGTTTGACCTCTCCAGGGCTACACTGAACAAATGATACAGAAAAAGGGTTATCCTTGGTTGAAAAGGACGGTGCAGCAGTCGATGAGGCTGAGAAAACACTGGAGAAGTGACGAGCAAGAAGGTTACATATGTCGCGAGGACATGAAGCAACAACATCATTTAGCTTCATAGTAGTAAGGGTAATATTCACTTTTCTTGTAGAGTTAACGTGGCTCCAGAAAACTTTTGGGTTTTTAGAGATAGACATATCAATGTGTGACATATAAGAGCGATAGCAACCAATAACACGGGATTTGCAAGCAGCTCTAGCTCTAGAAAAAGCATTATAATCACAAAAAAAACCAGTCCACTTATACCTTCTGTGCAACATCTTCTTTTGGATTATTAAGCCTGTAAGTTCCCCATTAAACCAGGAACTGAGAAGTGTACAGTGGAGAACTTTGAGGCTGATTTAACAATTGGACTAAAGGACAAACACCTAATTGTTGAGGATTTTGTATTTGACCATAATCTGTATATGTTTTGTATCTCTGAACATTGGCTATATTTAGGTGAGGTTGTTCTCTCTAATCCTAATATTAATTTTTTAGGTAGTGCCTTTTGTAGAAATAGTAAAATTAGAGGAGGTACCCTTATGTAGCCAGGTCATCCTTATGTTTGTTAGGAATGATCTGGCTACCTTATTCAAAGAGTTTGATGTAGCTCAAATGTGTAGAGTTGCATTTTGAAATATCAGCAGTGATTAGTGATAGCTTGAAAGTAATTGTGGTTTCACTATATAGTTCTCCCAATATCAGTCCGAGTTTATTTTTAGAAAAGTTAGAACATTTATTGTTATTTTTGACTTGTTGGAATAACTATAATGTTATTATTGTTGGAGATTTAAATAATGAATTTGTCATTTCAACTAATAAACAAACTGTTAAAGATTTTCTTAACCTTTGAAGGCAGTATAATTACTTTTGTAAAAATTCTAAACCGACAAGAGGGGATCATTGCCTTGATAATGTTTTTATTAGGACTAATATTAATAAGATCGTTAACTGTCATTGTAAAGTGGTGGATTTTCCTTTTTTGGACCATGATAGCTTAGTTTGCAATTTAGTTTTAAGTTTCATGCCTTTTGATAGTGAGCCTATCAATTATTTAAAAACAGTATTGCCTACGTCCTGTTTTGCTTATATTAGTGATAGCCTACTGTCCACTGACTGGGACCATATTTTTTCAAGTTTATGTGGGCCCTTTGAGGCATCGTTGTTGTTCTCATGTTTTTTTGAAAAACTATTAGTGGTAGAAAATTATTATTGTTGTCTGAGCAAACAACATTTACGTAGAGTAAGTAAAATTAACCAAAATAATTGGCATACAGGTGACCTTGCCATTATGAAAATTGAGTTAATGGCCCTGGAAAAGTTGTTTAAATAGTGTAATTCTGTACAAATAAAGTTTCAATTGAATAGTTGAAAATATATTTGTAATAGTTTAAAAATACAGGCGTAAGATTCAGGAAGCTAGACTTGTACACAATCGTAAGGTTATTGAAAATAGTTCAAATAAATGCAAAGCTGCTTGGAAAATTATTCAAAACAATGCAAAAACAATTCCATCTTCATGATGGAATTATAGTAACACCTCAAGAATTTAACAATTTTTTTTATAGATTCAGTTAAAAGTATAAAACTTCAGATCAATAGCTCTAGTGTTGCTCAGTACACCCCAATTAATCCAAATTCAAATGATAATCTGACTACTTTAGTACATTTCTCTTTTAGTCCTGTTACTCATGAATGTGTTCTTAGAGCTGTTAAATGTTTAAAGACCTCTAATAGTAATGATTTTTATAATATATCCAACAATTTATTAAAACATATTGTATCAGGAATTCTGCATCCATTTACCTTTTGTATTAACTTGTGTATTCTTGAGGGGGTTTTCCCTGACGATCTGAAAAAATTTCGGGTTTGTCCTATCTATAAGAAGGGTTTAAGGGATAGGCCTGAAAGTTATAGGCCAGTTTCTATCATTCCTACTCTTATCTAAAGTTATTGAGTTATTGGTATTTGACCAAATTAATAATTTCTTAAAATCAAATGGTCTGATCTATATATCTCAGTATGGATTCCGTAGTGGGAAGTCTACTATAGGCGCCATAGATGATCTTGTACAACAGGTAATTAACACATTTGAGATGAAAGGCTTTGCTTGGGCCACTTTTTGTGACCTAAGCAAGGTCTTTGACTTTGTAGATCATATCAATCTTTTTCATAGATTAGAACATCTTGGTATTAAGGGCACTCCACTTGCATTCTTGAAGTCTTATCTTAAGAATAGGAAACAACGAGTCCTTTTGAACGGTTTGTGGTCAGATGAAGCAACTCTTGAGTACAGTGTTCCTCAAGATTCTGTTTTGGGATCTCTGTTATTTTTAGTTGCCATAAATGATTTACCAAACAGTATACCGAGGATTACAAAGACTATACTGTACGCGGACGATAAAATGTTTATCTCGGTCAGTGACAAGTTGAATCAATTAGAACAGTCAGCTGGTAGTACTATTAATAAGACATCTCAGTTGTTTCAGGATAATGGTCTTCTTTTAAATAATAAGAAGACGCAGAATATTATTTTCAGCCTTGGGTCTGTGAATATTGATTTATGCAGTAATGTAAATAATGTCAAGTTTTTAGGAGTTCATTTGGATAGCCAGCTAAAATGGGATTATCATATTGAGTACATTTTGGTTAGCCTGTCAAGAGTTGTATACCTAATTAGACGCTTAAAAGATTTTGTTGATAGTAACTATATTAGGATGGCTTACTTTGCTTTTTTTAAAGTATTTTTTGATACGGTCTTATTTTCTGGGGTAACAATTGTAAACTCCTTGAGATTCTGCTTGTACAAAAAAGGATTGTTAGATGTATGACAGGATATATATATATGCAGGATATCGATATGTTAAAATTTTAAATAGACAATTCCCATTACCATTGCATGTGTTTTAGTGGGTGAGAGGGTCATTACCAGTGTACATGAAGTGAATTCTGTAGGCCATGAAAAGTCGTTACAATGTGAGGGCAGGTCGTTTACCAAGAGTCATGACTGATGGGTCGGTGGGTGGGCGAGCATTCAAGACTAACGATTAGCAGTTAGCTTAAATATATGTAAAACTGACAATGCTATTTAAACCAAAATAATTTTGTATTGAAAAAATTATAGATTAAGGCATTAATGTGACAAAATACATAAGCATATGATATGAAGATATGTTTTGATTTGTTGTGTGTTTCGGCATATGGGACAAAATAATATATACTACTGACTGCGGCATATAGGCTATATTTTTGTTTACTGTAAGTAACAAAAAATTAAA
Source organism: Stictocephala bisonia (assembly GCA_035578905.1). Taxonomy (NCBI): domain Eukaryota; kingdom Metazoa; phylum Arthropoda; class Insecta; order Hemiptera; family Membracidae; genus Stictocephala; species Stictocephala bisonia. Next base: position 5,219,358 of record JAQJVL010000013.1, read on the forward strand.
ATTATTTATATAGAACTACAAATTCTGTAAACGTTCTAGTATAATATGAATTGACCGAAAAAAGTTTTGGAGTGTATAATATTATCTGTCCTAAATATATGGCTAATTTAAAATCATTTTAATTCTGATTTTCTGTGTGGCAAGTTAGTTCATTATTAGCCTAACAAACATTTTTATTGAACAACAGTCGAAACCCTTCAATCAAACATTTGTTGAACTCTCAGAATTTGAACCCATTCTGTATGTGAACGAATGGGCGGGTGGGTCAATGCCACTGTACGTGTATGGGTGGGTGGGTGGGTCAATACCACTGTGCGTGAACGGATGGTCGGGTGGGTCAATGCCACTGTACGTGTATGGGTGTGTCAATGCCCACTGAACATGGGTAGGCGGGTGGGTAAATACCACTGTGCGTGAACGGATGGGCGGGTGGGTCAATGCCACTGTACGTGTATGGGTGGGCGAGTGGGTCAATGCCACTGTACGTGTATGGGTGGGCGGGTGGGTCAATGCCACTGTACCTGTATGGGTCGGCAGGTGGGTCAATACCACTGTACGTGGACGGATGGATCAATGCGAAAGTGCATGGGTGGGCGCGGTCGGTTTCGGGCTGCGTTTTTGGTTCTTCTCCAGGCCTTGTGGGGAGGCTTATACGATACTAGGTGTTTGCTGATAGTATGGTATGTATGAGAGAATGAATGCAAGTTTAAGTTTATAGTTGTTTTTGTATGTATGTTAATATAGAGTTTGTTATATCAATATTAGGGATGACTATGCCATAAGTTTTTTTTTTTTAAGTATTAAAAGCAGTAGTACTAACTATTATCACCATCCACCTCCCTCATATACACAAGGTGGTATTGACCTAAAAATATATACGGTGGTGATGGGCCTCCCACCCTTCCATACACTTTCTGTGGTATAAAGCAACCCACCTTGCCACTTGCATATCTCAATTAACAAATTTGTAACACCTCCTTTCTTTATTTTCTTCCAGAACTTTTTACAGTTTCTATTCACTCTTGGTATCGTCAATACTCCATCATTTCATCCAAATATTAGCGTCAATCCTATAAGCATTTTAAACTCCACATTTAATAATTTCACCTGTTTTTTTATTTTTCTTCAAAATTTCACTTTAATGAAAGGTTTTATTATTTTAAGCTCACATGCATATGTGTCTTTCTTTTCTTCGATTAAGTATGTTTCCTCTCTAACCTAAATATTATTCTCCCTTCTACTTGTTATAAAACTAGGAGGGAATCTGCTTATAGACTGTAGCTTATTGAGAGGCACTATTTGTCGCGTGTTTGTCCACAAAATAATGTTAAACTATTGTGAACTGAAACCAAAAGTTTACCTCACTTTTTATTTGAAACATTAAAAAAATTAAACCAATATAAATCTATTAATAAAATTTGATTTGAAATGAATTGATCTTTTATTGCATACTTATTACTTGTGAACATTATTTTAGGTCATCTGCAAACGAGTTGGAGAAATTGCCACTTCCAAAATTTGGTGATCAAGGTGTTGTCAATGTGACCAACTCGGTTTTCAAGAACCCTTTCGTTGAAGAAGAAAATGCCAAGAGTGCCATTTTAGAAAAACATGTAAAAATGATTCCAGCCAAAGAAGACATCACCCAAATCAATGGAAAGCAGATTTGTTGGATGTATAGGAAAGGGAGATGCCGGTTTGGCCACAATTGTAAATATGCACACGATTCCGATCTTCACAGTGACATATCTCCTGAGACATCAGATCAGTCAGAATCAAATATAGTTAGTGATTCATTATCTGGTTCTGTGCCAAAAGTGGATAGACATGATGCATCAGTTGATGGTGAAGTGAAAAAGAAAAAGAGACCTGGTTTGTCACAAGGATTAGTTCCAGGGAAAAAAGTAATGAATATGTACAAGAAACAGAAACTTAGCAGTAAGAAAGTGTAGATATTATTAAATTATTATTGTATTTAAGCATAATAAAAATTAATGAGTGTAAAAACTGTCTTTTTCAATCCTGTTTGACTCTTAAATTAGTTTATTTAAGCCGCATTTACATTGGTCAAGTTACTCGATTCTAGTATACTTGAGTTAAGTAATTTGACTCTTTTTCCAGGATTTACACTACATTCATGTAAAAAGAACGACTTTTGCAAGCTTCACATCAAGTGGAGCACTTGAATGTTCTGTATTAAAAAGATGGGGCTGAGCTTAATGTAGGTGATGCTAACTAAATATTGTTTAGTAGACTTAATTTTAGATATTACTAGATCAACATTTATGTTTGGAAAGGAGCTGTGCAATTGATCAATTAAACTTTTAATGCTGCATCCCTCAAATTTCTATCTTTGTTCTCTTTCAAAGAGCGGTTCCAAAGTGGTGAATATTTTTCATTCAACTCAAGGAATTCAGTTATTTGTGCACTGTTCAATTTCATATCTTTCAAAGATATTAACCCTCGACCTGGCAGTTGATTTTGTCTGTACTGGCGGGTGATTTTAGGCCTGTGTGTAAGCCTTTTTTAATAAATTCATAAAAAATAGTTATATACTGTAAATATACTTATGTTTGGTATCAAAATGATCACAATGAAGTAGACTATCAAATAGTATAAAAAGAAACAAAAATTTTGATTTAGTTTTTTTTTTGTGACTTGTTACATTTCAAAAGTTTTATTTTATAAAACATGAAAAGGGGGGGGTACCCCTAGGAAACATAGTGGCGATAATAAATTAGGAAATGTGAGATAGCCAAAAGTTTCTAAATTTTATCTAGTTTCAGAAAATATAAACATTATATATATCTTATAGGTAAAAATAAATTTTGGAAATTTATAAATGTAAACAGTACAAAAATCAGAAATTTCGTTACCGCGGATACTGTTATATTCAATAATTTCCAAAAAAAAAAACTATATACACTACAGAGTTCATACTTATACCAAAATTTAGGTAAAAATAAGAGCTATAAATTGAAAATATTTGTTGAATGCTTACATTGGTGTCCTTTAGTGTAGGGCTAGGAGTTCCTCATGTAATAGATGAATTTGTGCTGCAAAGAATTGTTTTCAATCACATGACGTCACCAAAATAAACGCTGTATTGACTATCGATGCATATCGTTGGAATCGGCCACTAACGTAGAATCCATAGGCATGTAAAACTTTGTCGTAGCGTGATAAATACGTACTATAATGACAGTTATATGCGGTCGTGTCAACAGTGCGCTAAAAGCGCACTCTGCCATTTCGACACACATAAACAGTGCGCTAAAAGCGCACTTTGCCAGGTCGAGGGTTAAACATTTCAATAAGAATAGTTATTATGACATCTCATTTGTAGGTTAGCTCTCGACTGTCTACAAAGCTGTTAAACTTAACACAAGTACATATGATTGGACTAGAATGTAGGTTTACAGTGGTCGAGTGACCTTCCTACTTGATTAAAATGCATTCAACTGTTCAATTTTTACTTGCCACTTCTTGTAGGGATCAAGTACTACTTGAACAAGCGTTTACACGGGGAAAGTTCATTCAAGTTTGTTTGATCAAGTAAACTAGGGGCAAGTAACTTGATCAATGCAATAGCTAATAATTATTATATTTTTTAATTATTTTAATTTTTATATTAATTTAATTTATTAATGGCCACAGACTGACCCATATTTTTGTAATGATTATTAAATAAACAATTTGGAGAATATTATTATGTTTTTTGGTTTTGAGTAAAATTAATGAATGCCTTTTGTAAACATTTTCAGAGATATTATTAGTCATATTTGTAAAATATTAGTGATTACCTATCCTAGCAAAAGCAAAAACTCCAACTACTACTCCTTCAAATTTACTCTATAGTATAGTATAAATCATATATATTCGCATATTGAATTTTAATTATATTAATAACATGATAATGTATTTAAATTAAATTTATGATTTGCAAAATTACACTCCTATCAAGTATATGTCAGTAGTGTGGGGAATGGTGAGCAGGACAACTATTTGTATATTAGGGTGATTTGTATAAATGTGCCAGCATTGGGATCTTATAAACCTGCAGAGATACACACAAACTTTGAAGGGAACTTCACTCTTTCCCTATTAGTAAAAATATCTATTTAACAATTTTAAAAAACAGCCATTTTCCAAAATTGTGGACAACTTAGTTTTTTTCTTATTCATTTATTTATTTAAACGGATAACACCATTTTACAAACACATTTTTCATAGGTAACTAGTAGCGAAATATATATATATATATATATATATATATATATATATATATATATAATCAAGCAGTACGCAAAAAATCTGTGATGGAGAGAAAATCGAAAAATATAAATAGGACTATAAATAAATGTAAGAAGAATAAATGATTTATTTAAGATACAGAAAAAAGTATGATAAACCAATTACTATTAAACAATAACAAAAAATGAATAGCTGCATATATACTGTAACTAAAACATAATTAAAAATTTAAAAAAACAACAGAATTACTTTAAAAAGTAAACAAATACAAAACTCAGAAAATCAACAAAGGACACTCACTGAATAAGCTAACAACAAAATAAATATACAGGGTGTTCCGAAACTTCAGGTTATGATTCATTGGGTAAAAATAAGTAAAAATGTTCCTATACATATAGGTCCGAAATGCTTCGTTTTCAATATGGCAGCCATTTTCATATATTCACTAAATTATTAGTATTTTCATAACTCCTTACAATACAGTGCTCAAATTTGGAATGAAGGGACCTGTTCTGCTTTATTTGAGGATGTGATAATATTATTTTATTATATTCAATATTTTCAAAATGGCGGCACTTAAAAACATTTAATTGTAAATTGCTCAAAAACGTGCAATCTTAGAAAAAATGCATAGGAAATAAAAAAATTTCCAAATGTAATAAAAAAATCTAACAAGTACCAATTGAATAAGATAAGTTCATAAATAAAGGAGTAACGCCAATTTAGGCAATTCGATGTATGCTCTGTTTCATTTTATTAGACGTTGAATTGCTGGTGTTGAATGCATTTCATATCAGCTGATGAAGTAAATATTAAACAGCTGATATTTTAGCATTTTCAAAACAGGTTACTTATTGTTGACAAATTATATTATGATATGTGAATAGTTTTTGTGAGTTCTAGAACAATATTTGATGTTCCATTACTGGTTATTGAGCACAAAGAAACTAATTAAACTATTTGAAAACATACAATCTAATTTGTCAACAATGATTAATCTGTAATTAAAATGCTAAAATTTCAGCAGTTTAATATTTACTTCATCAGCTGATATGAAATTCATTCAATACCAGCAATTCAACGTCTAATAAGAGACAGCATACATCGTATTGCCTAAATTGGTGTTACTCCTTTATTTATGAACTGATTTTATTTAATTGGTACTTGTTAGATTTGTTATTACATGTGGCAACTTTTTTATTTCCTGTGCATTTTTTCTAAGATTGCAAGTCTTTGCACAATTTACAATTAAAATTTTTAAGTGCCGCCATTTTGAAAATATTGAATATAATAAAATAATATTCTCACAACCTTAAATAAAGCAGAACAGGTACCCAGGGCCGGAACAAGGGGGGGCAGAGGGGTGGTTGCCCCGGGCGGCAGGGTTGAGGGGCGGCAAATTCTGGTTGCAGAAAATTTGTTTAATACAGTTTGTAAAAGTTTTTAATGAGCCAAACGTCATAAAGGAACGTCAATTAAGTAATTTCAAAACTGCATAACGTAGTAAACAAACAATAATTTTACAATAGCAATCAATATAATAATTGCAACGGAGTAGAAAACACTGAGAGCCCTAATAGCATAGTTAGCAGCACAGCAAAGTTTGTTTACAATTTCAGCTGATCGCCATCCCAGTCAAGGCGCCATGCCGGCCTGCCTCACTGCCGTGCCGCCGCCCCCCCCTCCCACTCTACATAGGAACGCACCACTCCCCCTTCCACACCACTCGATATCAGCGCACAGGTTCACGCTTGAAAAGTTCACGTTGTGACTTGTACTGTTTATATCAAAATTACTGCGAACTGCGTCTTTTGTTGCGTTGCGTAGTGCAACTACTGTGTTCCGTGTTTTCTGCTGTCGTCTAGTTTTTTCCTTCTACATGCTTAATTATCATCTGTTATCGCACTGGTAATAATGTAATGTTTACTTCTTTTTACTGTTGCCTTGTTGTTTAATATAACATGGATGGTCGAAAAAGGCTTAGTGGAGCACAGTACAAAAAATCAGCTAAAGAAAAGAAGAAGAGGCAAGACGATGTATTATCAAAGACACGGAAAATTGACCTGTTTTATAAAAACACTGCAACTGCAAAAAATGGTAAGTATAACAAACTCAAAACTCATTGTAATGTTCAATGGTTCTGTTGTTTACATTAAAGGGTACAGTTTTTAGTCTTTTATATAAATAATACTCTTACTCTGGTAACTTTGTAACATAACATAACCAGTAGTTTATACAATATAATGGTGAAAAAAATGTAAACTTAAATATTATAAATTTTTGTTTGATATACCGGTAAATGTTTCATTTTTGATATTATTAACACGTATAAACTATTTTATGTTAAATAAATTTCAAAAACTAAAACTGCAATAATTAAATTTTTTCTTTAAAATTTTAAATTTATATTTAGTTTGATTATTTTTCTTAGAAAAAAAATATAAAACACTTTTGTTAGTCTCTCTGAGAACACAACAATGGCTGAAATCATTGACCTATTTGATTTTATAAAATTTGGCTCACATGTACTTGGATCTAAAATCGTATATAATTTTATTTTATGGTAAAACTTGGTGATTTAGTTTTAAAATAATTTGGTTTAGTTTTATAATATGAGTTTGAACAAATAAGCAAGTACCAGCTGATTTACAATAAATGGTTTGTTACAAAATGCAGGGTTGGCTATACACTTTCGGTTTATATGGACAATTTTGACTTAGTTTAGCCACTAGTCGCCATTTTCTATTTTTCACAGAAAACTTTTTATTTTTGTTTTGAAATCCTTCAACGTATGAAATTGAAATTGGGTATACAGGTTAAGATAATAAAAGTAAAATCAGGAAAAAATATCATTGTTTTTCTTTCTTTAAAAACAAAATGGCAGCCATTAGAAATCTTTGAATACAAATATCATTGAAACAGATAGTTTCAAAGAAAATCTATTTATTTTGTTTTAACCTTTTACTATACTCCCTCTAGCCGCTCATTTTCAGCTTAACTCTAAACTCTGATATTTTTTATCAGAGTTTAGAGTCAGACAAATGACGTGAATTATATTTGTTTGCGTTTTTTACAGATGATAATGAACCCTCGTTTGGGCCCAGTACTACAAATGCTACTGTCGCCGCTTCTGAGTCCAGTTCAGTTGATGAAGAAAAGTTAAATCATGAAGATGGAATGTCACCGTTACCTTCACTTCCTGATCCTGAGACATCTAACTCTAACTCTGGTCATAATCAAGACTCGTCCCCGTCTGCTTCTAAAACTACATGTGAGTTTGATTTTAATTTCAACGACCCTGGCACCTGGCCAGAAACAATTTCTGACTCTCAAAGATGCTATATTGTAAAAATGAGGGCGGAAAATGAATACGAACCTGACCTTTCTAAAAGCTTACGAGAAGGCCGAACCCTGACAAAAGGCTGGTTTACAAGAAAGTTAGGAAATGGAACTAAAGTTAAGAGGTCGTGGTTAGGTTACAGTGAGACTCGTAATGCTTTATACTGTATTCCATGTAGGTTGTTTCCTAATACAATACCATTAACAGAAGCTAAGTTATCTTCCCTTTGCAAAAATGAAGGATTTGTTTCATGGAAGAAACTAAGTGACAAAATACCTGATCATGACACTGCACCATACCATCAAAACTGCTTTGGCCAATGGAGGGCTCTAGAGGCTACTCTTTTACCAGGGAAAGGGGGTATTGACAAACAATTGCAAGACCAAATAAACAAAGAAATATCTCATTGGAAATCTGTCTTGCACAGCATAGTTGATGCTATCTTGTTCCTAGCTAAACAAGGCAAATCTTTTAGAGGAACACATGAAACTAAAGATTTTGGTACTTCAGATAGTGGATCTTTTTTAAACACCATTGACCTTATTTCGAGGTACAATGTGCATCTTTGTCAACATATTGAGCGACATAAGAAAGGTCAGGTTTCCTACTTTTCACATCAAATACAGGATGAATTTCTAAATATTATAGCAACCGAAATCAGAACAGATATCGTCAAGGACATTAACATTGCAAAGTATTATTCATTGATATTTGACTGCACTCCTGATATCAGTCACAATGAACAAATGACTGAAATCCTTCGATATGTCAAACCAAACAGCTCAGAGGTTGAAGAAAGTTTTTTGGATTTTTTTACAGTAAGCAACAAAACAGGCGAAGGACTTACACAAGAAATTCTTGAAAAAGTTGAAAAAGATGGGCTTGATATAAAAAAGTGTAGAGGACAGTCCTATGATAATGGAGCCAACATGGCTGGGAAGTACAAAGGGGTACAGGCTAGAATTCTAGAGAAAAATGAACTAACCAATTTCGTGCACTGTATAGCCCATTCGTTGAATCTGGTAGGAGTGCATGCAGCAGAAGCTTCAGTTGAAACACAAAGCTTTTTTTGGAACTTTGGGTAGTTTGTACAATTTTTTTGTTGCTTCCACTTCGCGATGGGAAATTCTAATGAAGCATGTACCGACAACTCTAAAATCACAAAGCAAAACAAGATGGTCTGCGAGAATCGAGGCTGTTGAAGCTGTGTACAAACACTTTGGCAAAGTCATAGAGGCACTAGAAGAAATCCTAGATCACCCTTTCTCATCATCTGACTCAAAATCAGAATCTAAATCTTTGCTTAACAAGTTGAAAACTTTTGAATTTATTGTTTTGTGTTGTTTTTGGTATTCACAACTGAAAAAGATTGATGGTGTTAATAAGTTTCTACAAAGAGAAGACTTAACAGTTGACCAGGCTTCCAGAAACATTCTAGGACTTTGTCAGTTTCTGAAAACTTCACGAGAGTATTCACCGTCTGAAGCACTTTCTGAAGCAAAGTTGATTGCACAAATGAATGATATATCTCCAGAATTCACAGAAAAAAGGAAGAGGAAAAGGAAAACAATGTATGACGAACTTTGTGAAGATGAAGCTGTAACCCGCACCCCTGAAGAGCTGTTCATTGCATCCATGCTGCAAATTTCTGATAGGTTGATCATGGAAATGAGCACCAGATTTAAATCATTAGAGAATATCAATGACAAGTTCGGGTTTTTGAATGGCGGCCAAATTAATGAAATGACCTTAGATGACTTAAAACTCAAAGCTGGTGAGTTGGCAGATACGTATAAGGAAGACTTGAACAAAAAGGAGTTGATATTTGAAATCAAAAGTTTTAAAGGCTTTGCATTAGGAGTAGATAATAACTTGAAAACGTCTAGTGCTTCCACTACACTAGAACTCATTTTAAAGAACAAGCTAGAAGAAATGTACCCGAATATTACAACAGGACTTAAAATATTCCTCACACTACCAGTATCAGTTGCTACCGGAGAAAGGAGTTTCAGCAAGCTCAAGTTGGTCAAAAATCACCTAAGAAGTTCTATGTCTCAACAAAGACTCACTGATCTTAGCATTATTACCATCGACCACAAGCGAGCCTCAAACATTAGCTTTGATAAAGTGATCAAAGAATTTGCGTCCAAAAAGAGTCGTAAAGTAATCATTAGAGATTAAGTTGTGACGCATCTAAAGTCTATACTACTACTACCTACATACCATTGTTATTTATAGTGTGAATATTTGTATAAATTATAATACTTTATAAAAACTATGTCAACTTTTCTTAATTTATCTGTTAACTATTCCATTTTTGTTTAATTTGTGAGGGATTTTTTGCTGTGGGTGAAGGGGGGGGAGGGGCGGCAAATTTTAGTTTGCCCCCCTCAAAAATTGTCTAGATCCGGCCCTGCAGGTACCTTCATTCCAAATTTGAGCACTGTTATGAAATTACTAGAAATTTAGTGAATATACGAAAATGGCCACCATATTGAAAACGAAGCATATTCGGACCTATATATATATATATATATATATATATATATATATATATATATATATAGAGGAACATTTTTACTTTTATTTTTACCCAACGAATCATAACCTGAAGTTTCAGAACTTAGTTTGAGAACACCTTGTATATATGTTCATAAACACCAGTACAAAACAGAAATTACAAAAGGGCACTCACTCAATAAATAACAATAATTATCTTGTATCTAAGTATCCAGAAGAAGTAATAACTTCATAAACAGAAGTAGGTTGACTAGAGGGGATGTAGACACAACCAATCAAAAAGTGGTGGGATGAAATAGTATAAGAATCCGGTATGCCGTTGGGAATATCATTCAACTGCGGGTAACTCAGATATTTTCTTGGAAACACTCGACAAATTCTTAACTTTCCTAGGCTGTTGGTCTGGATATTTTATTGTTATTGGAGGGGATTTTAATTCAAACTTTGATATAACTACTAAAAAAAATACTGTTAATAAATTTTTAAATATTTTAAGGCAACACGATTTTTACTGTCTGAATAACAACCCAACTAGAGGAAACAACTGTTTACATAATGTATTTGTAAATTATTTCAATCATGATATAAAATGTAACGTGATTTCTTTCCCCTATTCGGATCACGATGCTCTTTCAGTTAAAATCAATAATTCTCAATTAAGAAACTTATTAAAAAACTCCAGTAATGCAAACATAACTTATGCTCTTAAGCCAGTAGTTCTTAAAAAGGTATTTGGTGATTTAACAGATAAACTAAGCACTTATAATTGGCAACTTATGTTCTCTAAATGTTCAGAATCTGATGCTAAAAATATCTTTGATTTATTCTTTTCTGTATTATGTGACAATATAAATTACTTTACCTCTATTAAGAAAGTCAACTATAGTAGGAAACAGTTAAAAAACAGTTGGTACACTAACGACCTTGAGAAAATGAGAGATAGACTAATGTGTTTTTATAGCCTGTCAAAAAAACATAAAGATCATGCATTGACTGATTACGTTTTCAAACTAAAAAAGGATTATAAACAGGCCATTAAAAAAGCAAAACTGACATATAACACTAGATTCATAGAGAACAGCAAAGACAAGTGTAGGGCTGCATGGGATGTTATAAAAAAGAATTCTTCGACAGACAGAAAGGTTGCTGGATTAACTTTCACTCCTGACACCTTTAATCAATTTTGCATTACCTCTGTCTCTGACATTAAGCAGAAAATTTCTTTGTCAAAAAATAGTCCTATTGATTTTTTGCAACAGAGCACTGTACCCCCAACACACTTTGAATTCAAAACAATTTCTATTGATCACGTCATAAATGCAGCTAAGAGGTTGAGTAGGTCAGACAGCAATGATATATATAATATGTCAAACAACCTTTTGAAAACTATTATAATTAGTATTGCTGAACCATTAACAAATTGTATCAATCTATGTATCAGGGAGGGATATTATCCAAATCAATTGAAAATATCACGTGTTTGTCCTGTCTATAAAAAGGGTTCTAAATACAAACCCGAAAATTATCGACCTATATCAGTAATTCCAATTATATCTAAATTGTTTGAGATGTTGGTATTTGATCAGATTAGTTCCTTCTTTGAGGAAAATAATATTCTAAGCAACTCACAATTTGGTTTTCGGAGCGGTAAATCTACGTCACACGCAATGGATAAACTCTTAAGAGAAATCAAAAAAGCTTTTGAAGATAAATGTTTTGCTCAGATCACATTTTGCGATCTGAACAAAGCTTTTGACTGTGTCAACCACTCTGATCTTCTATCTAAATTACAGTATTATGGCATTAATGGCTTAGCTCTAAATTTGTTTCAATCTTATTTAAATAATAGAAAACAAAAAGTTCTTATTAATGGTCTGTGGTCACAAGAAGCTACAGTATCGTTTGGAGTACCACAAGGCTCAGTGCTTGGGCCTTTTTTATTCTTAATCTCTATAAACGACCTTCCATCATCTGTTCCGACACCCACTGTTCTATAGCGGACGATACAACTATTTTAAATATTAATAAAGACTTCAATGATGTTAAATTGTTAGCTAAGAGTACACTGACAACTGTTTCTGATTGGTTTAATTCCAATGGGTTCCTTTTAAATCAGGAAAAAACACAAAATGTGTTATTTAGTACCAAAAATACGGATGAGGATGATTCGTCAGATTTCTCTTATTCCAATAGTGTGAAATTTCTTGGAATTTTCCTGGGATTGTCACGTAGAATATTTGAGTCGTAGGCTCTCAAGGGTAATTTTTTTATTGAAGCGTCTACAATCCTGCATTGATTCTAACTATGTTAAAATTGCCTATTTTTCTTATTTCCAGTCAATTATTAGGTATGGTTTAATATATTGGGGTAATGCCAACAGAATTTCGGAAATCCTTATCTTACAAAAAAAGTTTTAAGAATAATTAACAAATCCCACAACACAGATCATTGTAAGCCAATCTTCATTAAACTGCAATTACATACAATTATTAATCTATATATATTTGATATAATTAACTATGTTTTTAATAATAAAGATATACTACATCTTAATAATACAGTGCATAGTTATAATACAAGGCAAAAAAGTCAAGCAATTATTGGTTTTAATAGATTGAGTAAATCTATTAATAGTCACTCGGTTATTTGTTTGAGGATATATAATTGTTTTATACCTATAATTGAAAAGTACAGAGAAACATTTTTAACAAAGCTTTATACCTGGCTGTTGAATAATCCTTTTTATTCTATTGATGAATTTTTCAACTTGAAAAACATTGATTTTTAACATTAATAATATATCTGTGTTTTAACAATTATGTTCTGTTGAGTTTACATTGACATTTTTGATTCTATTTGTGTATAGAAATAAGAAATTATTGATATATTTTTGGACTTAGCATGTATGCTGTACTATGACTTTGTCGATACTGTAATATGTAACATGGCAATAAACGATTGATTGATTGAATTGCAAGTTTTTTTGTGGGGGAATCTTCACAATTTGGGGGACACTATTATTCTTATGGAACACTATAAGTCAATAAGTTCTTATTTGACCATTCAAAAAATAGCATAATTATAAATATGTATACTACATCAAAATTATAATAAAAATAACATGCTCGAGCAACACAATAATAAAAGAGAAATATCAAAATTCACTCCATGCACATTGAACAATGAAAAATCTATGCTTAAAAAAATATAACAATACTTCAAATGAACTTAACCATGATAGTTGCTTTGTGTAAGCATAAACTGCTTAATTCTAGTGTTAGTGATGGACCTCTACATGTAGGCTACTAGGCCCACGTGATTTACTTCATGTGAAATTCATTGATAGTATATGATGACAAATTTTTTACAACTTTAGAGATAATTGGTGGTGGCAGGTTTCTGATGTAAATCAGTAATCTATCATAAAATCTAGTACCTGAAACAGGAAAACAGCTATTTTATTTATGTAACCTATTTCTAGTCATAAATAAGCTTATATCGTACCTAGTGTTGTGTTCATGCACATTACTATTCAGTGGGATGTACTCGTCTGGCTTTCAAGATGAGTCCATCCAACTACAAGACACTGAAAAATATATTCATCGATAACTGTCATGCTAGAATTCTGTATAAATAAAGGTTTTTATTGTTCCAAAAACTATAATTACAAATAAGATTGAATGGTGTATCTACATATGAGTAAAAACGAATGTGTGTGTGTTTGTCCTTTATGCAAACCACTCATCAGATCACCATGAAACTTTGGGAAGTTGTAGAGTTCACTCCCGGGGAGGTTTCTGGCATGGTTTCATTCACTTCCAACTCAAGGGCTCCACCCCAATGGCCTTTACAGTTTCATAATCTAATGGAGTTACTTTATTTATTTGACACCATCATGTGTTAGAAAAAACAAATAAAATGAACACTTCTTAAATAGGCTAAATGATGCTAAATTCTAGAACTTTTTCTTTGCATTTTCCCTGTAATATTAGCCTTTACTAATTGATTAAAAAACTGAGTAAAAGCATTTTTTTAGAAATGTACTATTAGTATCATTTATATTATATTTGCACACACTTACACTAAAGTGGTTTTGACCCACCCTTACATTAAAGTGGTATTGACAGTAATTAACATTTTTTTCGATCTCTTTTAGTTGATAATTTATTTTGCAAAATGTGAGTAAACCAAGCAAAAGACACTCTTGTGCCACTGAAGGTCTTAGAAAATGCAACATATTCCTAAATGTTCATGCTGTTAAATGTAGTTTCTCCTTTTCTAGTTATCACATTTACAGTTGAACAAAGCTTGCTAAGAAAACTGAAAATGTATTTCAAAAACAAATGTAGATAAACTTAGTGTCTGATGTATGGACGCCAGGGATATTTCAACTGACTAATTAATCAATGAGCTTGCTACAAAAAAAGAAAGAAAATTGCAATTAATTTTGTAAGTAAAGTTTTTCTTACCAATTAAATTTTGCTTTTGTTGCTACATTGTCAGTTTTATTTCCCTACATATATCAATGCCCTTCTCTTAGGAGGAAATTTATATAAATCTTAGTGGTCTTTACCATTTAACTTGAAATATATTTTTCAAACGATAAAAATGATTTTTTAAGGATATTTTGGATTTATTTTTCTTTTATAAATAAATAATGTACATAAACTTACTGATTATTTGTGATAATATTAAAATTATTGAATTAGTTTTATGTGTCTCATATTGACAATATGCTGTCTTGTATTTTTCAACAGATCTGGAAAGTATGTTTAAATATATTAGTTTTTAATATATCATATAGTTAACATCATACAGGTAGTAGAACAACTTTAATCGTGAAAGTCTTTTTTTATGATACACATTTAATTTTTTTATTTTTATTTATTCTTAAGACGCAGATCATCAATATATGGGCGAATATGGATTTCGAATGAGTGTTATGAGTGTAGATGAACGAGTGTAGTCATTATTGCTATCTGAGTTCGACTTTGCTCAGAAAGGACTATTTATTAATAGCCCAATAGCCAGGGCAACTATAGGACCTACAGCTTTACGTGGAATCCGAACCATATAGTGTTGGTCTGATTTTCAGCCAACTGACAAGTCTGACACTCATTTCTCTTCCCTACACAACATCTGAACCTTGACTACGATCCAACATGGACACCTCAGACTTCTCTAGTAGTGTCCACGTTTAAGGATGCCTAGAAATTAAGAGGACCTAGCATATAACTTATCGCCTACAATCTCCCAAACACTTCCATACCGTTCCAACGAAGAAGGACTGGAATGGTATAGAAGTTATCAGAACACCCCCTCCTCCACCAGGCGGGTATATAACCTACGAGCGCGGCCCGTCCCTGCCAGTCGAGTTCTGTGATACAGTGATCGTCTCACCCTGAGGATAGCTTACTGTAATGTGGATGAAACATCAGCAATGTTTGTACATAGCCCAGTGACACGGTCGTACCCCGAAGACCTAGAATTTGTTAGTGATAGTGACGACCGTGAAAGCCTATCCACGAAGATGCTACTTTTGAGTATCAACATTAGTAGTATTTCATATTTACTACATGTTAAAACCATTGCTACTCATTCTACACCAAGTCAGAGTGACTTGGATTTATTCAAATTTTATGGAGTTATTTCATTCCTACATACCAATTTCCTTTGTTCAATTCATGTATGTCATTCTTCTGCATTGTTGCATTGAGTGGAATTATGTTTTACATGATATTACGGATTTTCACTTGTATTATTACATCTACAAACAGATACTAATAATAGTGTAAATGATTATTGTGTAGTTACCAAGTTATCAAAACTAACTAAAACATGCAATTAAAAACCCTAACAGAAATGCATGTGATGTGACCCTAAAGATTAGACAAAAACTAGATTAATATTTCTAAGTTGGGTTCAGGTGTAAATGATAGTGATATTATGTAACAGTATGATAGAGCATCCACAGCTAAATCAACAACCCGACTGAAGCATTTGTTTCTAGAGTTGGAACAATTAAAGTCATTGAAAAAGAAAAACCAAAGCTTGACTTCTAGATAGCAGAGTTAGTACAAAGTTGGGAAAACCTGTTGCCAGCTAATGCTTATTGAAGAAGCTAAAACTTTTGCACCCAAATTGAATATATTAGTTTTTCTCTATATTCAACAGTATATTTCTTGCAGATTAATTGTACATCAAAAGATTTAACCAAGTTAACAAAATTATTTTAGCTCTATATTATTTGGCTGTCACAATTACACGAATGTAACTTTAGAGGAAATGGAAAACATTGAGAAGAAAATCTATAAAATACAAATTTATTAACATAGCATTACTACTACCATTAACATTTAAGTTTTTTGCATAACAAATGCTTAGCAAAATTAAATAATAACATTTCCCAAATCTTCTACATTTGTATTGATAATAACATGTGTCATATACAAGAGCAATTGTATTTTCATTTTACTGAAGACCCAAGAAGTCATAGACTAAGACAAGGATTAGAATTAAGGTTACTGATTCTCGGAATAAGCCAGAATCTAGCTATCAAACGTTAACTATTACTACCCACGATGAAAATTCTATACAGATTAAAGGCTGAGCCTCTGATTAAAGCTACTTTTAATTAGTCAAGTTAAAAGCTTTAAAATGAATCTTTAATTTAAATTATCTTTAAAATGAAGAAGAAATAATATAGAAATTTAAATTATCAACTTTTGACTAATGTACATCATGTCTCAAAAGAAATTAATGCCTCCTTTGATGATGTTTTCATTTATAACATGGTTATGTCATTCCACTTTGGTTTATTATAGCAAGATTAGAACTTTTTAGGTTGCCTACTATTGATCTTACGCTGTTTGTTATCATGCAATCTATTGTATATCTATGTTCATGCTGTTTACTGCAATTAAATTTTCCAATTTCTTGCTTTCTATTTTGTTGAAAAAAGGAAGGTACAGTAATTTGGTTATCATTATACTATGAAGCTTAATAAAGTTACTTTATTTAAATATCAACCATTCAATTTATCAGATATGCACCAAAGTTTAAATTTATTATGTGGATAAAAAAGTTGGCAATGATATTTATGATACTAAGAAAATTTCTTCACAACCATTAAAGTTGCATATCTGACTGTAGCAATAATGTTTAAGCACCATGAGGTTAGAATTTTAAAGAACTATTAATTACAAATGACACTTTAATGCAATCATTTGCCAACCTCCACTCCAGTTCAAGCTTCCAAATGTTCAGTGCCTTATTCATAATAGAACAACAATTTCCTTTAATTTAATAGTTGATTTTATGCTTCTAACCATTTAAAATAGATATTGGTTCCATTTAAAAATCAGGTTTAAAATAGCATTAACTGCAACAATTAAATATATTTTCACATGCGAGATACTTGAAGGAGATGTGACATTTTAAGTTTTGGTATTTCCAGTTTTTCTTTTTATTATAAAACTTTGTTTATCTATATTCATTTCTAAACACCCTATATGTTAGAAGATATTTATCCTCGTTAAATATTTATAATTATTTGCACAAATCATTTGTGATGTTATTGCAACCATATACTACCAGAGCTGCAACTAAAAAGAGGAAATACTTTCAAAATGGGACTATAAGAGTGGCTGCGGACCTACCAGTTTTACTCACTGGAAGATTACATACAAAGAACTAAATGATGTTCTATATTTTTACCTCCAATTAAATGTGAAGAATAACATTCTGTAGAGTTAATTTTTAATTTCAAAGAGCAGCAATTTAGTATGACATTTTAGTACAGCACCTGGAAGTAAAAACTGGACATTACTCTGAAATTTTTTAGAATAGCAATGATTTGATTGAAAATTTGTAGTTAAGCTAGTCAAACCCTTTAGTTCATACGTGATATAAAACTGATTTAATTTTTAGTCAAGCGTTGTTTAATTTTTAGGAGTGAAATCGCCCTTATTGATAAAAAGGACAGTCTAAATCGTATTATATTTTATAATCACGATTTTATACTCAGAAAATATTGTATTTCTTGTTGTTCAACATAATTCATCTAAACATCAATAATGACTCGAAGGATGTTTCAGTTAAAAGTGATACAGGTTGTAACCTGTAGCAGATTTGCTGCAAGGGATTAAATTACGAACAGACAAATTGCCTAGATTAGTGTCAGCTAATCATATGCCTGTCCATATTTCGGGTTTGGACAAAATAGAGGTTCAGATAGAGAACTTAACGCTGACAGACACATTCTTTGTATCAACAAACTTAGCAGCTCCAGTTATTTTGTGGAACTTTTTTCTTTAAAAAAAATAACGTGCAGATTAGCTACAAAACTCGTTTGATTAAAATAGCTGCTAACAACAAAAATTATCTATTTTCAGTGAACCAAAAATGGATGTTAAATTTGCAGAAGTTTAGAAACAATGTTCAGGGGGCGAAGATCAGCAGATTGACTTAATGGTTGATATAAAGATAGTAGAAGATGTATGCAAAGCACCACACCAGCATTTAACAGTCAGGACAAATTAGCCCTCAATAAAAACATGAATTTGGAAATAGATAATTCATTTAGAGACAAACGCAAATATCATCTGTATTTAGCGGAATCTTACACTCCCGGGGTTAAAATGTTCATAAGCAACATAATTCATCTAAATATCATAGGTTTCAACCCCTAAAAGCCACCCCTGCTAAGAAAAATTAAAAATGGCAGTTTATACGTTGAAAATATATTGAATTAATGGTTGTATATGAAGTGGTGTATATTGTTTATTGTTCTAGAACATAATTTATTATGCCTCATTAAATTGGACAACCCCTAAAAATCACCCCTACTGAGAAAAATTAAAAAAGGCAGTGTATATGTCGAAAATGTGTTAAATTACTAATTGTATATTAAAAATGAAAATTGTTTCTTGTTCTAGAAAATAATTCATTATATTTTTGCTGCAAAATTCCTGGAATGAAACGCTATTGGTTTTTCAGTGACAACTCCTTTGATTTTTAAGGTATCCAATCGATAAAAAAAGAATTTTGTAGGGAATTATAAGGGTTATAAGGCCTGTGAATTAATTTTTTTAATTACAAAAAAAATTGAAGTTAAAATGCTCCTTTACGTTGCGTTTTGCTTAAGGTAAAACTTTCAAAAAGTGGGATCTCGTATGTTTTTATGCTAGAGAAAAATAAAATAACAAAATTTTTGCCAACAGAAGCTAAATTTTTGTATTCAATTATTTTTTACATAGTTTAATAGTTTTCGAGTTATTTGGAAAAGAAAAAAAAAATCTTAAATAAATTAAAAAATTGTTGTATATGTAAATTGAATTTTCCTTTTTATAATGCATTGTAAAATAACCAAATCCCAAGAACTTCTTTACATTGACAAAATAAATTATAGATGGACCAAGGTTAATTTCATAAATACAGTATTAGTAGTTAGTAAGCCAATTTTTCCGTAACAAAAGCGATTACAAATATTTCTTTTGGTTACAACTCCGTCAATTTTAACAATATTGACTCGGCTAAACACTAATTTTATAGGTCCTTTTACATACTATAACAGGGTGTCCAGCAACAGGAAAAATAGGGAAAAGCTGGAAAAGTCGGGGAATTTGAAATAACCTGGAAATCAGGGAAAACCAGGGAATTTTAAATAAAACTAGCTGAACCCGGTGGACGTTGTCTCGCCTTTCATTTTTCATTGACATACCAAAATTATTTATTTTTTATTTTCACGTTTCACCACATGTTTTAATTACCGAGGAAAAAAGGTTAACACCAAATACAGATCACCTGATCAAGTAAAAGTAGTGTGTGCTACACTCTCAAGGTGAAATGTAGAACTACAATAAATCAAAACATATACAGTACCGGTACTGTTGTTGTGAGAACTTCAATCTGCTTATGGCATGTGAAACTACATTAAACCACACAGTCATATGTTTTTTGTAAACAATTCAGATTCTCCATTTTGAATAACATGGGATCTTTAGGAGCCCGTGGGGCGGGACCCTGTGGACGGATCTTCATCAAACTTCACAGAAACCATCTCGGGAGTATACAGGACAACATCCTAAGGTTTCATGGCGATCGGTTGGATGGTTTGGCAGCGCATAAACTTCAAACATATATATATATATATACAAACATCCTCTTTTATAAATATAGATATGGAAAATCCTAACAAGAACATCTGTTTGTTGACATTTTGGTCACTATATACTGTACTTGTAAGCTTTACAAAGAATACTTTTTCTACCAAACTTTGATTTTACATGCCATGTAATAATCTAAATCAAGAAGTAGTTATTAAATTGCTTTTTTATGTTTACACAGTCTTTTATATAACTAGTTTGTTATCGCTATAAATTTAAAACTCATTAAAATAATTGTCTGATCAGTATATGTTAAATGTCATAGCCCTATAATTTATGTGTTTTGTTTTGGTGAAATTGTAATATTTTACCTTTTTCAAGCTACTGAAAATTGTGATAGTTGCCAATAACATAACAATAAAATAAATGGTACATTTCTTTTTACTCAATACTAATTTTACTATTTTAATTCAACTTTATAATTTGTAAAGTAGTCTGAGAAGAATAATTTTACTAGTTTTGAATTCTATTGAATTTTATTACTATTAATAAAACTGTATTGTAAATTACTGACTTTAAATACATGATTGCACATGAGACTATTGATTAAACTGTGATACAAGTTGCGTAATTATGCCGATTCGGGGTCAGGAAAATTTTTTATCAAATCAGGTAAAGGTCAGGGAATTTGTTTAAGGAAGTTTACTGGACACCCTGTATAAAAAAGATTAAATAAGTTATCATTGAATAACTTTTAGTTTTTCTACTGTTTGGCACTTAAGGTTTCAGTTTCGATAATCAGCAATAGTCATGACACCTTTGACGAACCGTAACTTTGACAGGATTGCACCTACAAAAAAAACAAAATAAAGAATCTTTTTACTAGTATTTTATAAGCTTTCTTTTCAATAATAGTACTTTTCTCAATAAAATACAAGTTATTCGTGATAAACCGTTAGAAAACATGCATTTTTTAGCCTTAAATCAACTCTTTCAATCAAGAACAACTCCGAAAATTTTAACTTCTCAAAAAAATTTTCAAGAATATTTTGAGCCTAAAATAAGACAATGTATCGATTTCTGCAGCTGGTTTGCATGTGAGAATTTACACCCCTAAAAAGTAGTAGTTTAACCCCCAAGATGAGAATGCCTATCGGAACCGTATCATGTTTCTTTTTGGGTCTTTCCTTAGATACTACCATATTTTCAAGTGAATCAGTATTATCCTAAAGAATTTCTTCCCCAACATGCAGGTACTGGACTATTTGTAATTAATCTATAATTTGATACCATTTATAATCTCAAAGATTATCAATCAATATCTTTATCATTACTACTATCACCTAGAGCCAACAATTATTTATCAGTTGAAGAATGCAGTCAAATAAACAAAGGATACTAAATAAATAATAAACACTAGTATTAAGTAAATTAGATTTAATGTTTTCAATATTTACAAGATTTGTATAGATAATTTTGGATTTCAAAAGGTCTTCCTTGACAAAAAGAGAAAAAAACAACATGTTCCTATAATCTTTAGCACTATACTAATTCAAATAACTTCATTCAGCTCCACTAACAAATTTTGAGAGGAAATCTTTGGGTTTAGGTTCCCAAGTATCTTTGAAGTAAGCCATTACATGGCATTCCTGCTTCCATCTATTTACAACTTCTTTCAGCTCCATTTGTCCCTGAAATTACAAAAAAATGTCATGTTCATTTATAATCATTTTACTACACATAGTGAAACAAATAAATCACTTAACAAAACTTAAAAAAGTGAATAATCAGGTTTGCCAATGGAATTACATTAGCAAGAATTAAAATAAGTAGGTTGGGGAACAACTTCAGACATACAGGAAACTAGGACAGACACTCCAGTGATTAGAGTGCATCCTAATTGAAGGGAAAGACAGACAGTTAATAGAAAAACAATTGAATGTTTTACTTGGAGAGGATGCCTTCTTTTCAGAAAGAATTATAGCAGATTCTCTTCAGCTAACATTTTGAGGTTTATTGCAACTCATTGCAGAGTAAGAAAACAGTAAATTTATATTTAGATAACCATGTTAAACTCCACTCAGCCTAAGGGTCTGCCACATAAATCTTAAGTCCTTTTTCAATAGATGCTCTGGCCTCCAGGACGTCATAACTGACTCCTGGCCCAACATATTCATATTTAATGAAACCTATCCGCTGCATATCTCCCCGGGTACTCCTTCATGCCAGAGTAGAGACCATGTCCAGAGGAGCCTTTCGCAACAGTCCTGATGTTACCCAGGTTCCTCTACCCAATGATCCCAGATTTGCCCTCTTGGCCAGGATAAATCTTCCCAACCAACCTACCATGCACCTAGTGACCCTTCACACTTACCCCTCCTACCGGATCATGCTGACCTCCTTGTACAACTTAGGCAGTGACACAATGGCCTCATAATTTCAGCAGACCTTAAATGCCACCACATGACCCTCGGTGACAGACGGATTACCCGAGAAGGCAGAGCCCTTGTTGCTCTCATCAACGCCACTGGCCTCTGCACTTTCCGACCCCCTTCACCCATTTTCCCACCCATGAGGCGAATGATCTTTCATCTTCTGACAAACATCTGGTGTCCCCGCCAACGCCCCTAAAGTCATCAGTGTTTTTACAGGTTATAGCAATAGCTCAGACACCGATGTCATATACACCCATTTTATATGAAACTAAAGTGCAGTTAGCCTTGAAAAGTTTAACACTTTTTTTAGTAGTAACACAACTTTGTTTGAAGAGGGAAAAACATTTAAGGGATAATCTGACTCAAAGATTCGAGGAGCAGGACAGTGAAAAAGAGCACAAAACATATTGGAAAAAGTGGCTTAAGGGCACAAGAAGAAATAAAATTGGACAATAATGAATATGAACATATACTAAAGGAAATGATATCACTCAGCATGAACTCTGAGACAGTGCTTATCAAAGAGTTGAAATAATATCTTTATTTAAAAGTGATCTTCAGTTAACATTGGTTTGAAGTCATAAGTTATCTAGACAACCAGACTCATCTAGCCATTTTACGGTCTTTTACGGAGGTTTTCTTTTAAATAGATATAATAGAACTATACAAATTTAGTACTATTATATTTGCGGTAATTTTAGTATGTCATATTAGTATACATAGTATAGGATACTAAAATCAGAAGTTATGTGCATTGAAGCCTGACTTATAAAAGTAAATCCTTAGAAAAGCACATGTTTTCAGCCCATCAAAAAAGTTTGGGTGAACGTTTTTCAGACCTACAAATTCAGTCTACTACAACATAGATTAGTAAAAAGGTTGAATAAGGGATGCAAAGAAAATCAAACAATCATCTTCTGAAACAAAGAAACTACACGTTAGTTATTGAAATTTTGTTTCTATCTTGAAAACTGATATGGTATGATCTTTCAAGTAGCCCTAGTGACAGAAAACATTGTGAGCTAAAAGCACTAATGATCAAAGAGTAAATAAATAGTTGCGTTAATAATTAAAGAAGAGACACAATACACCTTTAACTGCAAATAAGTCTACTTGTGGAATAAACCGTTTAGAGTATGAGTTGTAGGCATCATGCTTCATATTGTATTTCAAATTTGTATAGTTATAATTAACTATTGAAGTAAGTAAGTGTAAATAAATTTGTCTTTTAACACAGCTCACAATGTTTTCTGACACCAGGGCTATTTGGAAGATCTTACCATATCAGTTTTCAAGATAACTTTCAGAAGGCGATTGTCTAATTTTCTTTGCATCCCTTATTTAACCTTTTTACTTATCTATGTTGTACTGGACTGAATTGTTGGTCTGAAAAACATTCACCCAGATTTTTCTCTGATATCAATCCTCTCTAATGGAACTGTATGTCAATGATTGCTTCAAGAAAATGAAGACAATTATATGACATCAACTCAGTTCGCTGTAGTGTAATGGTGAGTAAGAAAACTCTCACCTATTTACACCTGATGAGACGAAACAACATCGAAACAGCACACATGGAGACCATCTGGTCCACGTACCAACATCCTTTCGGTGTGGCCAATGCATAGCGACCAACTGTTGTCAGAAGGTGCCTTAGCAAGCACTACTTGGAGCGCTATTACTTTTGCTAAGGCACCTTCTGACAACAGTTGGTCGCTATGCATTGGCCACACCGAAAGGATGTTGGTACGTGGACCAGATGGTCTCCATGTGTGCTGTTTCGACGTTGTTTCGTCTCATCAGGTGTAAATAGGTGAGAGTTTTCTTACTCACCATTACACTACAGCGAACTGAGTTGATGTCATATAATTGTCTTCATTTTCTTGAAGCAATCATTGACATACAGTTCCATTAGAGTGGATTACGGAGAATAATCTCAACGTTCTATAAACTTACTCCACTACTAAGATCTTCGGACTAACAACTAGTCCATCTCGATATCAATCCTGTTCCACAAAAAACCCATATTGCACTTGCATAGTGTGTTTAGACAGACGGAAATCTCTCAAAGGAAGTGGTCAAATCAAATATGCATGCAATTTTCCAAAATGGCGAGAAGGAGTAATTTCCTTTTCAGCAAGTTATCCTATCAACTTTCTATATAACTAAACTGAAAAATAACAAAAAAATAAAATTATTAAAAAGACTCAAAATGTGATTTATGAAACCTTATCTCAACTTACAACATCATTTTTAACTTTACGAATGCTATCTCATTGGTTGGTAGCGAAGTTGGTTAAATCCCAGCTAAATAAGGTAAAGGTTCTCAGTTCAATCATAATCAGAGTTATAAGAATTTTGAAAGGGATCAGCTGATAGCCACCCTTTAGTTTTTTTGTCATTGGGCTATTATTAATCAATAAAACTTTCTAAGGATAGTCGGCCTTAGTTTATAACAATGACTACATTTGCTCATCTACACTCATCATGCTCATTCAAAATCCATATTCACCCATATCTTGATGATCAGTGTCTTAAGAATAAACAACATCAACTAATAAATTGTTTAACAATAAATTAAGACAAATATTTCTAATATACTGATAATTCCTGGCAAAAACTATATTAGGTTATTTTCAAATAGATTTACTTTAATCAACAGCATGTCAATAACTCGGATATCTTGAATATCCTTATGCTTCTCAAACTCTTCTCTTAATTTAGATCGACAATGTTCCACTGTCTTTGGAATATGGAAGTCCTTGACTGAAACATAATCTATTAAAAATGCCTTATAATATAAATACTTAAGTCAAATATTAATCAATAGCACAAGAAGATTAAAAAAATATTGTTAATATTAAATGAGTTACTAATTATTTTCCTTTCTACTTATTTATTACAGTATTTGTATGAGAACAACATTATATATATATATATATATATATATATATATATATATATATATATATATATATAAAACTGGAGATCGTTTCCATATGAAACGATAAATGACAGTTCAACATCTTCCTAATCTTACTTGAAGTATAATGTACCAACTATCAGTTGATAAGAGAAAATTATTTTGTAATGCCATTAAAGTTCTGAATGACGCTGATAATCTGTTAGAGGGCTTTGAATACTTTCGGCCTCCTCTAGCACTTAAAAATAGATTTTATGCATTTATAAAATGTCTTGCAGGTTTTGAACTGAAGGAATGGGCAACTAATATGCCAGACATACAATCTTGACACACCTGACCAGAGTACCAGAGAGGTTTGTCATCTATTAAATCCGATCAAACAGAATATTTGCTGTCAAGGTCCTTGGTTCGAATTTGCATTAGCTCAATGATTGTTTTTCATGCAATGTTTTGGTAGAGGAATCTGTCCCTGCCAAGAGCTTAGATTTTAGCTGTAAATACACGCCTCTTCAATCAATTAATTAGATTTCACCATTTTTATATTTGTTGCCAAGGTATTTATTCAAAAGGTATTGATTAACCATCTGCTTTCCTAGCCTTAAAAAGTGGATGAGGTTGTTTCAGTGGAAACATTTTTCGATTCATAAACTATGCAAATAAAACTAATAATCAAACCTTTGTTGGTAAAAGATCCAAAACAAAATTTAGATTTTGTTTAGGACTCTCAAATAGTAGTTTTTCTCCTATAAACTCTCAGATTGTCATAGGAGATTATAAAATTCAATCATCATCTTGTACAGACTCTTTGGGATTGTTAGTGGACCCCACCCTAAAATACCACTATCATGTGGATTAAATTGGTGGCAAAGTAAGTAGAGGCATTTTTGTCTTGCATAGCCTATCAAATTTTGCCAATAAAAATGTACTGTTGGCTGCTTACTTTAGTTGTATTTACCTGCATATGGTCTTCTATGGTTTACCAATTTGGGGAGCTGAATCTGCAGGTACCCGTAATACTTTCCATCTTCAGAAAAAGGCGGTAAAAATCTTGATTAGCCTCTGTCATGCAGAGGCAGGTTTCATTCAGCGTGTATGTTGACCTTTCCTTTTCTGTATATTTTTTAGACAGTGTCATTTTTTAAATGTAATATCCACCTTTATCCATCACAAACACACTCCGTTTATAATCTAAGATTGTTAAACCGAATACCTATCCATCAGCACTGCACCTCTTTCTTTGACAAACAAGTTCATGGTTTTTCAATAAAAATTATTTAATAATTTACAATCACGTCTTAGAGCACAGTCTTCTTTCACTCTTTAAAAAGCATTTGAAAGAATTTCTTGTCAGTAAGGAATATTATTCAGTTAGTAGTTTTTTAGCAGATAAGGACTTTACCTCCATTGTTTTATCTCTGAAATACTACTCATGTACAGTAGTTTTAACTGACTCTTGTCATGCAATATTACAATTGTTAAATGACAAATAAAGAATTTGATTTATTTGTGTTGGTGACTTTAATTCAGCTATTCATCTAAGAGTGTAAGTAAAAACAACAGTGGTGTGCTGAACTTATATTACCTTAGAACAGGAACATAGATGGTAAATCAATACCTTTTATCCAAACAAATTATGCCTAAAAAATATTCACTCACACATTTATTTATATTATTTAAAAAACTTTACTATTTATGCATACTGTAATTCTATGAATCTTTGACAAAAAGAATAACTGTGCAACTCTTATGAAAGCTATTTTAGCCAACTGTTGTTTCTCAACTACACAGATTTTCAGATAATGCTGCAGTTATTTATTAAAAACATCTGAAACAACACATGAAGATGTACTTA
Source organism: Stictocephala bisonia (assembly GCA_035578905.1). Classification (NCBI taxonomy): domain Eukaryota; kingdom Metazoa; phylum Arthropoda; class Insecta; order Hemiptera; family Membracidae; genus Stictocephala; species Stictocephala bisonia. The sequence continues at coordinate 5,246,788 of JAQJVL010000013.1, forward strand.
AAAATGAAGTTGCCTATATGTTCTTGCCACGTTAATTTTGTATCAATTTTGAAACCAAGTAATTTCTGATTTTGTAACTGTTTCTTCAGACAAGCTCACCAAAATATTTTGTGTTTTTTCTTCATTGCATAGGAGTTTATTGACTGAAAACCAATTTAATGCTGACTTAGTAGCTTGATTTGTAATGCAATTAAGGATACTGATAACTTTATGCACTGAAATTATAGATGTATCATCCACATACATTGCAGTATCTACTTCAATGTTTCTTGGTAAGTCATTAATTGAAACTAAAAATAGAAAAGGTCCCCAAGACTGAGCACTGTGGAATGCCGATTTTAATCTTCTCAAGATCAGAAACCTTACCTCCAACAGACATATTGCTTTCTATTGGTCAAATATGATTGAATAATTTTTCGTTTTGTTTTGCTAATCCAAAAAAATTTCAATTTTTGTAATAAAATGTCATAAGGTACACAATCAAACACTTTAGTCAGGTCAATGTGAGGCATACAGTTTGCCTATTCTCAAAAGCATTCATTGACCTATTGACAACATTAAGAACAGCTGTAGTAGTAGATTTTCCCTCTCTAAATCTATATTGAGAATTGGTTAGGAAATTGTTAGATTCAAAATACTCAGAAATGTGCTTGTAAATGACGTTAAAAAATATTGGAAAATTTGGAACAATTGATACTGGTCGATAGTTCTTTGGAAGAGATTTATCACATTTTTTTAAAACTAGTAGTTTTTGAAATTTTTAGTAAAGCAGGAAAACAGCCACTTTTAAACATTTACTTATACACAAAGCTAGAAGTTCATTTATATAATTAACTGTTTGTTTGATTATATAATTGGAAATCCAATTACAAGCCACTTTATATACAAAAAAAGGAAAAAAATGTAGCTAAACTGATATTGATCAAATCAAATTCACAATAATGTTAAAATGCATCTGATACTAGACATGTGAGTTGATTAACCCTCCAGTTTATTCAATCTTTATTTAGGCAGCTTGAGTGATAAAATACAATACATCAACTTTTATTCAGTCGTTGGGCTAATTCTGTTTAAGAATGCAGCAGTGATTTTGAATTTTTCTTTAAGAATCAACAGGCTTCAGGGTTTATTTTATGCCTAACTTTAATCAATCCTTTTAGTAGTAACAAAATTAACAAGTGTCAAACATCTGAGTTTTCATTCTCTGGACAACATTAGGGTAGCAACATTCAAACAGTTGTTGTGTTTTTATTTTGTCGGTTGTTATTGCTTAAACAACATAATAATAACATATTATAAAACACCCAGTAGCGACACTCAAATTAAAAAATGTGAGACAAGCACGGCACTAGCGATTGGAGCAGGAAAGTGCATATTTCTGCTTTGTATTTACATCCAGGTAAATTGTAGGCGATAGGTTCCATCCTCGGTCCTCTTAAAACCGACACGGCATCCGCTCAATGGTTGCCATCAACGTGGACACTACTAGAGAAGTCTGGGGTGTCCGTGTTGGATGGTAATCAAGGTTCGGATGTAGGGATGTGGGCCGGGAATATTCCCACTGGGAGTGAACTTAAAAAATGGGAAATATGCCGGGGAAGATTCCCAAAAAGTGGGAATTTATAAAAATTCTTAAATTTTGAGTTATTTAACACTAACTGAACTTTTAACAACCTTAAAAAGTTAGTTAAGAAAGTTTATATAGTTTTATTAAATAGTTAATGTTCAAATACATGAATTGCCTACATAAATAAGAGGGGAATTTACAAAATTAAATTCCTGAAACAGAAAAAACACTTCGACTGGTAATACTAAAAGAGAGTATAATCATTACATTTATTTTAATGATTTTTTGAGAATTCCCTTTAATATATACAAATTTGATAGAGTAAAACCATCTTATAACAATTAAAAAGGATATCACAATCATACTATATGGGCTCTTGTATCAACTTTCTAGCACTCAAATGTTTAAAAAATTAACATTTTTAGACAAGGTCTATTTCACATGTTTTTATAAGTTTTTAAATTTCAAATTTGAAAAGGAGGTTGGTTGCACTGTGCTCAAATAACTTTAAGCAGGAAATTAGTTCCTTCAATGTTTAGGAGGACATTTTCTTCTACCTTTCAAATGGGTCTTTTTCTTAGTAGAGGGGATTAAGAAAAAGGAGCACCAGTTCTCTGCTGTCACAGATCATAGGTTCAGTACATCTTCATGGGTCCATTCGAAGCTGTCAAATGACCATCTGTCAATTGTGCGAGTTGCCAAGTTGACATATTTGTTCTATAATTCGAAGATAATGAACTCTTCACCACCAAAACCAAAAAAAGAAGGAGTCTTAAACCAGCTGCAATCAGAAGATGAAGGAAAGGACAAAGGCCTATACCTAGAAAGGTTGATGTTGATGATGATATAGAGGAAACAAGTGAAAGAGGACAATTTTCGTGGGTTCCCTCCTAAAGAAGAGGAGGAGGAAGAAGCAAAAGATGATGCCAAAGGTTTGATGGACTTCAAAAGTGACTAGGCAACTCGTAATTAAGTGCATTTGCATGTTTTTATTTAATTATAACATGTTGTTTGAACTTATAACTGTGTTTAAGCTTTATTTAATCATAAAATTACTGAATTTGGCGATTATTCAAAAGTTTTCAAACAATTGTTCTGTTAAATCATACATACCCAGGAAGTTTTCTTCAATTATAGTTTTTCCTATGAACTTTACAGTACTTGAGTTCAATCTTAGCATCTATTTAATGCATATTACCTGTTAATTAATAGGTTTTGGAGCTATCTTGCTTAAAAATTATAAATTCCCGGGAATTTATGAATTTTGGGAATATTACCAGCATTATTCCCTTGGAATATTTCCACGAGTTTAAGTTCCTGGAAATTTGACATTACTATTCGGATGTAGTGTAGGGAAGAGAACTAAGTGTCAGACTTGGCAGTTAGCTGAACATCAGACAAACACTACATGGTTCGAATCCCACGTAAAGCTGTAGGTCCCATAATTGCCCTGGCTAAATCCTTTCTGAGCAAGTCGAACTCAGATAGTAACAATGAATTCACTCGTTCGTCTACACTCATTCGAAATCCATATTCACCCATATCTGGATGATTGGCCTCTTAAGACTAAATAAATAAATCCACAGCTATTATTAGTAAATGTCAAATAATATGTCATGTCCCTTTTCGTATTAATATATTCCACTTATTTGCAAGACACAATGCAAAACAACAGGATTGAGGTGTGTTGTATATTCTTGCCATTAGGAGCGTTAGCGTCACACTAGACCCACAGCATGCATTGAGTGTTGCTACTGTTTTATACTGGTGATCACTGTTCACTACCGGATTATGTGTAGTGAACTGGGGTGTGACATTGTAAGAAACATTAGAAAAATCCCAATTGTGTTAGTGAAAGAAGTAATACTGAAGACACATTACACCTTCCCATATGACTACATAAAAAATATATTGTATAGCCTACAGTTAGATTTAGTGATATAGTAATTTCTTTTGTTTTTACGATAATTGGATATTTAAAAAATATATAGCTATGCACACTATATTCTTGACAATTTATATATTTTGCAATTGTTTCTGGGTTTACTATAACATTTGTGATGTTGGTCAAAACTTTAAAAACGTTTTTGAAGGTTGAAAAATTGTGTTTAAGGATGGCCTATAAGATAATTTTATTGATTAAAATACTTTTTTTGTTAACCCATTGGGAACCCAGTTATCATGCAGTCAGCTGACCCTAAGGAATCCCATTAAATATACTGAAAGTGCAATTTTTCACCATAAATTAAATAAATATGTTGTTTATTGTTTAATTGTACTAAACCCTTATATTTTCATGATTCCCAGCAAATTGTCCACAATGTATACTAGTTTTCAATGATTTAAATCTAATAATATAAATTTGGTGTGTGTATACAAAAAAACATTTTATTGAATTTTTTTAATTTTTTGAAAGTATATTTTAAAGAATTATTTTTTTTTTTGTTTTATATCCTGTTTTGATAATATATTATTGGACAGATATTAATGTCCTACATGGAAAACCTTTATTCGTTTCGGTACCTCATTTAGTTTTTTTTCAGAAATTATATTGTGAAATACTAGAAATATTTAAATAGTATTAAATATTTGTGGATTGATAAAAACGTTTTTAACCCTAGCTGTACTGTCTGGTTTTACCAGCAATACACACCAGATTTGTGTCACTTTGTAAGTCTTGGGATTATTTTTTTTTTACCTACTAATAAATATCAAACTATATGTTGTTATATATCATTATTTTCAGAATTTAATGAGAAATAAAAATAAAATAACATCAGATTTTTTTAACTGTTCAAAAATTAAACAAAAATAAAAAAGACAAAAATTGCGAAATTTTTGAATTTTGTTTTTTCGTTTTACCCCTGAAATGTGATAATAAACAAATGTTTCCATGGTAATCGATATGTTTTTTCTATAGAACAGTTTATCTACTTCAAAAATACGTATAATATGATATAGTTTATTCAATGAATATTCTCAAAATATTGCAGGCAGTAAACACAAACAATAACACAAATCAGCTGACGAAAAATACTGTTGATGTTGTAGCAAAGAAAAAAAATAGCTGCTTCACTCAAATTGTTGTCATAGAGTACCAAATTAAAGTATGCTTCTTTCTGCACATTTTGAGTACTATAACAACCGTTCCATACCAATAGATGACTCAATAACGGCAAATTACGAAAGGCATGCACATCGACGTCAGAGGCGTCGACGGTATCGGCAAGCAGGTGCCGATCGACGCCTGAGACGTCGTTGGTACTGGTAGGGTTAAGGGATTGTTACGTTATCATTCTAAGCTTCATAAGATGTAAAGAATCGAGCTAAAATTTATTAGTTTTTAACATTCCTGCAGAAAGATTTAAACACACATACACACCCACAAAATAAAAAACTGGATTTTGAATAAAATTTTTTTTAATGGGCATATGTGTATTATAATATTTTGTATGCCTATATTTTCTCTAATTTATATGAAAAAGTAATTTTACAATAAAATTCCAAACATGAATGTATATATAATAAAATAATGTTATATAAACAAACAGAACGTCTTCAGTAAGTAACCCTAATCTAAATAAATAACCTTATTATGTTTGTAATTTATATAAAGTTACAGCTGTGAACAATAAACAACAATGGTTTTTTGAACTAGACGTCATAGCAATTGACAAACTAACCCCACAAAAAGAAACAACAATGCGTGCCGACTGCTAACGTAGTACGGTCAAGGTCACGCAACGATACTTAAATGTCAAAATAATATTTTTTTGACATATTCAATATCTATTATAAATTAAAATTAATAAGTTCTGGTCATTAATTGACCTAATTCTTTCAATGACCATGTTTACAGACTTATAAAACTAAATATATCATATTGTTGAACAAATAATATTAATTAGTGTCAAATAATGGTTTGTTTATATAGATTGATAGCATCACAGGTAAACTCGAGATCGTGGTTTTGGGTTTCGGCGAATTGTTACAAGTTATCTTGTGATGAGTCGTCAATGGGTTAATAGTTTAAATCTAATTCTACTTGTTTTATGATTTCAGAGGTATTTTACACGGAGTGCCTTTGAGATATTTACTAATTAATTGCTTTAAAATGTTCCAAAAGCCAAGATTTGGGACAGACAGCTAAGACCTAAAAAATGCCTAAGCAGTGCCTAGCACAAATACAAAATATTTGGTCATGATGAAGATAAAGATATCTATATTAGACTAAAAAATATGTAAGATTTGGATATTAAAAAAAATCTGAGTTCTGGTATACCGTACCACAAACCAAATTAAAAACTCAAATAACCAGACTAAAGAAATATGGAACACTATAAATAAAGAAAAAACAATAATAATAGAGATAGTGACAGAAATCTTATCCTGAAAATAGACAATAACATAGTCATGAAAAAATTAGCAACTCTTTCTTATCTCAAGGACACTCCAACCTTAAAAACTCAAAACAGTTCTACCATAAACTTAGTAGAAACAAATCTAGGAGATAATTACAGTAGTATAACAACTTTCAAACAAATAACTGTCAACGATCTCAGACAAGTTTTTCAACTTCTAACTTCCAAAAATTCCTCTGGATATGATGAAATAATAAATACAATTTTAAAACATTGCTAAATAGAAATTATTCTTCCACTTCTAGATATTATTAATACTTCAATAATACAAGCAGCAGTACCCCATTAAAATTAGCTGCTGTATATCTGAAACACAAAACAAGGGATAAAACTAATTTACAAAACTACGGTCTGATATCAATAGATAACATCAAATCTGTTTTTAAAAAACTCAAACTATATTTCATAAATAAACTGTAGGCCTACTACAATTTAAATTAGTTCTTTGAAGAACACTAACCTAGTTCTGTTTTAAACTATAATTTGCTCTTACACTATACACACATACACAAACATTAAGACAAGACGATTCCCTGGTCTTCACAACTGCGGACAAGAGGACTTAAGTAAAAAAGTGAGTATGTAAAAGCCCTATCACTTTGAGGTTTTATATTGTTCACTTCCAGGTTAAATAAAGTTCAACTAGGCCAATACAGGTCTACTAATACTACTATAGAAAAATAATGATACCTCATTCTAGCTTAACAAAAGTTGCCTTTTTCTTTTGTAATGTACTTAAGGAAAATTACATACCCAAGATAGGAATTTGACGATACCAAGCTCTATACAAGTTCCTTACTCTCCTCTGAGACTCTGCATGATCCAATGATAAAAGAGGCTTAACTTGTCTCACAATTCTTGCTGCATCTCTTGCTTGAGCCATTTATAACAAAATTGCCCTCTAAATTATCCTTAATAATTAGTCTTAAATATGCAAGAGCGCATTAAAAACGAACAACACAACCCTTCAATAGCCAATTTCAATCATCAGACAGACCGAATCTGCAGACGCCTAAAAGTTAACCTACACCATAGTTAGATGTTTTTCAAGTAGGATTACAGCTGTCAGCCAGCTGTAAATGATTGTTTGTAATTTCGTACCATGCTATAACAAATAGCAATCAATTCAAAATTATATCAATTGTAAGTTTTGTTTAAATAAGGTTCAGCAAGTGAACAATTTCATTATTCATTTTCATTATTATTCATGCATTATTCATTTTCATTACATTTTCAGCAATAAAACGCTTGATGTTCAATGGATAATAATCAGGTTTATCAAATCCCATTTCTACTTGCAAAGAAGTTGCCTTCCGAGCTGCAGATTGAACAGCACAATGAAAGTTGTTTACACATTGCTCTAATTCTGCGGAAGTCTTCAGGGAAACTCTTAAATTTATATTGCTATTAATAGGCTCTCTGAATATGTCCCAATTCGTATAGTTATTAGAAAGACGTGGAGGCTTATCCAAAGGAATTACACTGGTACTGTATACAACTAAGACAGGTGAATGATCAGACGAAAGATTTAGACAAGAGGTTGAATAAATGTTGTAATATTCCTTTAACAATAAGGAAGTCCAACAAATCTGGAATTTTATTTCGGTCTGTAGGCCAATATGTGGACTCACCTGTTGATAAACAAAGTAGATTATTGTCTTGAACTGTCCTGAAGAGTTCTCTATCCCGTAAAGTTACAAGTCGAGACCCCTCCCCCCCCCCAGTGTAGATGTTTAGCATTAAAGTCACTCCCAACAATACTTTCCACCTAGGTAATTGAAGAAATTTTGGAATTGATCTCTGTATATGATGTGATGGAGGACGTTATACAAATGTTATAGTCACTGTGCCATTGCTATTATAAATTACTAAGCTAGATACTTGCAACTAATTGTCGTATTTTAGGAAATTCATAGTGTTTTATGTCCATTAATTCAATTATGCCTTCGTCAGAAAACATTTCTCTGGACTCCCCCTCTGTTTTTACTCGCGCAATCCATCATCCTTATAAAAATTCAGATCGAAGCTCTATGACCCGTACTTTTTCCAACAAATATGTTTTAGGAGGAGCCAAAAAACCTCCCGGAGTTCCCTGGACACATTATCTCGAGAGGTTGTGAGAAACCGACGCACAAGCCTCAAGCTTATACACCAAAATATAAGAGGCCTAATAAATAAAACTGAGGAGTTTGAGGTATTTATAGATGAATAATCTTCAGATCTTATATGTGTTACTGAACACTTCCTAAAATCCCATGAAGTAACTAACTCCACACTAAACGAGTTCCAATGTGTAACATCCTTCTGTAGGTCTCATTCAAAAGGAGGTACCGTAGTGCTGGTATATGGGCTAAGCCTAGTGTAAAGTGTGAAGCACTCGATTATAGAGAGTTTGTTATGGAGGGGGTCTGTGAACTATCAGCAGTCTCTTTAAAAATTGGAGAAAAAAAGATTTTTTAATGGCAGTATACAGACCACCTTCACCTCAACATGACGCCTTTTTTATCTCGTCACTGAGTGCTTGAATAAGTATGTAAATTGTCACGAGCTGATCATTATTATGGGTAACCTGAACATAGACCTTTCCTTTGAACATTTTGTAGCTCAGCAACTTATCACTTTAATGGCTTCATTTGGTCTTTTTAACATCATCGATAACTATACCAGAGAGGCCCTGGGATCTCAAAGCCTCATAGACCATGTATTCACAAATATTAAAGACGTTGAAGGTATAGTTGTTGTATCAGGCTTGTCAGATCACTATGCACAAACTGTTACACTCAATATTGATAATGTGCAGCCGATACCCACAGATACATTAAAGTACGTTAGGTCTTACTCTGATTCAAATACAGAATTATTTAACTATCTGATCTTAAAGGAGACCTGGGATAGCATGTATGCTGCTTCAGATTTGGATACTAAATTTGACATGTTTATATCAAATGTTAAATACTATTTTAGTGAGGCATTCCCAGAGAATCTTAAAAAGTTTTAAAAAATCCAACCATAAGAAAATAAAACTTACAGATGATGTTAAAGCAATTAAAGAACTCATTTTTGATCTACTCGTATATATTAGAAAACAAAAAATCTTGAATCGACTCATCATTTACGTCGACATTACAATAAGATAAAAAATCAATATAGACGCATGATCTGGAAATCAAGGTCAGATGAAACTTTGCGTAAAATTGAGAAATCTGAGAATAGATCTAAAACTGTGTGGAAAATAATAAATAGGAAAAGAAAGTCTAACAAAGCATGCTTACAAGAAATTCGTCTAGAAACTGATAGCGAACAAATTACTCATCCTAAAGATGTTTGCGAGGCCTTTAATGCTTTCTTCTCAAGTATTGGCAACAATAACAAATTGCATCGAAACAGACCATTTGCCAATATAACCTCAGGTGGAACATATATAAACTCCCCTTTTCTACGTCCAACAACTGAGACAGAAATAGACAGCATTATAAAAAATTTGAAAAATAAGAAGTCATCGGGCTCTGATGAAATTCCTGCCTTTATTGTTAAAAAAGTATCACTGCACCTACTAAAGCCCTTGTGCCACCTAATTAACTTTTCATTTAGACATGGAGCATTTCCAAAGAGTTTGAAGACATCAGTGGTCAGACCTGTTTATAAAAAAGGCAACACATTGAGGTGTAATAGTTACAGACCATTCATTATCACTGGTATCTGTTTTCTCAAAGATCTTTGAAAAGGCAATGGTGATGAGATTATGGAACTTTCTGGAACTAAATAAAATTATATCAAAAAACCAGCATGGTTTTATGAAAAGGAGGTCCACAACTACGGCTATGTTCAATTTCATTAATGATGTAGTAGTACAATTAGACTCTAAGAACTACACAGCTGAGATAATTTTTGATTAATCACAGCTAGTTGCTACAAAAAAATAACGACGTGGGTGTTCGGAGAGTGGCTTTGGACTGGGTGACTTCATACCTATAAGAGAGGAGGCAGTTTGTGGCGATAAGTGCGGCGGATGAGGCTGGGCAAGTGCGTCACTACTCCTCTACTGAGACCTCCATCGTGAGGGGTGTACTACAAGGCTCCATCCTGGGTCTAGTACTATTTCTTTTATTTATAAATAATCTTCCTGTATCCTCTTCAGCCACCAAACTATCACTCTTCGCACATGATACCTCTATCTCAATATCCAGCTCTAATTTTGGTGGTTTGGAACAAAAATCGTTTTTTTTTAAGCCAATCAATTGCTGCAGTGGTTTGACGAAAACTTGCTTTGTATCAATTCCGAAAAGACACAACGCTGTAACAGGCAAGATTTACCAAATGGCTTTTTAGACGTTTTCTAAATTTTGATGTGTCTGACTCCAGCCTAAGAGAGAGTGGAAGTCTGTTGAAAAACAAATCCCATTATATACTGTATGGTTGTTAATGGGCGTTACAGAGAGATCTAGGCGTGATTTCAACCTTCTTATAGACGAAACCAAGTTTACCCTAGCAGTAGTGTCAAGTTTTTGGGATTGGTATTGGACGAGAGACTTAATTTTGACAACCATATTGAATATGTATCCAAGAAGGTTAGTTCTGGAATATTTTGTGTTGCGTAGCCTTAAAAATTATGTAAACAGTGAAGTCCTATTGGCAACATATTATGGGCTGATATATCCCCACTTATCATATGCTGTCCCTATTTGGGGTCACGAGAGTAAACAAACTCTATTCCTCTTTAAACTCCAAAAGCGGGCTGTGAGGACTATTTATAATATGAACAGACACCAATCGTGCAAAGAAATCTTTCGAAGTACAGGAATATTGACTTTACCATCCATTTACATCCTAGAAACATTGACATTTGTCCGTCAAAACTTTTCAAAATTTAACTTTTCACATAAAACTTCTTTTCTCTCCGTAATCAAAATACACTACCAATCCCCAAACACAAAACATCTTTTTTCAAAAACCATACAGTATATAATGAGATTTGTTTTTTCAACAGACTTCCTCTATCTCTTAGGATGGAGTCAGACACATCAAAATTTAGAAAACGTCTAAAAGGCCATTTGGTGAATCTTGCCTGTTACAGCGTTCATGAGTTTTTGTCAGGAAGGTGGCATAGGTTTGTCATATCATAAAGGTTAAGTGATGCTCATATTAAATGTTACGAGCTAAGCTGTTTAATTTTAGTTAATATTAGTATGACTTGGCTAATGCAAATTATTATTGTTAATTTGGTCCAATACAGATTTTGATGTGGCTTTTTATTAAAATAGCCGCTCCTCCTCAAGCCCGGTTATCTGGATGGTTTGAAGAATAAACTTTATAACGTGAAATATGACAAAATTGTATTAGTGAAATGAGATTCTGAAATTAAAGCTATATCTAAATTATGCATATTTATAAATGATTTCAATTCCTGACAATGTTGGGCCAGACCTTTAGAACAAGAATGGCAACCTTTAGAACATTGATAATTTTGTTAGTTTAGTAAGCAATGTGGTTATGAGGTTAAGTTAGATCCCCATTTGTTCGAATTGTTGAATAAACAGTTTTTCAAACAGTTCAAAGAATTTTGATACAGATTGTGATTCTGATGTATAGTATTCAGTTTTGTCATTAGTAACACTTTTGTATGACAACTTACCATTATGCTCATGGGTAAATGAAGATTTTTTTCGCAATATTACTACCCAGTGACGCTGCATATGTGACATTAGGTCAAACAGTGGGCTTATTTACCACCTCAACTCTCTTTCCTCGTAGGCGAAGAAATATTTTCTTCCGAATATCCTAAGGATAGGACCCAGGACACCACCTTGGGGAACACCTGATTCTATAGGACGCATTGTTGTGAGTGAATCTGATACTTAATTTGGGATAAGTACGTTGTAATAAGTATGAGGCAGTAATTACTTAATTTTAAAGAGCAGACCTTTGTGCCACACTTTGTCAAAGGCCTGACTCACGTCTAAAAATGCAGCAGAACAAAATCTTTTATTCTCTAAATCTTCTTTCACTACACTCACTAACCTGTGGACTTGCTCAATTGTCGAATGCCCTTGTCGAAATCCGAATTTATGTTGAGGGATTAATTCTATTTCTAAGATCAGAGGGTCGAGTCTTTGTAACAGACGTTTTTCAAACAATTTAGATATGATTGGAAGAAGACTAATTGGTCTCTAAAATGTTACTTCATGGATTGGTTTTCCCGGCTTTTGAATGACTGCAATTTGAGAGATTTTCCATTGGGAAGGAAAGTGTTCCAAACGAAGAATAGCGTTGAATATTATAGTCAATAAAACGATTCCCTTTCTGGGACGTTCTTTAAGTAATCTACCAGTAATCAAGTCGTAGCTAGAAGCTTTCTTTGGGTTAAGATTCATGTTTATAGCTATTTTTACCTCTGATGGAGTGAAGCATTTTATAGGCAAGTCAAGTTGATTGGGAGATTCTTCTTCTCTATAGTACGTACCTCAAGTGTAGATACTATGGCGTGTGGTTTGAATACAATCTTATAATGATTAGCAAACGTTTCTGCCTTCTTGACGTTACTTTTAGCCCATGTTCCGTCAGGTTTTAGAATTGGTAGTATTGATTGTTCAGGACTTTTAAGATTTTCTGTTGCTTTCCAAAGCGAATAGTCAGTATTATCGGTTACGTTCAGGTTGGCTGTGAATTCCGAAAAATGAGCATTACTCACTTTTCTAAGCAATCGTTTTAATTTTTGGCTTTATCTATTTAGATTTAGTTTATCTACTGGATGTGAGTTTTGCCAAATTCGTCTTAATTTTAGTTTTTCTGCAATGTTCTTTTTTATTTCCAAGGGTTGCCTTTTTTCGTTATTAGCCTTTTGCTTTAGCTGAGGTGACGCTTTCCATGTAAAATCCTGCAATGTATTCAAATATTGTTCATATATTCAACAGCGTCATCAAGTTGATCGCTTGGCTTTAAAGGTAGTGACAGATTTAAATGCTCAGATAGTTTCTCTAAAACGAGACCAATCGGTCTATCTATAGCAGAAGGAAGGGGGAGTAGATTTTTGTATAATTGTTGAGCTAACTGTAAGAATCCTTGGTGAATGGTCGGATGAGAGGTACAAGGAGCTCACTATGTTTAGGTAATTTCTAGATAGTCCTTTTGTTATGAAAAAATCGAGAAGATCAGGTACCTTATGTCGATCGGACGGCCAGTAAGTTGGTTCACCTTTAGACATATAATCTAGATTACACTCATTCATGGTTTTTAATAATTGGCACCCTCTTGGATTGGCAATTCTTGATCCCCAATTAGGGTGTTTTGCATTAAAATCGCCTCTTAATATAAATCTACATCCCAGGATTTCGAGGTAATCATTGAACTGTTGGTTTGTAATATTGTGCCATGGAGGACTATACACAGCAGATATTGTTAGTGGCCCCGCCCAATCTTCTATGACAACAGAACTACCTTGAATATGGGGATACCGATAATTTGGTAGCTCGTAGTGTTTGATTACATTTTTTTATCAAAATAGCGCTTCCACCATGTGCAGTATTGTCTGGATGATTAGTATTATACAACGAAAATTACGGAATTTTAAAGTGACTTAATTCAGTGAAGTGGGTTTCTGATATTAGCATAATATCAATGTTATTCATGGAGATAAATACTTGAATATCACGGTTATGCTGAACCATGCCATTAGCATTCCATAGCGCTATCCTATAGAAATTGTTCATTTAATTTTGTTAATAACAGTAGTAAAAAGGTTCATTAATGTACCTATTTGTTGTGCTTGTTGTTGTATTAGTTTTTCAAATTTATGGAAAAAATTATTGAATATGAATGCAATGTTGGCGTTTTCTTTAGGTTGTTCATTGTGTTGTTCATAAGACTTGAGCGTAAGCTGGATTGGAGGTTGCCCTTTCTCGAATTTCATTGATTGTGTTTTTAGAGACAGTTGTTGATGCAGGGACTTCATTATTTGCTGAGCTTGGGGTCTCGAAGGTGTTTGGTGCAGCAGTGTTCGTATGGCGTTTGGATCTCAATGGTGGGAATGATTTGTTTTTCAATTCTTTGTAAATTGTACAGCCTTTATAATTCTCTGGATGTTGACCATTGCAAAGCACACATTTTGGGGGACTGGAATTTTGTTTAGGGCAAGAGCCTGTGTCATGATTATTGCCGCATTTGACGCAACGAAACACACACCAGCAATAAGATCTGTTATGTCCGTACCTCTGACACTTTTTACATTGAGGTATGTCTCTTGTCTTACGAGGTGCCTCAAACAATACCTTACAATTTAGCAAGAGGTCGTGGTTGTAAATTTCTTTGTTTCTTGAATCGGGTTCAAGATCAATGAAGAACATGGAAGGAGGAGTCTTAGAGTCATGAATATTATTTACATGCCTTACTTTGAAACCTAAACCTTCAATGGCAACCTTGATGCTTTTTGTGTCTACAGAATAGTGCATGTGTTTCTAAACAACCCTGTAGGCTCTTTCATTTTTCAATTGATATGTATGGAATCCTAACTTAGAATCAGTTAAGTGTTTAACGACCTTTCCATATGCATCTACAGTTGTAGTAGACAACTTTACTTTATTTAAGTTTAAATACTTAAATATGTATTCTTCTTTATTTATAACTGAATTTATAAACGAAGTCATAGCAGTAACATTAAACACTTCTGATATATAGATTGGAGGGGGTTTGGGATCTTTGGCTGGGATTTCTTCTAGATCTTCATTCTGATCTATGTCTTTTTGGTTAAGTACCTCAAAATTATTTTGTTTTTTGATAGGTGTCACTGTGGTAAGTGATTTCTTAAAATCAGACTGAGAGTCAATGGGCAAGAATAAATTCCTTTTATTTGTGACTGTTTGCCAAGTTTGTAAGTGGTTTTTTAATCAAGAGCTACTCTCTTGAATATGTTGAGAATACAACCCTGTTTCTGTTACAGTTTCAGGGTAAATTAAACCAGACAATAAATGCGTTGTAACAAGTTAAATGTCACAAAATAATACGAATATCCATGACATAATAACTACAGTAGTACAGTTAAAATGTCAAAGGAAATATTATAACAGAGACTAAAAAAAGTTGCATATACAGTGAATTGTGGTTAACTGGTTAAATATGATGGAATGTGAATCCGGATTGTACAGAACGTAACAAAATTCTTATTTTTGACAAGAATATGCCACAAAATTCCTCCCACGATAGCGTATTGCAAGTGAATGTAATGCATCATTCAAGCATATTGGTGCACATCCGGTAAGCGAGCGGTGATGTTGTATGCATATTACCAGATTTAAGTACCTAGAAATGTACTGTAATTTAGTGTTTACCATCGTTAATTTATTATTTTTACACTGTAAAATTATATCATTTACTTTGCAGTAAATTACAATACTATATTTAAAAATTTATAGTATATTTTTATTGATTGCAATAAAACGTTACGATAAATTACTGGGCCTAAACTTTAGCTTTTTGTTCTCTCAAAATCTGTATTAATCTGGAAATGGAACATGAATGATTGCAAATTAAATTAATGGATAATTATAGTAGGTTCGTAGGAAATCCAAAGGAACGCATTAAACTACAGAAATATCACTCTATAAAATACAACAATTTTAAAGAGTAATATTTCTGTAGTTTAATGCGTTCCTTTAATTTCTTTACTGGACGACAGTATCCAAACAGACTGACGATTGACAATGCCAAATAAGCAATACAAACGATACACCCTTCATGACCCAACTCTTCCAGCCAAGTTGTTACCATTACCGTTATCTTATCCCTGAAATCAAAATTGTCGGCTGGTAATGACGAGATGTCAAGTACTCTTTTGAAACAGATTTACAAACCTCTACAACATGACTCCACCCAACCTGGTTAAAACATTATTTCCCATGTTACCCACCCCTACAAGTACAGTGATAAGAACCCCCAACCCACCCCTACACGTAAAGTGGTAAGAACCACCCCACACACCCTTACACGTACAGTGGGAAGGACCCCCCACGCACCCCTACACGTAGAGTGGTATTTACCCACCCGCCCATCCTTACACGTACAGTGGTAGCCACTCACCCGCCCACCTTTACACGTACAGTGGTAATGACCCACCCACACATGGATGGGTACCCATACACGCAGTGGTATTGACCCACCCATCCACGAACAGTGGTATTTACCCCCCTGCCCACCCTTACACGTACAGTGGTATCCACTCATCCGCCCACCCTTAAACGTAGTGTTATGACTAAACCTTGAACCGATAACTAATCTCTTCAATGACTCGATGTATTCAGGTTAATTCCAGATATTTTCAAAACTGCTAAAATTTTTCCCCTGTTCAAAAAAGGTGATTGAAGCAATGTAACAAACTACCTGCCTGTTTCCCTCTTATGTACTCTTTCAAAAGTTTTCGAAAAAATTGTTTATAGAAGATTTCTGGATTATTTGAGTAGGTACGATATCTTAACGCCTTATCAATATGGATTCAGAACAAATCGATCTACAACGATGGCAGTGGGTGACTTTGTTGAGGGGGATGTCGAGCTGTTGGAGAATCGTGAGCATGCTCACGATTGGAAGCCTTTTGTGCTCTTTCACATTTGGGAGTCTTTTGTGATTTATCGAATGCATTTGACCGAGTGGATCATGACATTCTTTGTAAAAAGCTAGAAGGTTATGGCGTGAGAGGCGTTGCTCTATCTTGGTTTAAATCGTACCTATCAAATCGTCGTCAGTTTGTGGAGGTGGCAGGGACTCGTTCTGAGTAGGTGAAAACTAAACTTGGAGTACCCCAGGGCAGTATTCTAGGTCCTGTACTTTTCATCATTTATATAAATGATATAGTTTCATGCCTTCTTTTGGGAAAGCCTTTCCTATACGCAGATGACACAACGTTACTGTTCGGAAGTCCTGATAACCTACAATCCAGGATTTCTACTTCTATAACAACGTTTCATGAATGGCTATTAAGCAACAAATTAGTGCTTAATAATGACAAAACCTTTTTTGTTCAGTTTTTAACACGCAATAAAAGTCCGCAACTAATTTCTCTGGAAGCATTTGGAATTAAGGAGTGCTCTGCAGTTAAATTCCTGGGCATGATAATTGATAGTGGGCTGAAATGGACAGACCATATTTCAGAACTATTTAGCAAATTAAGTCAAACTTGTTTTTCTTTCAGGATATTACATCCTTTTATGGATCAGTAAGCATTATTATTGGTATACCATGGTTTTTTCTTCTCCCTTATGTCCTATGGAATAGAGGTTTGAGGTGGTTCATCACATTCATTTAGAGTGTTTATTGAACAAAAAAGAGCAGTCCGTGTTAAAATTGATTTAGATACATTTATTATGAGTAGTTGTTAGTATTAGTATAACATAGTTTTAAAGCTGACGTCTGAGATATACATGTAAACTATGTATCTATTCAGAAATAAATTATTTGAATTATATATTTTGCTTGCAGGTTTTTTGGCTGCAAAACACACTGACTACTGAAATATAATTAATATTTCTTAAATTTAGCGCATATATTGAAAAATTAGCTGATCAGTGCCGGGAAAGAGTGCAACGTTACCACGTTCGAACGTGCGTGCGTGCGTGCGTGCGTGCGTGCTTGTGAATTCTGTAACTTGAGGCAGCGGAACATTGTCCCATGAAACTGGGTTTAGTGTGCAAGTGAGATTTGATTATTAGTTTGATTAACTTTTATGTTCCATTTCTTGAGTCAATTGAACAGCTCGTGTAGACTTAACTGTAATATTTGAGATGCAACAACTGGATCTTCAAGGAAGACGAGGAAAGCTGTGTCGTCGGCGAATGTTGCAACCGTTACTCCTGGGCTTGCTGGAAGATCGGCTGTAAATGACGTATATAATACGGGCCCACGCAAACCTCCTTGAGGCACTCTTGATTCAATTCTTAACAAGGGAGACTATTCATCCTGATACTTAATTTGGAAGAACCTATTTTCCAGATAAGACTTGAGAAGGTTGTAGTACGAATGAGGAAATGAAGAGTTAGTCTTGAAAATAAGGCCCTGATGTCACACTTTGTCAAAAGCTTGCCTTATGTCAAAAAAGCCGCCGAACAGTACTTTCCAGTCTCTAAACCCTGGCTTATAACATTTACAATCCTATTCTGAGGTTGAATGACATTAGAAAGAGATAAACACTGGTCTTTGAAGTTTGTCAGCGGTCGGCATAGTGGAATGACAGCATAAGCTCTGGTTGGTGTTTGAGTGCAGCTGTACCCCTCGCCGGTTGTCTTGTTTGCGAACTAGTGTAAAGTCGTCAAGCTTGTGAATACACAAAAATATCTTTCCAGTTTGCGAACATATAAATATAATTGAGGGGTGTGGACAGTACCCCCCCCCCATGAAATGTCCTGTTTACTTTAATCTAAGCAAACAAATTTAAAGTAAAAACATTTTATATCTGTCATTTTAAAAAGGTCGAAGTCTTAATGAGAAAAGGTTCTTATTAAGGTTCTTATCACGCACGCACGCACGCACGCACGCACGCACGCACGCACCCACGCACCCACGCACGCACGCACGCACGCACGCACGCACGCACGCACACACACACACACACACACACACACACACACACACACACACACACACACACACACACACACACACACACACACACACACACACACACACACACAGGATATTGACATGGCGCTCTCACATGTGGCAATAAAGACTTCACTTGAACACCAAATACAGAAAAATGTCGGGGTTAATACAAGGCAAATCAAAACTATCATTAGAAAATAAGCTTCTCCTCTATAAAACAGGTTTAAACCCCATATGGACTTATGGAATCTCACTGTGGGGATGTTCATCGAAGAGCAACATAGATATCATCCAAAGATTTCACTCAAAAACACTACGAAGCATACTTCAAGCACCCTCGTACATTAATAATACCATCATCCATCAAGGCTCAAACATCCCTTTTGTCAAGCCGAAATTGCAAAATTTAGCAGTCGATATTTAGAAAAGTTGAACAATCATCCAAATCACCTTGCCCTGAATCTTTTAGACAATAATAACGCTGTATACAGACTGAAAAGACAAAATGTATTAGATCTTCCAGTAAGACTTTTGTAATGTACTTTGTAATTTTGTGTAATTATTTGTAATGTAAAACAATGTCAATACCACTGTACGTGTATGGGTGAGTGGGAGGGTACGTGAGTCCTCTGCAGTCACATGATTGTTCAAAGAGCATATCTGGAATTCATCCAAATAAATGCCATTGTACCAATACCATTGTACGTGTAGGGACGGATAGGTGGGTCAATACCATTGTACGTGTATGGAAGGGCGGATGGGTCAATACCACCATAGCTCATTGGACGTGTGTTAATGTTATATTATTTAACCTCACATTTACTTATTGTTCAACTATGAATAGATTGTAAATACAAATAATTGTTATGAAAAAAATAATAATACAAAAATTCCAAAGGAATTTTTGAGGCCAGTGGGACGGAGTCCTGAGGTCAGAGAGGAAACTCCTTTCTTAGTGAACCTCTAGGGGCCAAGATAAATCTATGTACAACATTTCAATTCAGTTGGACGTATATTTTTGGAGAATTAGTGATGAGTGGCAAATGGCTTTTTTATGTATAGGAGAGCGCATATGCAAACTACTTTCACCTAATCATCAGCACGGTTTAAGTAAATTTTTGTTTTTCGAGGGAAAAAAGGGAAATTTTAGGTTCGGCCGAGGGAAAAACGTATACGAAAGGTGGAAAGCAAATAACCATACTATACTTAACCTAACACTACCAAGCTAAAGTAAATTGAAAAAGCTGTCTAGTACTAAGCAAACTGTCACTCTAAACTATAGTAGAAGTAGAGGCAAGTAGAAACGAGTATCAGGCAACAGACACAGTTCAACATTGTGTGGTTATTCCTTTATGAATTTCCAAAACTACTGCTAATAAAATTGTGCGAAGTTAAAGTTTGTACTAGGACATAAAGTATTCAAATTTAGTATAATGTTGGTTTGTGTTAGTGATGTTGTTGTACCTGGTGATATAGTTGAAGGAATTGCAGGTCTAGATGATAAATCTACTGTTATACTAGGCCCTGGCCTTAGAAGATATGTTGATCAAGTAATAGTGTGTAGAAGTGGAGTGTTGAAAAAATGTAATTGTACATATTTTGTAGATTCTCATCAGAAACGGTATATTCCTGTTAAAGGAGAAGCAGTTGTTGGTATAGTAACAAGTAAAGCAGGAGACTACTTTAAAGTTGACATTGGAAGCAGTGAACAGGCTTCTCTACATTATTTGGGTTTTGAAGGTGCAACTAAAAAGTATAGACCAAATGTTAATGTTGGTGAAGCAGTTTATGCCACCATCCTAGGAGCAAGTAAAGACATGGAGACAGAACTAGTTTGTATTGATGCACTTGGAAAAAAATATAAAATGGGTGTTTTAGAATCAGATGGATTTTTGTTTACATGCAGTTTGAATTTAATCAGAAAAATTCTAAACCCTAACTGTCCCTTGTTAAAATATTTGGGTAAGGAGGTACCTTATGAAATTGCTATCGGTATGAATGGTAAAGTGTGGATCAAAGCTAAAAATATTAAAAGTACAATAGCTATTGCCAGTGCAATACTAGAAGCTGAACACTCTGCCTATGACAACATTGTTAAAAATACTGATAATATACTGAATAAGCTGTTATTATAAACTGGCCTAATGAAAAACAAATAGACTTTTATTTAAACCCTTTGTAATTGTAGGGTTTCTGCAGCACTAACATCTCAGTAGGCTAATTTACTTTTCTCACAAACTAGGCCTATATTTTGCAACGTATTACAGTTTAGTTGATGTACATGTAACCCGCATCTGGATATTATCTACAATGTAGTCGATTGTGCAATAGCTTATTCTTACCCTAATAACATGGATAGGCTATTTTAAAATAAGAAGTGTTGTGATACCGATTCTAATAAACAAACTTTTAACCCTACAAGTGATGATCATTTTTCTCCTCAGTGATAGCCCATTTTTCGCTGTCGCGTAGACTTATTTTGATAATTACATAATAAATTGAAACAAGGCCTTATATATAACATGTTATATATCAAAATGTTCAAAATTAAATTCTTTATAAGATGCAAAAATAAAATAAACCTTACCTTACATTTTAATGAAGATATCACCGTGTAAGTATCATAAAAAATTTTTTCCATTTTTTTTTCATTTTTGAGCTCCCACAGTTTTTTATAATAAGTTATTATAGAAATTCCAAGATATACAAAAGATTTCAAATTTCATACTGAAAAGAATGATATATAACAATAGCTCTTATGTACAAAAAAGTGATTACTATAGCACGACAAAACAAAAAATGGTAAAGTCAGAAAATGTAGAAAAATGTGACTTCATGTAAATAAATTTTCCTTTCCATATTTTCCATCACTGTTAGTGTTTGAACGGCATAGAGGAATGATAAATATAACTATTCTGCTTTAGTTTAGTATAAAAAATAACCGGATCGGACTATAAATAGTGACGGTAGGGCGCGTTTACGAAACGACACGCTCCGTGTCGTTATCACTTCACAAGGGCGTAATAACGACACGGACCGTGTCGTTATCACTTGGAGGGTTAAATTGAACAATCTGAGACCAATCAGCTTGTTATTAGTATTCTGTAGCCTAAGTTGTTTGAGAAATTAATTATCATAAGACTTTATAGAAATTCGAACTCTTAGAATTATTTTAGTAGTAAACAATGTAGGTTTGTTATAGTTACATCTACCAAAGACGCATTGCTTTCATTGACTAAGAGAATATATAATACAGTAGAACCCCACAAATCCGAACTAATTGGAAGGACAGCCTGTTCGGGTTCCTTAAAGTTCGGATTATCTGAATATTACCGTAACTAGTCATTCAAACCGTTCCTACAACTCTCAGAACCGTTTAATGCAGTCGTTATGTTTTTACTGATAGATTATGATGACAGTGGGGCTAGGATGAGTCAGTGAGTTGACCTTACATTTGTCTGTTACTTTACTCACCCTCCTGTCTCAGATCGATGGTACAGATCATGGCATCTAGAAATAAATAGTACATATTACGGGCGAAGTGGAACAAATAAACACAAAAATACTTGTTCTAATTCTTCGGTTACAATTCTAGCTGATTACTGGTGAATCGCTTGCCTATTACTTAGCTTAAAGTTTCCATGTGATTGGTAGCTTTAGTTCAATCAAATCAGCTGATTTTGCTGAAGTGATGTCAGCCTACTGCGCAGCCTCGCTGTGATACGTACCATTTATTCTAGATACCGTGTTACAGATGCGATGCATAGACAGCCCCATTGTTAAAGTTTAATTGCAAATCCACTGTACAGTTCATTGAAGTTTTTATCCAGTATATTCGTAATAAGTGTTCAATACTGTAGCTATCGTATTATTTTAGCCTTACAGTTGGCTATTTTATCGAATTCGGTTTGTTATTTACATAATTTTACTCTGAAATGTAGTTTGGTTTTTGGTAAGCCAATGCAACTGGTCTTGCGTTGGAGTGTGGTAAAACGAGAGTTAATTAATCTTACACTATTGAATTTTCAGGTTATATTTCACACTGTAAAATAAATATGGTTTCAAGTTCTTAGTCTTCAATGTTTTATTTATTTGATTTCCAGTTTCCGATGGTTCGGATTGGTGGGATTCGGACTTGTTGGTTTTTACTGCAGTTTCAATAATTAATTAAATCCCACTGGTTTGTTTATTGATATCAAAAAGGCTTATGATCTGGTTGATCACCAATAGTTTTATATATATATATATTTGAGCTCTTGGGCATTAGAGGTAACTTTCTGTCTTGGTATAGAAGCTTCTTAACCCTACAGTAGGCGCGTGGTCTTTCATAATGTGAAAAGGCGCGCGGGGTACAGCTGTACCCCAAAGACTGTTTTTTTTTTTTAACGTTGTTATTATATTTTTGTCAAAAGATATGTATCTTTTATCTACACTATCGTTTGTCATTTTAAAAAATATTTCAAATCGATTATAAATTTTCGTAACCTTTAATTTGTTTAATTGTAAAATAATGGTTTCTTGTAATTTTCAGAGTACAAATATTGCCTAACTTTACCTTTGTAAAACACAAATTTTTTTCCAGGTAATGAATAATTTCAAACGGTTAATTTTACAACACATTTTATTAAAAATACAACTACATACTATTTACATGAAATACTTCTTTGCTTGTAGGTTAAATAATAAAAAAACGTAAACCTAAGCAATTTACTGATGTGTACATCATGGCTTGATTGCATTTTTCAAAAACATGAGCGTTAAAATTAGAAAAACTATTGAATAAACTAGAAAATGAATATATGGAAACTAACAGAGTCTTATAGTAAAATCATTGTGACTTATACAAATTTAATTTTACAACACATTTTATTAAAAATACAACTACATACTATTTACATGAAATATTTCTTTGCTTATAGGTTAAATAATAAAAAAACGTAAACCTAAGCAATTTACTGATGAGTACATCATGGCTTGATTGCATTTTTCAAAAACATGAGCGTTAAAATTAGAAAAAAAAATTGTTGAATAAACTAGAAAATGAATATATGGAAACTAACAGAGTCTTGTAGTAAAATCATTGTGACTTATACAAATTTGAAAGTAGTTTTGTAACAGTGTAAGATAGTTTTAGAAACAGGACTGGCAAACTGTAGATGAATGTTCTGTGCAAACTTTTCTACCACACTTTTCACAACCTTTTCTTGATTTCCTGTCTCTTGCCCTTGGGCACAGATGGCAGCGACCGACACTGTTGTCTTGGCGAAGGGGCTGTGCTGGGGCTTCCGGCTGGATACCGAGAAGCTCTCTCCCTCTGTTCTTGAGCTGGACTGGCAGGCACGCAATTTGACACCTTCTTTGAATTTGTGGCTTGATGAGTTCCCAGGCTATGTTCTGAATGAACTCTCCTCTTGGTGGCGGCTTCAATGTTGGGTTGTTGTATTTGTGAACACACAATGCATTTATGGCCGAAACGTTGAGCAGGTCAAAAAATATCACCATAGGCCATCGCCTTGTATTTCTTGCCACGTTGTATTTTGCACACATTTGGTCCACAATGTCTACGCCAATTTTAGTTTGGTTTTAGAACGTAACTATTTCAGGTTTTTGGCTTGGCCCGGTGTCTAGGTCAATTTTGTTATCATAGTGCATAGTAGACAGAAGAATTACTGCCTTTTTAGGCTTTGAGCAATATGATACTAGTGTCTTTTTTTTTGTGGAATGCAAACAGAGACGAGTTTTGTTGTCTTTCTTTTGTGGGTCTCAATTCATGAGGCACTCCAACTCGTGTAGATTTTATCGTGCCAACTACCGTCAGTTTTTTTGTTCCAAAAGTTTCTCAGCCAAAGGTATGGATGTAAACCAATTGTCGATGGTTATGTTGCGGTTAGTGTTAGATATGGGCTCAACCATCCTGAGTGTTACCTCCTCTGAGGAATTTGATACCTTGTATGGTCCATCTGGTTGAGTTCCAGTATATACTTCAAGGTTTAGTGTGTACATTGATCGAGCACAAACTAATGCATAAATCTTGATTCCATTTTGCGCAGGTTTTTTTGGCATGTACATGCGAAATGGACATTTCCCCCTAAATGAAACTAACTGCTCGTCAACTGTACAAAACTCACTTGGTGTAAAGAAGGACTGGAAGTTCTGAACCATTATTTCAAAAAATTCTCTGATCGGTGCTAATCGGTCGATTTCTTTCCTCTGCCGGCGGTCTCTTATGTCATCAAATCGCAGACAACGCATTAGAAAATGAAACCTCTTCTCACTCATTGCCAGGTAGCATGATTCGACTCCTGAACCTTTGCTATTGTCCCAAATATGTTTTGTCTTCTTTCTGTTGCTTCTTAACGTACCAGAAAGCAAAAGAATACCAAGGAACGCACGAACTTCCACCTCATCAGTATTTCGTGCATCTCGATCTCTGTAAAATTTTTCCTTGATTAGGTTTATGTAAATGTTGGTAGACGTGACAATAAGTCTAACCAAAGCGTCATTTATAAATATATCAAAGCAATCAATTACTGAAGTTTTACCTCTAGCTGCTTCCTTAGGTCCTGGTAGCCTTATAACTAAATTTTCAGCTCTAGTATGAACGTTTCTCGGTAAGGGGGGATCTCTCTGCCATTTCATGATGTTTTTGTCCTTGTCTCTGACCAAATATACATTAGCCAGAGGAATATCATCATCATCATCTTCGTTCTCAGTAGCTTGGTCATCCGGTAAAGCGTCTTCTGTATCCGATTCATGGATCTCTTCTACCACATTGTCCTCTTCACCATCGTCACTGTCATTTTCAACGAAATCGTCCTCATCAGAAGATTCCTCTTCCAAAAGTTCACTTATAAGCGCGTCATCACATAATCGTGGTCGCTTCGCCATAGTGTAACGCAGATGGGCGCGTGGGGTACAGGTGCACCCCAAGACACTTTGACTGAGCACAGCAAAGCAATCAATACTCCGTGACGTCTCGCGTCGCACTGACCCTGTAGCTCTAGAACCGGTTTGAAGGTACTGAAGCGCTACCCCCACTCCCGCAGCTCGACAACAAGTTACAGCAGATAGAAAAATCACTGGGGTACTCCTGTACCCCGCGCGCCTGCTGGAGGGTTAATAGGAATAAAACAAATGGGAAAAATCAACAATGTGCTTAGTGACCCCCCATCAGTACAATCTGGAATTCCACAAGGATCCGTGTTAGCTGCTAAATTATTTCTCGTTTTCATAAATGACTTGCTAGAACTTCCATTTCGTGGGTGTGTCAGTGCTTTTGCGGATGGTGTTGCACTATTTTACTGTGGAAAAGATTCTGAATCAATTGGTAATTTCATTAACTTTGACATTCTCTTATTGAGAGAGTGGTGTTTAATCAACAAAATGCAAGTAAATAGCAAAAAGTCTCTATTTTTTTAAATTTTGATTTTATTGGTTTCAACATTCCCTTTGCACTGACATAACACTTGCCTTCGTGTGCCTAGTTACATATAACTGTGAGTGAGCCTCTGAAATACTATTCAACATTTCAGATATTTGGTCATGATTCTTGATAAAAAAATTACTTTTGAAAATCATGTAACTCAGCTCCATTCTAAAATACGAACTTCTATTAGGAAATTTTATTTCTTGAGAAATGTTTGTGATACTTAACTGTTGCAAACTGTTTATTTCGCTCTGATCAAATCAAAAGATGCAAATGGATTTTGATATGTAGGGGTGGCTCTTACAAAATTTTAACATGTTGCGAGAAACAGAACATTATTTTTTACATATCCTCAAGAAGACTAGAGTGAGAGCTATTTTCCCCTATATAAATCTTTAAATGTCCTTTCTATATAAAACCTTTTCATTTTTAAGGTTCTTTTACATAGGAGTGGTAATCGAGAGACACAGTTAAGTACTTTATTAGACAAGATTTGTTATAAATGGTATACTAAGTATCTAAGTGGGCAACCCAAAGTGAATAAATCAATTTTCAAACATTCCTTTCAGTATTAGGGATCTAAATCTTTTAATAAAATTCCTAATGATATAATAAATATTACTTCTGTGAGACTTTTGTATAACTGGTTATTGATAAATCAGTATATTGATTTTCTTAACTTTAGCGTAATATGAAAATAGGGAAATGGTTGATCTTGCCTCTTCTACATTATAAGTCTTTTTAAACATTTTTTGTTTATTACTTTACATTAAATATATTCCAACATTTAGAAGTTATTCAAGAAAATGTTATTTTAAATCAGGTGCTTCAGGTTAGCGGTTAATTAATTATGATTGTGCCCACATTTTATTGAAATCAGCTGTTTAATTTACAATCAAACAAGCTAGACTCAATTTTCTTTTTAATTTTTAGTTAAATTAAGTTTATCTTTTCTAGTGCCACATTACTAGCAACAGTAGCTACTCAATTTCCATTTTTTACTTTGTAAAAATTGTTATGTTTCTTTGAAGGAAAAAATGCATTTATTCATAATCGGATCGCTATGTAGGCCTAAATAATTAGGCCTTAGAAAGATATAATATTTCATTTGGTTTATTAATTATTAAGTATTATTGGCAAAAAATAGTGATAGTACGGAGAGATTAAAAAAATTATGTATAAGAAAAACGTTATATTTGCACACCATTTTAACAACTCTGAAAATGTGCAGTTGGTAATTCTGCACTATTACTTAGTCAACTACAAATCTTTTCATACTTTGATAATACATTTTTAGGATACTAAATATTTAAGAAAAATTAAGTGTGGGAAACATAGAGTTAGTATCATTACTGATACATTAGTGTACACCAAGGCAGCCCATATATATCGCGCCGCGACAGTTATGGTTAGGTTATCATAGTCTATCGTAGATATGTTTTTACGAAATTCTGCAGACTGAAAAGCGGTTTGCGACAGTGAAAATACGTTATTACAGGTTCACAGTTTAATGACCGCTTAACCATATAAATGCCGCAGTGCAATGTCTCCGAAATGTCAGTGATAGCACGTGGACTTTGGCCGCCCATTTTTTTGAGCCGTGGCAGTTATGGTTAGGTTATAATAGCCTATTGTAGAGTATGTTTTTACAAATTCTGTGACTGAAAAGCGGTTGTCGACAGTGAAAATACATTATTACAGGTTCATTCTACAATATAACAACCTAAGCTAAACATAACAGCTGCGGTGCAATGTCTCTGAAATGTCAGTGATAGCACGTGGACTTTAAACCTTCTTATTGCTTTGCAACATGAATGACGGCTTTCCATGACACTTGATTTTCATTTTTCTAAATAAGTGAGGACTACCACATCATCATATAAAAATATGAAAAGAATTGAAGTTGACTAAGTAATATTGCAGAATTACCGTGCAGTTTATTAAAGTTGTTTGAGAGAGCAAATTTTATATGATAAAGTAACAAGCACTGCATTGGGCATTTCGTTGTGTTATATTTTGACTTGTGTTCACTCAACTTGCCAATCTGATTTCATTTCAAAACAGTTACTAAGTTTATTTAGTAAATTCTTGTATAGTGTGTAAATTGATATTATAATATTAAAAAGTTAATTTAGCACTTCCTTGCCACTGCAACCCACCCTCGTACTATCAAACATTGCGCTGGACCCATCGAGGGTGGGTGCGAGGGCACCGAACTCAGGAGGACGGCACAGAACAAAAACAACACAAGATGAATAGCAAAAATATCGTTTATTACAATGAAAATGAAAAAATATTTAAATTCTAAAGTATTAAAAATATATTAAGTTATGGAAAAAATTGAAACATTTACGGACAAACAGGCTGTTGACCGTTTGTGAAAATTTACGATATTTATCAGAAGTTACAGAAAAATTTATAAATATATTTTATGGCCTCGAGGCAATAAAAATAAATAAAAAAACCAACAAGATTATCAAATATTAACATTACAAAAGTATCAATAAAATGTAAATCAAAATGATAAGGCCTAAAAACATTTGTATAAATCATAAATATATCTCTGAAAAAATTGAACAAGAATATATATATATACAACAAAAACAACATATGGCATAAACTTCTAAATAAATTATAACAAAAAAAATATATATATATCACTACAAAAATTACAAAGACAAAACTTAATCTACTTATGCAACTGAACTTACGGGGCCTCGGATAACAAAATAAATTTGAAAGTTTTGGCAAATTTGGAAAAGTTAAAAAAAAAGATTTAAATTATTAACTACGCCGAAATCCAGCAGGCTAAATTAGGCGACTTCTAATGGGACCAACAAAGAGAAAAATTACCTGAGAACCCCGTTATTTAAAACAAAATAACCAGGAAACCCCCTATAAGAAACATAAAATCTAAAAAATATATCTCGCTTTAAAATTATAGTTCTTAAAAAATCAGAATGTTTCTTCATAGATAAAGAAAGTTCTACTGAAGACACTTCTTCTAACACACTTAAAAATCTTCAAAAAAGTTTATAGCTGGGGGCCAGAAAATAAACTGGGTTTGGGTCACCTGCATGTGGAAGTCTTCATCCTGGAGGCCATTGGATGGGCAGTGCGGAAAGGGGGAAGACGTGGCTGCCCCTCTGGGACGCAAGGTAGAGCCTGTAGGTTCCTACAGGAAAACACCGTCTGTAGCCATGCAGGTGCCCTTCCGTAACTCTCCAACCCTGGAGCCAGGGCTAAACGTTTTCAGCCACAAAACATGTCGTTGTCAGCTGCCAAGCTAGAATGACGAGTTTGCCGACAACACCAAGAAACACAGAAAATGAACTCATGGAACACAAAAAAAGAAAACAAAGACACTAAAACTAAATGAAACACACAGAGGAAGATTGAAGTGTCCGAGGGAGACGATTGTAATGTGCCATTTCCGAGGGAGACGATCATGGTCCATGCCTTTCCAGATGAAGTCCTGACAAATCTTAGCGATGGTCTTATGAATTCATTCTTATTCTTATGAATTCATTCATAAATGACTGCCCACAGGAGAGTTTTGGAAGTAGTTGAAGACCATTGGGACCAGGATGTTCGGCATTAAAACCTTGGGTCCTCCACCACAAAATTTGTCTCCGAGGGATTCTATCGTTATGTGCAAACGGCACACCACTTCTGAAAATATGATTTCTTGCTGAAAATGTGGTGATAAAAGTTTATATCTCTTGAGGAGGCTGATTTTAACTGCAGAAAACTTGCTTTTTACAGAATAATAAAGAAAACTAGTTTTTGATCTGACAGTGAAAAAAATAACTTTTTAAAAATCATATTTTTCTACCGTTTTTTTTTTCATTTCACGTGTTTTTTAATGCTTAACTTAAGTATATAATTAATTTTACAATAAAATTATTTTTTTGGCCTGAAAAATATACTTTTTACTTATCTAACCAAACATAACCTAACTTATCCTAATGGTCTATTAACTAATGGTAATTTGTGTTAAATATGAGTGATTAGGAATTTTAATGTTAGTTTAGTATATAAGTGAATTTTTAGTTCCACCTGATGATGTAAAAACTTTGAAACCGGTTGTGGAACACCTTTTACAATGGTAGTCTTCCTTGCCTGCCGCTTCCAGAGCATGAGTCTACTATTATAAAATTGAACTGTGACAGAACCAGCTGCAAACGCAACTCATCTAGGTCAGATGCAACAACTGGTGCTATCTCCAAAGTATCAAAAGACAAATTGGTTTGTATCTTTCATTGCATGATAAAAGCTTGGAATCCGGGAATATGCCTAGATAAATAACTGAGAGACCACCATTGTCATTTAGATCATCAAGATCGATGATTAGAAGTTTGACAAGAGGAATACAATCAGGGCAGGAGATTAGAGGATTAGTGTGTCGGCACTGGTGGCGCAGTGCTGTAACCCAGCTACATGGGGACAAAGTGTTTGGGAGATTGTAGGCGATAGGTTGGATGCTCGGTCCTCTTAATGCCAACATGGCGTCCGCTTGATGGTTGCTATCGGCGAGGACACTACTAGAGAAGTCTGGAGTGTCCATGTTGGGTGGTAATCATTGTGCGGATGTTGTGTGGGGGAGATAACTGAGTATCAGGCTTTCAATTAGCTGAAAATCAGACCAGCACTACGTCGTTCGGATTCCACGTAAAGCTGTAGGTCCCTTAGTTGCCCTGGCTGTTGGGCTATTAATAAATTGCCCTTTCTGAGGAACAGTTGAACTCAGTTAGTAACCAGACTACACTCATATAACCATTCATATTCGCCTTAAAATACCAACAACGTTGTGTCGGCGTCTCATATGTAAGAATGTGTCTTCTATAAGATTATGCAACAGATTTGAAAGTTCTTATTAATTTTGTGAAAATACTGAGATGCTAAATGTTTTCTTGGAATTTTCCAGTCACCTTGATATATACTATTATCAAGATCTATGAGGCCAAGTTTTTCAAAAACAAATACAACTGGGGCTAGGTTAGGTTAGATCAGATTAGATGTCCTCTTTTCTTTTTATTAAGAAAATTATTATATATTTTTATATATATTATTAATATATTTTCTTTTTAAGTGTGAATTTTCATTTGGAAAATTGTCTGACAGAAAATATATTATTACTTTTTTATATTACATTTACATAATGACAATTATAGTACTTACTATATGAAGATGCAGCTTGTTAAATCAAACAATAATACTGAATCACAATATATAAACAAAAACTATATATTATGATGGCACCATTTACAAGTAAAAACATTAATAAAAAAGAAACAAATAGTAACTTATTGCTGTTACGTTGTAGTTTCTATTGCCCCACAGGATCAGTTGACAATATGTAGCTTTGATAAAGTGAAGTGGTAATTTTTTTTTTAAGTTAGTATTGCAAACCAGTATTAACAAGATTTTCATGTTTCAAGTAAATGGGAAAGAAGATCTTTCATCACACATATACACCCAAACCAATCAAGCATTTAGACTGGCATTTACTAGCGTAAAACATAGAAATTATTTGTTGGTATGTATTCAATATTGTGTGAGACTGCCCAGTCTCATTACTAGTGCATTGTTAAGCCCAATTTCATATGTTAACATCAGTTAAACCCTCGAACTGGAACACGGATAAATTTTAACCGTGTTGCACTCTCAGGTATATACAATATAATAACATTTTATTGTTGTATTTTATTGGTTAGGACTCATTAAAATACAACCAATAACAATATTGTGATAATTTAAAACACCATTAGAAAGGGGAGTAGTTCTAATTTTGCTATGGTATGCCTGATTAGTGTCTTAGAGGAAAGGAACAGTGAAATAGAATAATATGAATCTCAACTTCTCAAAGTGAAAGCGTCTTCCAGTCTGTCAGCCATTTTGATAGCATCTTTTTGGCATTTTGTAAGTGTAATTATTCGTTTATTTTAGTGTAAATAGGTATATTTGCTCTCTTTGAGGTGTTTTTAGTGTCATGTGAAGTAAATTATTAGTGAAATTAATATATTTTAGTGTATATGTTAGGAAATATAAAAGTGGTGCATTTCTAAGTTGTATGTACATTTATAAGCAAAAATAATGCTTGTAAATTATATTTATATTATTATTTTACAGAATCCTATTATATATTGAAACCTCCTGAAGGCAGAAAAATTTTCTAAATATGAAGAACCGGCGCATATTCCGGAGAAAATTCATCTTCAGACCCCTAGGCACAATAAGTTTATTTTATAGAACACGGTTTTCTGTAAATTTTTACCTCTTTTTGCTAAGAATTTGGTACACTGAATTAATTAAGGGCTTAGAGATATCTGGAAAGGTAAATTAAGATACAAATTCAACCCCATATTATGGTCTTTGACCTGAAAATTGCATAAATCTCAGAATTGCAAGTTATGTAGTTTTTGAGAAAACCAGTGACAATTGCAAAAAATGGAGTGATAACCACAGATTTTCAATTTTGGATATCAAACACTATGTTATTTAGCAAATAAACAGATATAATTTTTAAATTAAAGTTATAGAAAATTGTACTCTAAACAGAACCAGTGAATACAGATCTATAAGAAGCGAAAAGAGATAGGGAAATAGTCAGACTTCCTATAGCGGACTAGAGATGGGCAAGAACAGTTAATTTGCGGAACAGTCGGAACCGGAACAACTCCAGGAATTGAACTGTTCCGTAAAGCTGTTCCGGAACAGTTTATGAAGAACAGTCAGATTGTAACCAAGACCAGCTAGATTCATCCAACTCCTGAGTGTTCGGAATCGGAATCGTTTGGAACCCTGAGTCTAAGGGTAAAAACATTTCTCTGCAAAAAAAAAAAATATATATATATATATATTTCTAAAGTGGGTTAAATCAATCATATTTGGATAAATTCTTGCTTTTAATACATTTATAATTATACAAAACTGGTTGGACAAATGAGAATGCCTATTAATCATCCAAAAGACAAGAAAGTAACATTGTACAAATTAGTTCACATGTTTAAATTCAATAAATATTTTAGAAAACTAATATAATAATGAACAGCTACAGAAAAACAAAAATAGTAGATAAAATAACAAAATCAAAACGTAAATTTACCATCAATAATATGGTAAAGTAAATTATAGTACTAAGACATACCATTATTTCCTAAATAAAAAAAACATGAAAGTAGGCCTACAGCAAATATAATAAAATCTATACATTATTTTTATAATACAACATCAGGCCTATTATTTGCAGAATTCAGAATAGTTATAAAATACATATATACTTATATACAACTGTTTGGACAAAAGAAAAAGTCTATTGATAACCCAACAGACAAGAAAGTAAAATTGTAAAAATAAGTTCCCATGTTTAAATCAATACATATTTTAGAAAACTAATATAATGATGAAGAGGTACATACAAACAAAAATAGTAGATAAAATAACAAAATCAAAACGTTAATTTACTATGAGTAATATGGTAAAGTAAATTATACTAAGACATGCGGTCCGGAATCGGACTAGTTTGAACTATTCATTGTTTATTGGCCGGATGTGTGTCGAGTTAGTCTTCAACGAGTTCGTCTTTAGCAAGCTGTTCCGGAACAGTCATTTCTATTTCTGGTGAACTGCATATGTGTGACGAGTTAGACTCAAACGAGTCCGTCTTCAGCAAACTGTTCCGGAACAGTCATTTCTGGTGAACTGTTCCGGAACAGAACAACTAACTCTAGAGAACAGTTCCAATAAGACTGTTCCGTTCTTTTTGGCCCATCTCTATAGCGGACAAAAAGAGCTTAGCGTTGCTACCAATACGCAGCGCTGGTTTGCTCACTCTCTCATTCTCATGGTAATTTTCAATCTTCCCTTTCACTCTAGGCTGCCGTGCAACAAGCTCAACCTAGCGGCGGCCACTCCAAGATAGCAAAATTAGAAAAAAAAGTAGTCTTGACTTTTTAACATTAGCTTTTTGCTTTATAGATGTGTATTCATTGGCAGAACTATGTAAAATAAATATACAGAAAAATGAATAAATATTTTTCTCATTTAATTTTTATTCAGAACAGTAGAAAGTACAATTAACTGCGGAATTTTATTACATAGTTATCTATTTTCTATGTAATAAAATTGCAGTACATTTTTAAAAGATTCTCCTTCAATTTCAATGTATTTTTCTGCCCATTTAAAGGATTGCTCTAATTGCTTTTTTTCAGTTCAAAAGGACTTTATACAGCATATGAAGTCTGTTATAAAAATAAGTTCTGAAAAACTAAGTTGTTATTACATATCCTGTAATATTGTAATAATTTATTCAACATATATCTATTAAAAGCCTTGCTGAGGTCCAACTGAGTAATTCCCAACTACTCATAGTCCTCACAGCTTGACAAGATCTGAGACACAAAACTGTCTAATGCCTTACTGTTGAGTAGCCCATCCTAAGACCAAA
Source organism: Stictocephala bisonia (assembly GCA_035578905.1). Lineage (NCBI taxonomy): Eukaryota > Metazoa > Arthropoda > Insecta > Hemiptera > Membracidae > Stictocephala > Stictocephala bisonia. Next base: position 5,281,233 of record JAQJVL010000013.1, read on the forward strand.
TTGGTTGTTTGAGATAATTTTATTTACATATAGAAACTCCAGAAGATGGTCCTTAACACAAGTTTAAGATATTTTATAGGAAACAGAAACAATTGTTATAATAATTGTCGACACCGGATATATCAATCATTTTAAACAAGGGGATACTTTTTGAGGATTTAAAAAATTTAGAAAATATAAGGATAACAAACTAAGATTGATTATGTAAGTCAAGGGCCTGATAGAAAAAAAGAGCTATTAGTTTAGTTTTCACTATTTTGTTAGATAAACCAATACGTCCTCACATTTGGATGAGTTTAAAGTTTTGACCATGGCAGATATTTGCATTTCATCTACTTGTTTGTAAATTAAACTGGCTGGGGAGCTTTTAGTATTAGTAAGCAACACACTGTAACTCATTTTACCATTACTTTTTTTTAGATAATTTTATTTCCTTTAATGTACTATGTTATTACACTAACCCTAATGTAGTGGTCATTGAAGTGATCTGAAGTTATCAGTGGCAGATTATTGTCAGCCCTAAAATGATTTTCTGCTTCCAATTTCAAAACCCTAACAAGCAGCTAAACACTTGTAAATTATATTTTTTATAAATTCTTCATTATATTTTATTTGGCTGCTTTTTATTTTTTCCCTGTACATTTTTTCTTTCTTATTCTTACATATGTGACTTATAATAGCAGTTTCTTAAAGCTACACAGTCTAGATTTTTAAATGATTGTTTATTCAATATGTTACTTTTAACCCTTCTCACGGGACAAACAAATATATACCCAGCCTCTACTTTGCCTCAAACGCGAATAAAGAACATATCCAAAATGAAATATTTCTGTTGATAGTGTAAACGATAGTTCCTCAAACTTCTGCTAGAGTGCAGCATCAACTTAGACATGTCTCCTTCATCCTATCAAAAACGTAAATCGTTTATGAATGAAAAGGATGGGGCAGCCAATCAAGAGCGTGCATGGGCGCTGCTCTGTCTCCTGCCTTTGAACACCGTTAAACGAAAATATCCTCTTGTCTATCCACCCAAGCACATTGTTTTCAACACTTATCGTTCTTTTTCTCTGTTTTCTAGTTTTAAATTATTTTGTTGTAGTTATTATTGATTGTATCATAAATTAAAGATACTGTTAAAAGTTTCAACTAAAATGTTGAAAATTTTTTATATAATTGTTTATACAAATATTTTATTATAATTGTAAATCTACAATAAAATAGCGTTAAAAATCATAATTTTAACTTTAAATATAAAATTATATATTTTTATGTTTCTAAAACTTAAAAAAAATTAACTCCACATTTCATTAAAATTATTTTTTACATAATTACGTGTTGCTTTAAAATAGGGTAAAATAATTTCTGCGTGTGAAGGGTTAATACAGGGAAAAAGAAAAAAAAATACTTACATGGAGAGTAAAGCACAATTAGTAAGTTTGGTTAGAGAAATTATATTTTATTTTGAGGAACTGAACAAATTCTATGAACAGATATCAGAACTTACATGCTGAAATTACTAAGTTTTTATGTATTTCATGACTACATTTCTTTGATTTTTAACAATTTTGATTTCATGCATGTATAAGTATTTTAGTATACCCAATTCACAAATAGATCTAGAAATTCATTCATTATTTCATTCAAATTCTAAATTATATAATGTTCGGATGACTTGATCCATTTCGTTCTGTTGAAAATCAATGAGCATTTCTTTGAGAAAACGACTTGCCAACCTAAAACAAACTTGCATTAAAGGTACAGTAAATTTATTTATAACGTAGGCTTAGTGAATATTTTTCTGCGAGCTGAAAAAATGTCTACAGACCGACGTAAAGTACTCCTCTTACTAAGCTTAAAAGCTTGGACAAGTTCAATGATGTAGAAAGAGGTGGAACTGAAATGTGGGCTGTCATTCTTAAATCGTGTCGTTCAACCATTGACACGATTTAATATATTGAAGGTGAAATGTTAGCACTTTTAAGTTTCTAAATAATATCACGAGTCTTAAATGAATAGAATTAAAAAGCTAATTTTACTACAGTTGCACAATCTTTTATCCCTTTCTTAAGACCTTGCTGTCAGATAAAGAAATAAGGTTGTCAGGAAAGAGTTAATTCAAAGTGTTATGATTTACAGTCATATTTTAAAATAATGTTTTAAAACGCATGTTTAAACGTATAATTTTTTTTAATTTTACTTGTGGGATACTCCGTACCCCCCAAATCCCTCACTGTGTGAACCCCCATTTTACTAGGTCACAAGTCGCCACTGGTTTATGCGAACTTGCACATGCGTTGAAGGTGACCGGCGCCTGACTTTCGTCTCTGCAGACTGCACTGAATGCAGTCTGCTTCTGCTTGTCAGCTGTTGACATTTCGTAAAATTGCAAAAGCTACGTATCATTCTGAATCAGTCAGTATTTATTTTTTATTTATTCACAAGACGCCGATCGTCAAGATATGGGCGAATATGGATTTCGAATGAGTGTGATGAGTGTTGATGAGCGAATGTAGTCATTGTTACAAACTAAGGCCGACTATTCCTTAGAAAGTGTCTTTAATTAATAGCCCAATGACAAATGAACAGCCGGTGGTTATCAGCTGATCCTTCTCAAAATGTATTATGACTCTGATTGGGATCGAACTGACAACCTTTAGCACATGAAGCTGGGATTGAACCAACTACGCTACCGACCAAGTACATAGTTTGTTATTAAGTTTCATTACAAATACGGTTCTAATTAATTTTTAATACACGAAACTAGATATCGTTCTGCAGAAATTAAAGTTGTAATTTAGCGGTATGGAAAAATAGTTTCTCAATTAGATGATTTCTTTCTGCAGCTGTCTGTTTCATTCTGCGACAATGTCGCCCTGTTGCATGTTATTCTGCCTTGGGGAGGTTATCTGATTCCTTACTCCATCCTGGTATATACTCCTTTCTGTACCCTCTCGCCTCAAAGCAGAATAACGCGCAACAGGGCAACATTGTCGCAGAACGAAAGAGACGGCTGCGGAAAGAAATCGTCTTATTGAGAAACTAATTTTCCGTACCCCAAAATTACAACTTTCATTTCTGCAGAACGATATCTGGTGTTTTGTTTATAAACAATTAATTAGAACTGTATTTGTAGTGCAACCACAGATACTGTGGTGCAACTTAATAACAAACTATGTACTGACTGATTCAGAATGACAGATGCATTTGCGATTTTACGAAATGAATAACAGCTAACTGCAATGAGAGTGACGAGAGTCAGGCACAGGTCACCTTGCTTACCGGCAGGTCAAAGTCGGCATGCTCAAGTTCGCATAAACCCTAACCACACTACGCCACTCTAGAGATGGGTAACTTGCAAGACTAGTACACGACCGAATCGTTTACTGTAATGAACTAGTTCAAAATTACGCAATGATCAACAACTTGTACAAGCTACTGTTGGAATGATTTATAGTTTTGTTATGAGCTTTGTTTCATAGACACGTCTTTACTATTTATAATTGTAAATTTGTTCAACCAACCTTCTTCAAATTTCAGTTCTTATTACTAATATTGATAAATATAAATTATTACATTTAATGATTTTGTCAGTGTTCCTTCTCAGCTCTGATGTTCACTTTGAACTGAACTAGTTCAAATCATAATGAATGAACTTGTTACTCGTTCACTAGGCTGACTCGTTCATTTCACTCGATCTTTCGTAAACTACCCATCTCTCCTTCCCCTCCTGCTTTTGAGTTATGATCAGATTGGTACATCGAGTCTAAGTAATGATAAATTCAATTATGTTATCGTTTATTGATAATGGCTGACTCTAGAGAGCGTGTTGTTGTTAGTAAATGATCATAGAAAACAAGATCAATACTTGAGTGAATAAATAGAAATTTAAAATAAAATCTATAGTTCAATTATATAGAATCGCTTGCTAGCAATGTGTTAGTCACTAATATTGTTTTCAGGTTTATGCTCACAACGACCTTGACTTATCAAGTAAGGGACGACACCTGCATTCCTCTCTTTTTAGTAACATCTTTTTAAAAAATTATTATTTTACTATTTATTACTACCAGAGAAAATTTCTTTGTTTGAGTTAATAAATAATCTTAATTATTACGATGATTTGAATTTGACCATAATTTTAGGAAACTAAGGATATAAGCTTATCTCCACCCAATTTGTTTGCTTTCCAAATATTAAAAATAAAACAATTTAAACTGTTTAATTAATTACTTTATTTCAACTTTCTTATTTGTGTATTGAGTTTGAACGTAAGGTAAAAAAAATATTAATAATAATATATTAATAAAATCCTTTAACAAATTTAATTTATAACAGTGTTTTCTATTTTATTATTTACGTAAACATCTTTAGGCTACATTATATAGTTGGAAAATATACAACATAACCAATGTTTTTTTTTCAGTTGATATTTTACGCTATTGATACCATAATATAGTACTTGCAGAAAGTTTTTGTATTTTTATACACCATCACAGAAAGATTGAAAGTAATCTGCTTTGGGGTCCTCTCGGTATGCAAGCTCATATATCAATATTGCATAGATTGCTCATGAATATGGTCATGACAACATAATATCTGAGCATTTCCTTCTCAGTTATAATCCTTGTGAATTTTTGCAAAAATTTATCTATGGCCTAGTTGGAATTGAAAATCTATAAATGTTGAAAAGTATTTTCTCATCTTTATGTACAGTCAAGCAGCCCAAATATCTGTGGAGTCACTTAGTTTATTATAATCAATCTACAAATAAATAATGTAATGTAGGTTGGTATCCAGGCCATCGTGGAATCAAATGAAATGAAGTGAAATGTCTGTATCTGGAATAAACTGCTCTTTGACTAAGACGTAACAAGAATGCAGATCAGAGAAGAAAACCAGAAACGTTTGTCATGATTCCTGTAAAAGACTTGATTAAAATCATGTTAGGCTTGAAAAGGGAACAGCTGAGGCAAGCCGAAGGAGTTAGCACAATTGGACAACCATTTCAGGAAATATATACAGAAGGTAGTCTCTATATATGGGAAATCCACTCTATTAGTTATGCAGACGATCTTAAGAAATCACAAAACATTTATTTTAGGAACATGGGACTTGAAATGCAACCAAATATGTACAAAAGCTTGTATTTAATATCATCAAGTCGAATGGAGTTATCATTTAGAGAATATATTAGAACTTACCTATCAATTATTCCAATTGCTTTTTCATCCTTATAAAGGGGGCTTGACTCTTGGTACTTGCTGATTTTCTGTTGGTATTCTAACAATTCAGATTGGGTTTCTATAGTTAAAGGGGTTTTCTCAGTTTTAACAGTTTTTTCACATTCCATATTACCTATAAAATAATAAACAGTTTGTTATTAAAATGTTTAGTTTTATTATTGGAAAGGAACTGTATTAAGATATCACAAGTGCATAACTTTCAATTCATAATATTTTTAATTGGATTTTTGTCTGAACTATAAAGTAATTAATTTATAATAATTGTAAAATTAAAACTAGAGATATTTAAGATCATTTTAATTCATAATTTTCAATAAACAATCAAATAAATTTTTTTTGAAAGAGGTCTTCTGATCTAATTCAATTCTATTTTTATTGATATTGTTGAACCTCACACATTTAAATTACTAACACTGCTGCTTATACTCTTTATTTATTGTACCTTACAAGATGTCAGTGTAAAGTAAAATTAAAGCGTCATTTATATTGGTTACTTTAGCTTACTTGGTCAAGCAAACATGAATGAACTTTCCCTGTGTAAACGCTTGTTCACATATTTTATAGCTTGTTCAAGTAGTGCTTGACTTCTAGATTCAAGTGGCAAGTAAAAATTGAACATGTTTAATTATTCAGTCAAGTTGAATGCACTTAGGAAGGTCACTTGTGTACTTGTGTCAAGTTAGACAGCTGTGTAGACTGTAGAGAGCTAACCTACACATCAGATGTCATATTAACTATTCTTATTGACGTGTTATTGTTTGTTCAAAGTGTGTTATTATTGTATTAATATTTTTGAAAGATATGAAATGGAAGTGCTCATATCATTGAATTACTTGAGTTGTATGGAAACTTTCAATACAACTCATATCAATACTGCTGTACGCCAACCAATACCACTGTACGTGTATGGGTGGGCGAGTGGGTCAATACTAATGTACATGTATGGGTGGGTCAATATCACTGTTCAAATGTCTTCGAATTTGAACTTACTTCTTAAGTTTGAAATATTTAAAGAAACAGTTCTTTTACTTCTGAAATGTGTAATTTTAAAAACGTGTTCAAATGCTTCTGTTATCTGCTGGAGTTTTTAAATATTAAAATATTTAATCAATACCATTGTACGTGTATGGGCGGGTGGGTGGGTCAATACCACTGTACGTGTTTAGGCGGAAGTGTGGGTCAATACCACTGTACGTGTAATTTCAATGCCACTGTACATGTATGGGCGGGCGGGTGGGTCAATACCACTGTACGTGTTTAGGCGGAAGGGTAGGTCAATACCACTGTACGTGTAATTTCAATGCCACTGTACATGTATGGGCGGGCGGGTGGGTAGAAGTTTTATGTAGGATTATATTAGCAATTAGTTATTGACACAAAGCAGCATTGTTTTACACAGTACAAATGACATACTGTACATAGAAAATAATAGAAATGTTCTGGGTTTGATACAAATGTTAGCTAGATTTGGCCCAAGCAATTACAGTATAAATGAGTAATGTTGAACTCATTTTTGAAAGAGTACAAAGATAGCAATTTAAGAGATGCAGCTCTTAAAAGTTTAGCTGATCAATTGCGCAGCTCTTTTCCTTTTGATACATTTTGATACAATACACAATTGTTGATATATTAAGATCTAAAATTAATTCTACTAAAACAATAGTTAGCCAGGAATGTGTCAAAATCACAAAATCAAAGAAATCTGATGCAGATTTCACTGCACATTCAAGTGTTCCACTTGAATTCAAGCTTGCAAAAATTGTTCTTTTTACTTGAATGTAGTGTGAACCTTGAAAAAAAGAGTCAAGTTACTTGATTCATTAATTCATGTCAGTTTTTGTCTTATTAATTTGGGATAAAAACTTACATGAATTAAACAATTAATTAAGTTCCATTGATAATAATAAATTTTAATTACAATGTCAAATACTCGCTACAGTCAGTTCAAATATTTACTAGTTTGTGCATGTAACCTTGACTAATTTATTTACGACAAGAGGGCAGAGGTCATTAAATCATTTGCTCTATCAGAGCCTATAACAGGGCTTTGATAGAGCAAAAATTTATAAGAACTAAGTTGTACATTGTCTCAAATCTGATGCTGAAAATGGCTTTAGTTTTTCAATTGGACCATTTGTTTAGCTGCTTCAGACAAATAGGAAAACACTGTTTTTGACATTTCACAATTTTTATACTAAAAGAGATGTCATTTTGGAAATACAACAAATTTTTCTAAATCCCTGCTTATTGCACACTTACAACATCAGACCAACATCCTTAAAAAATTTAGTGTTAGAGACTTTGTAGTTTTTCATATACAGTAATCAGTCAGTGGTATTTGGATATTAATACATATATCTATACCTATAAAAGGCAAATACCACTCATTCACTCATCGCTGTAATTAAAAAAATACTAAGCCTACAAGGCTGAAATTTTGTAGAGCCAAAGGTCTTATGTTGTAGATATGCAATAATAAGGGATTTTGAAAATTTCTTAGTAAATTGAAGATGGCAGCCTTTTTAGTGCAAAAAATTTTAAATCCAAAAAGCAGTGTTTCTCTAATTGGACTGTAGCGGCTAAATGAACGGTTTTACACCAAAACTAACAATTTTTCTATGCCTGATTTGAGACAATCTACAACTTTGGCCCTATGACTTTTTGCTCTATCTCCTCACCTCCATCATTCTTAGATTTTCAATTTGTGTGTGTAAATAGACTTACAGATTTTTCTAGACTCTGAAACTTTGTTATCTAAGACAACATAATATATTCATTGGAAAATGTACACTTTAATCTGAGCACATGTATAGCCAGGTCATAGGACATGGCTAAACATGGATAGAAACACGATATCTCACAAATTCAGAGTCAATTACCGTTCTTTGCGCCTCTAAAAGTAGACGTACAGATTATTGTAGACTATGAAACTTTTTTATCTAGGAGAATAAACGGAAAATCAGAGAATTTAATATAGAATCAATCAGAAAATTTTAAACTTAATATTTTAGATGAATAAGCCATTTACCACTCATCATGATTTCTCCAAAACTAAATGTCCAATTGACTTGAAATTTTGTAAATACGTTTATCTTGACCCCTAGAGGCTCACTGAGAAAGGATTTTCCTCTCTGTCCCACTGGCCTCCAAAACTCCCATTGTACTCTCATGGAGCTATCTTAATTTATTTGATTAACAGCTATTACATAAAAACAAAATAAATTGAATTAAATTGTGGTAAATTAAAACTATTTGAGTACAGTAGTAAATTATACATAACATCAGCTGTTCTAAATTTGATATTAAACTTTTAAACTCAATATTATGACCGTTGAAGTGGGCAGGTACAGCTAGTACAGTATATATATATATGAAAGAGCAACTAATATGTAACTGTATTTTAAGAGCATAAAAGTCAGCACGCTAACGGGCAAGTGAATAACCGACTGATCTGATGGTGTCAGGTGGGAATGATTCAGTAGTAAATGCAAATGCACTAGGTGCTGAATAGGTGGGCCAATAAGTTCTAAAATTTGTAGTATCATAAACATGTCATGTGACGGCTCTGAAGTTTCTTACTTAGCACCAACCACCAAGAGTGACACTGATTACTCAACCTTGCTTGTCAAACCTATCTTCTTGCCATAATTGTCTTAGGAACTTTATATTTTATTTCACAAGCTTGGTTAACTTGGAGGCTCGGTTGACCGGAACTGAAATAAACAAGCTTCTATTGTAAATGTTACTCATTTAAAAACAATAAAACATGCTCTCTTACTCATTATATTATGTACTAAAAGTTCTAAAACAGACACTAATGCATAGTACTATAATAGAAGCACTGGTCTTCTATTATACTAGAATAAGATAGACTACTACACTAAATAGACCAGTGCGTACCAAATTGCATTAAAAAATATACTAATCAAGTCGGGATCCGAATCCCTGGATTTTAGGGATTATATTATCAATAAGATAAGTTCTCAATTTAATAAATGATTGATATTACTATAAGCAATTAATTATAATAAAATATTTTGCACCTTCTTCTAGAGGAGTTTAATTGAAATATTTAATTTAAACTAGAATCACAAAATAAGCTCCTTTAAAACTGGAGACCCATTTCCCCCTCTAAATAATTATGAAAACTAAAAAGGATGATTACTGAGATTACTTTTTATATATTCATACCTTTTTTAGAAGATAAGCGTGTTGAATCAGGTCTTTCTTTGACACACACCAACTTTACATTGGCCATTTCCTTACCACTAAAAAAAAAAGAAAAACAACAACATCAATGAGTGAAAAGAATAAAAACGAGTAAAAGCTTTTACTTTCGGTGTGACAAGAAAAAATTAATACTCGTAGTAATTACTAGTCAATAGAGTATTTGCTTGGAAATGACGTGAATAAAAAAAAGTATTTACACGCAAGGAAAAGTATTTACTCGTGGATTTGTGAGTATGCCTAGACCCATGCTAGCACCTTTTACTAAAATGTAATTGCAAATATTTTATATATTTTGTCACTTTAAATAGTCATACATATTTACGGATTCGTTTATTAATAAGTTTAGTAACATATAAGCCTTTATGAGTTATTATTTGTAAAGTAAAATTAAAAATATTCTACACAGGAATAAGAAGTTTTTCTAGAGAAAGGGTGGGAAGTATTTGCTGCATGCAGATACTGTTAACTTGAATTTTTTGTCATTCGAGTCGGAGATGGCAACTTTCATGTATCCACCAATTTTTTTCAATAATGTTAATAAAAATGTAACAATGTATTAAGTATTTATTATTTGAATAATTTAATAATACTTTATTTGAATTGAATTAGTAAATAAAGAAATGTAATATAAAATTTGACAAAACTAGAAAATAATTTTAAAAAGTCCCCAAAATACTAATGAAACATAATGATTGGAGGCTCTCATTAACGTGTTATACACGTACAAACCCTCTGGTGCTATATACGTCTCAAACACATTCAATTATACATAGTGTGCTTCAAACGTGAGCATCTGCCAGCAGCATGCGCACACCCACACATACGGGTAGGCACCCGCAATGCACACAGGTTTATGTACTCATGTGCACGTAACCACTATTGTAAATATTAATTTTTATTTTTCTATTTTTAATTATTTTTATTTTTTACAAAAAGGCTAGGTCTTTTATAGCAGATTCTTCTTCTATGGTAGCTATAGAACCATCTTTTACATAGTATATATTATTTAGAGGTTAGGGAGGTAAAGATAGACTTGATTATTGGTTCAATGTTTGATGTGGGCCACTAAGTTTTACTAGCTAATTTTAGACTGTCTAGTATAAGTTTTTATGTTTACTTATTTTGTGCTTGTCAATTCTACTTGACACGATCAAATTATTCCAAGTTTGAGAATTGTTATTTTGTAATTGATTTTTTATTGTGGAATAAATATTTTCTTATTCTCTCTTATTATCTTAAAAGTCTTCTTCAGTTAACAATTTTGTCACAATCAAGCTTCCGACCCTCTACCCGGTGTTGACTTTGGAAGTACTTGCAAATCCATCGACTAGGTTGTCGTCTGTCAGTCCGTCACCAAACCATTTGTGATTTGATCACGGTAGTTAACTCTGTTCCCTGCTTGGCCACCAGGTAGCACCAGCTGACACCCGCGTTTTGCAGTAGAACATTACTTCACTTGAAAACGTTTCATGATTACATTTAACTTTGTTTTTGAAATTTGTCAATGATGGAGTATCAGATGAGACAGACAAAGGTAGTTGGACATTCGCCATCATTACGTGAAAATTACCAATCATGACGTTTCAATTTGGTAAAACCCGAACCTTTTTCAAGTGCTAAAAACTAAATTACATCCACACAAACTACGTACATGTTATAAAACTACGTTCTTAAACTAATCTACTTTAATAATTATCTACATTTTAACCTAGATCATAGAATGGGGTACAACAAAATGAACTTCTACTAAATATAAAAATGTTTACAGGGTTAAATTAATATGCCAATTAGCCGCTGCCCAGATTACGATATTAACAAAAAAATGGTAAAACACAATTAAATTAATATTCAAATCAGGCTGAATTAAGATTACATCAACTAATCATAAATAAAATAGATATATGGCACCTGAAAAAACAATATTAATTTAAAATAACATTAAACATGCACAAAAAATGATATATATGAATCGGAAGGACTGAGACTACTATCCAATCTAATTAACTATTACAATTACATTTTAACCTGAAAAGACAACAATTATTAGGAATAAAACAATACAATAAACAAATATTACAAAAATGATTAAGTTTTACGACCCGCAGTGACGATGGCGTCTAGACGTCCCAGGCACAAAGTGAGGATGATACAATCCAAACTGATAGCGTTAATTAAATAATTGTTTATGAACTGATTTTTAATTTAATTTCAATTCAAAAACATTATCCGTTAAACATAAGTCAATTAATAGTCAACACTAACTCAATTTAAAAACAACAGGCAACCAATAGTGAAAGGTTGAATAACACAACGCCAGCCGCAATGATTGAAAACGTACAGTCGACAACAGTTGCCGAAATAACAGGTTGCCGCAGCCTGTTGTCGGCTGGCTGAAAAACGTTATAACATGTTGCCAGGAAACAACGACAATTTCCATCTCTAGACTAATGTATAATTTCTCAAATCATACTCAAATGAATCATACCATAATTATTGTATAGTTAAATAAACATTAATAGAACATTTTTACAACCTTAAATATAAATAATTAATGTTAAAATAATATTTTACTTTACCTTTTTAATTTATCCATCATATTTTTTTTGTTGGGTTTCAATGTTATCACACATTTGTCTTCAGCTTTTAATGTCACTGGCGGCTCCTAAATAATATTGAAATTAAAGTTAAAGAACTTTATAACAATTTATACTAAATAATATTAGCAACATCAGCATAAAGTAAATTGGGCCCAACAATACATATTGCAAAACCAGCGTATTATTAAAAAGTAGTTGATTATAAGAGTTTATTAAGTTTTATTAAATTATATCTTCCTGATACTGAATAAGAAAACATAATGAATACATTGACAACATAATGTATTTATTATGGATCAAAATCCTTCCTGCTGATAAAGATTTCACCACTGTTATTCTTAACAGATCCAATTATATCAATGAAATTAATCTCCAGTTGTCCGATTCCTCCACCTACAAAAACTTGACTTCAACCTAACCGAAAAACACAACCAAGAACTGAAAAATCTTCTTCGTAATCATGCTAAACATCAAAACCTAACCACCGCCAGGCAAATCCTGTTTCAATGAACAGCCTAATCCACCCCAGTTTTATATCCTACCCAAAATCCACAAAGGCACCATCCCTCCCCCTGGTAGGCCAGCTATAATACTGTTACTGAATGCCTTTGTCGATGGCAAACTCCAACCTCTATTACGACAATTTCCTTCCCACGTCCTAAGTCTTCCTTAGTCTTCTTTCCAATCTTCTCCAACCTTAACACCAAACTGATTACCATTGATGCCACTTCACTGTACACCAATATACCTCATGCTTATGGCTTAGCTGCTATTGAGTATTTCCTCAATAAACGCCCTCCAAACACCAAACCTAGCACTTCCTTCCTAGTTTAACCGACTCAATACATCCTTGAAAAAAACCACTTCCAAAGTTCTGGCATCAACTACCTCCAGATCAAGGGTACCGCTATGGGTACCTGCATGGCTCCTTCCTGTGCCAACCTATTCATGGGGAAATTGGAGTAGACTTTCCTTCAAAAACAACTCGTCCAACCCCTCTGCTGGCTCCGTTTCATCGTTGATATTTTCATGATCTGGGCTGACTCTGAAACCAATCTTGAAACCTTTCTTCAAAGCCTACAAAACTTTTCATCCCTGAATTTTATCTGGCAATCCTCTTCTGAACGTGTATTCTTCCTTGATGTTGAAATTGGATTGGAGGACGGTGTCCTTCAAACTGATATTCACATCAAACCTACCAATAAATATCAACGTAGATACTACTAGAGAAGTCTGGAGTGTCCGTTTTGAATGGTAGTCAAGGTTCAGATGTTGTGTAGGGAAGAGAACTGAGTGTCAGACTTGTCAGTTAGCTGAAAATCAGACCAACACTACGTCGTTCGATTCCACGTAAAGCTGTAGGTCCCATAGTTGCCCTGGCTATTGGGCTATTAATAAATAGTCCTTTCTGAGCTAAGTCGAACTTAGATAGTAACAATGACTACACTCGTTCATCTAAACTCATTCAATACTCATATTCGCCCATATCTCTACGATCGGCGTCTTAGAGATGAATAATGAATAATATTAATAATAACTTCACTATACTAGCTGTCACCACAACAACACTAAAACACTCACTACCCTATAGTTTAGCCACCCATGCCAAACGTATCATTTCCTCTCCCAGAAACCTAAATAAATACAATAACAACTATCCTAGTGGAATTATTGAAAAAGCAAAAAGAAAAAACAAAAGCTTCACTAAAAATAAAAATTATGAACAACAGAAACCTCCAACAACAGTTACAATTCCATATGTAAAAGGAATATCTGAAAAAATTCGTAAAGCTAATTCAAAATTTAACATCCGAACTGTATTTAATTCGTCCAACAATCAAAGAAGCCATTTAACTAAATTAAAACCGAAAAATAAACAACAAGAAACAAAAATGTAATATATAAAATTGATTGTCATTGCAATAAAACCAATTTCAAAAGAATAAATGAACACATTTACAATTATAAAAAAGAAAATATAGACAAATCAAAATTAGTTTAACATGCTATTAATGAAAAACATGATATAAATTTTAATTCTACAAGTTTAACGTTCAAAGAACCCTTATGGACCAAAAGAAACCAAATTGAAAGTGCATGTATGTCAGTTTTGAAAGATGAATGTATTTCCCAACTGTCTCTAAATTTTAGTAATATATTTTTACCTTTAATTAAAGATGAAATATCATCGAAAATTTAAAACTCTAAACCATATTTTAATTCATAATAACTCTTATCAAACTTAGCCATTTAAATTTAATTTAACTAGTATCATTACATTTAATTTGATTGTTTTACATGTGATTTTTTTTTGTTATTTTTATTCACATATGTTTTCTGTTTATACTATATTTACAACTGAAGATGCCTTAACCGGTGAAAGCGCTCTTGATGAAAATTAAATTTGTGAAATTTACTAAAAAATGACTTTCTATTAATAACCAACTTGTCAGTGCATTCCAAAAGAGAGGTTACCCTACCAACCTTATTAAAAACCAAACCTGTTTAGTCTAGTTCCAAAACCAACCCCAAACCAGAAGTAGTTCCCAACGCTTACCCCTTGTCACTAATTACCACCATGGCCTACAGAAACTCAACCAAATCCTGAAAGATGGCTTCAACATCTTAAAAGATTCCTCCCCCACCAAAGATCTCCTTGAAAAACCTCCTACTGTGACTTTCAGACAAACAAAAACCTCCGCCAAATCCTGGTCCATCCTAAGTTACCTGATCCCAACATCCTGACCTGACCTAAAGACCAGCAATCACACGGTTCTAATCCTTGTAACAAGAAATCTTGTAAAACCCTATTCATCTCCCAGCCACATCTTTTACCAGCTCCACTACCTCCTTTACCTACAAAATACCCGGAAACTACTCCTGTGATTCCAACAATTTAATTTATCAACTTGAGTGCCAGCACTGTCCTGCCCAATATATTGGCCTTACCAGTGAAACTCTTCGAAAATGCATGAATGGCCATAGACATGATTGCAAAGTCCAAAATCCTGAAAAACATGTCTCTGCCCATATTCTTCTCCATAACAAAAAAATGTTGATCAGTGTTACACAACTAAAGTAATCAGATCCCTTCCTTCCTATGCCAATAGTTCCCAACTCCGAAGGATAGAATTAGTACACCCATGGATAACAAAATTCTGTGACCCACCTAATCTGAACATAAGATAGACCACTTCCCTTCAAACCCTTCCCCATCAGCAAACTTCATACATATACCAACTGAAAAAACTGCTTTAATAGCTGAGTGTTGCTCCATGGATGTACAACCCCCACCACTGCCACGTACCCAGCAATAGTGGAAGCCATGTCAGTCTCTCTCTCTCTCTACTCACCAGAAGAAAGTGCCAGTGGTACTGAAAATTCGTGTGATTATGTGATTCTTTTGTCTATGTTACTACTAGTCTAGTTTTAGTGAACTTGTCTTCTAAGGTAAGTTTGCTGATGTCCTATCTCTCCAATATACTAATTCCTGGGCTAGTGGCCTTTAACCTAACCAAAAATTGAATAAGAATACATTAAGTTAAAAGTAAAACAATCAATGTAGATATGTTAATGTACACACTTTTGTTGCTATAGTATTTTAATATAATACAGCCAAAGTTAATCTTAATGAAGAAAGTAGAGAAGTACTTAAAATGTGTACTGTTAAATAAGCTTAACTATACCAAATAAGCATAACAAATGAGTAAATACTGTTATGTGTTTCTAAACTATATTTCAGTAAAAGTACAATTATTTTCTGGGTACATAGAAAGTTAATATTGGTTTCTACTACATAGATTTAATATGGAAATTTTTTAATTTATTTATGGAGTGTCAATTTATGAGTGTCAGAAGTAGTCTGTATATGTGGAAGGCTAAAAAAAATAATTTAATTTATGGCCGTCTAGTTGGCCTTCAGCATCTGGTGAACGACTTTGCCAAAAATGTGTAAAAGATTTTTAACAAAACTTTATTTTGTAATAAAATAGATAGTAATAAATGAATTGAGTAAAACTAATGAAAAAGATTACAAACTACTATTATCAGGTCCATTTCTAACATTTTTTCACAATTAGTCTAATCTGAGATAATTTTTTCAAAACATGCTACAGAAAACAATTAAGATTGGTCAGGGTGTTTGTAGAACATAAATACAGTATTTTTAATTTTTCCTTATACATATGTTTTGCTTAGTTTTATTCCTAACTTATGGAACAAAACAAATTAAAAACAGTAGTAGAAACTCCAAAACTAACCGTAACCAAAAACTTAAAACCACGTCCTACTCGTAGGATACCGCAAAAGTGCGGGACCTACTAGTAAGAAAACCCGGCAAAGGCTGGATGAAGACTGATTTAATAATGTGAGTGAGGCAATATGGCCGACTAGATGGCCATTAGCCACTACCGATGACAACCTCTTGGCCGACTAGACTGCCACGCAGCCACTAGCGGTCGGACGGCGTGGCCGACTTTATGGCCATGTAGCACTGAATGTGTTAATAGGCCAATGACAAATGAACTGCCGGTGGTTATCAGCTGATCCCTTTCAAAATTTGTTTTGACTCTGATTGGGATCGAACTGAGAACTTTTAGCATATGAAACTGGGATTTAACCAACTACGCTACCGACCAATTTTGTAGTTTGTTATTACAAGAGGTTTGTGAAATCACAACCACTTTTAAATTAACATCTTTCCACCCTTTTGAAAGTACCTTCATTTGGATTACCTAGCCTGAAATTTACTGCCAATACCAAAACTCACAGGGTCTGAGCTGAAAATATCAATTTTTAATACATATATATCATACTGCTTTAATAGGCCAGCTGCCAAACAAATTAAAGATTTTAAAAAATAAGACAGATGAAAAATATCTAAATATAATCTACAATACAAAGTAGTAATTGTGTCTTAGTGTTTAAATATTTATGTCCCATCACAGAGCTAAAACCAGGTTTCTTAACTATTCAACACCTAGTTCTTTGATTGAATCAAGAGCTAATCCCCCCTGAAAAGAATGCAATGGACACCAATTAACTATATGGGGGGTTTTTTTTAGTCAGACAAAATTAAAATGCTAACTATAAAATAATGGAGGTATTTTATTCTGTACCCTGTATACAATGTGCAGATGGTCTAGTTAACCCTTTCAGTGCTACCTAACGATATATCGTTCCTCGTCTTTTCCCCGAAAAGTGCTATAGAACGATATATCATTCCACGTCTTTTTCCCGAAAAACGCTAAGGAACGATATATCGTCGTTCGGAACTTTTTTTATTAGAGCGCTGTTAGTTGTAATATTGTAACGTGAGTTGCATCAAATGAAATATAAATAAATTTTCTTTCAGAATATAATATAATGTTTTACATTTTATATAGTATGGCTGTCTTACAGTACCGCTCAAATTAATTGGAACACACAGGGAATTTCACTCTTTTTATCATGCGACAGTTGGCATCACTGCTACATCACTTGTATTGAACAAACTAACAACCTAACCTCAAAAGCAGTTAGTGCACATGTGATTCTTTGTGTTGAACACATTTTCAGTGAAGTATTGTGTGAATTGTGTTATTGTTGCGCGTTTTTGTGTTTGTTAAACAAACTATTGTAGTTTTTCAATAACTCAACTGATGGATACCACACCTAGAAAACGTAGCAAGATTATTACACTACATCAGTATGGAAACATGTCTCAGAGGATGATATCTAAAGAATGTAAGGTGGGTCTAGCTACTGTTAACCGAATTGTTAAGCAATTTAATGATACTGGCTCCTTTTCTGTTAACAGAATAGGAAATTGTGGTCGTAAAAGGAAAACCACACCACAAACTGACCGCCAATTAATTAGGACTAGTAAGATCAACCCCAGGTTGTCGGCTGTAGATTTGGCATGAGAAATTAACAAAAAAGGGGTTAATATTCATGTTAGTACTGTTAAAAGAAGGCTGTCTGAAGTTGGGCGAAAAGCTTACCGACCTAAGAAAAAGCAGCTTCTTACTGTAGCAATGAAGAAGAAACGCTTGCAGTGGGCTAAAACCTACAAACAGTTCACTGTTGAACACAGGAAAAATGTCCTTTTCTCTGATGAAACACATTTTTTGGTTCAGGGACATAAAGTAAACTTTGTCCGCAGAAGTGCGAATGAAGCTGAGACATCAGCTCACATCCTTCAACAACCAAAACATCCACCCAAAAAAATGTTTTGGGGCTGTATGTCCTATAATGGTCCAGGTCCATTAGTTCCCATAGAAGGTATGATGAACTCAGACAAATATATTGCTTTATTAGAAAGAAGAGTCGTTCCACTCCTTTTGCAAATGTTTCCAGAAAGCAATGGAATTTTTCAACAAGACTCGGCTCCATGCCATACATCTAAAAAATGCAAGAAATTTTTGTTGAGAACAAAATAACGGTTCTGGAATGGCCTGGCAATTCACCCGATTTAAACCCAAACGAAAATCTATGAGCTATTACTTAAAAAAGGATTGCCAAAGAAGATTGTACTACAAAAACATCCATGATTACTGCTGTAATCAAAATATGGTTCCACGATGAAGAAATAAAAAATATATGCAAAAAACTAATAGAATCAATGCCAAAACGCTGTGAAGAGGTTATAAAACACAAAGGAGGACATATTAATTATTAGGGAGCTGTTTGTAATTTTTTTGATCAATAAATTGTCTTTCATTTAAGAATCGTAGTCGTTTACCTGGTGTTCCAATTAATTTGAGCGGTACTGTATTTATAGCTCCAAAACACCGAACACATTGGCCGCTGTAGCGCCAGCTGACTAGTGCGCACGGAACCGCTCGGCAGCTGTTACTACTTTTTTTATTAGAGCGCTGTTAGTTGTAATATTGTAACGTGAGTTGCATCAAATGAAAGATAAATAAATTTTCTTTCAGAATATAATATAATGTTTTACATTTTATATAGTATGGCTGTCTTATTTATAGCTCCAAAATACCGAACGCATTGGCCGCTGTAGCGCCAGCTGACTAGTGCGCACGGAACCGCTCGGCAGATGTTACTACTGTTAGTGTTTGTGAATCGCCTTATTAAGTTGTTTGAGGTTATGCAAATGCTTTTTTAGTGCTATTTTTGATAATTTAAATTAGTTATGAGTAATGTACGTGCAAATTCACGCGTAAGTAAAAACACATTAGCAAATTTTGCGAGAGAAGCCGGGCTAAAACCGCTAAGGTAATAATTTTCAATTTTTCTTATAACTATTGTAAAAATAAACCAATTTATATGAAATTTTCAGGACTAATTCAATATAAAATACTCTATTAGAGAAAAATGTATTTATCAAAAAAATTTTGTTATTTGTATATTGTTTACATGTTTAAAATAGGAATTTTTTATTTTTTCTATTTTTTTTATTATGTATGCTCATATAAATAATAAAGTTTTTTTACAAAATTTTCTTAAACTATATTGTTTTAATAGGGAATATTGTTCTACACAAAACAAAACCAATTCAAAGTCATTATCTCATATAATAAGTAAAATATTACCTTTTTAGTAAAACCCTGTAAAAACGTCATTTTTACCCTAGCACTTTTGGGGTGATTCTTGTAAAAACTCCTAGCACTTTTGGAACAAAATCCAAAAAAAATTTTAGCACCGAAAGGGTTAAAAGTAAATCCGGTATTTCATTTTATGAAACTTACCATAGCTAATTTCTAAATAATTACTTTTATTAAATTTAAAACAACATACAAATAAACGGACACTTAACACGTTCACGACGTTGTGCGCCCCTATGGGGACACGAGCACTTTTGAAAATGATGTTGTGTACCCATATAGGCACACGCTGTTTATTACTATAGCGCGTCATGTATCTAGTGGGGTGCACATTTATTCAGTGTTGCTTAGGCGTTTAGTGTAAGTGCGGCTATTCTGTGAAACTTCAAATTAATGCATCGGCATCTTACGAAGTTAATGGTATTCTTTATTTTATTCTATTTAAAACGAATAGTGGTGGGGATTGAGCCTAATGGCGGGAAGTGCAACAGGTAATGTAGTACAAGTACAATCAGCTGCTAGTGAAAGAAAATGAAATATCTGCTGACGTGAAAGTGTGATGTCATGCATAGCATTCTGTCTGTGAGCAGGCGCATAAGAGAAAAACATGTACCCGAGCGGGAGCACAACGCGTAAAAGGAATGTACTATAACAAATATGCATTGTGTGTCCGATGGTGTACACAACAAAAATAACAAATAACTTTTAAAATAAGCTGTTTTTTTAATTTTTATTATTTCATGTTTATATAGTAGTATACTATGTAAAAAGAACAAGTAAAATAACAATTTTTGTTAAAGTTTGTAGGCAATGGCTACAGCATATTGAAAGTATGAATTCTACGCCGTTGTGAACGTGTTAACAGTTTATACATTATTTCAAATTTTTATTAAAAAAAAATAATTTTAAAAATATACATTGTTAGGTAGAAAATTGGAAGATACTCTTGAAAACACTATTCACACTAATTTTACTATCTAAAAATATAATAATTGCTATTATTTCTACAAGTATGTATGTATAAACAGTGGGGCTTAACAAGTAAAAAATAGCTAAAAAACTACTACAACCACGGAAATGGTACCTGCACATTATCAGCTTTTGGTTCTTCTACATTAACAAATGTTTCTTGCCTTTCAGGTGGGTAACCTTGAGTTAGAAGTTTCAGAGTTTGAAATGTGCTATCATCAATGTAAAAATCGCTGCTGTCCAGTGGCTGGGAGAACATTGAAAATAATAACCAGTCTCTATTGGTCACATTTTACAAAATTACTATTGAGAAATGAGGATTTTTTCTAGTAAAACATGATTACTACAAATTATACAAATACTTTTGAGGTCTGGCTAAATAACCAAATTTCTTAGTCAGACAAAAGCTTGGAACTTTGGCCAAACAACTGCAGCAGATAAAATATCCCCTCTTCAACTCCCAATCTTTTACCGACTTTTCAGTCATGTTGTAACTGTAACCTTAGTTTGTGTTAAGATTGTGTACCTGGACCTTGTAGAAAAATGCTTAACATTTTGAAAAGTAATTAAGTAAAATGAAAGTAGCAATGAAGAAGAAAATACATTATCTACCTATACTATAATATACACAAACAGTATTCAGAGTAGGGAATCATGCATTTTACATACAAAATTATCATAAATCAACCTATTATGCCAGCAAACCTACAGAATCTCTCTCTCTCTTTGGTACGACTTAGCACCTCACAATAAATATGAAACTGTGGTTTTTCCAAACACATTATAATAAAAAATCACTGTACTTTTAAGGGGACAGTGTTACAATTTGTGATACAGTAACAAATGTTATTACCCTGAAATACGGTTATTTTTTAGCCAGACCTCATATACATAAACTGTAAATACATAAAAGTGTAAATTAAACTGTTAAATAAAAGTAAAATAATTATAAACTAATTAAATATAATATTTCCTCAGAATCTTAATAAAAAATACACATTTTGTTTATACCTGGTTGATTAATATTGACTAATGATTCTAACCTGAACCTCATTTTCATTACTGATACTGAAACCAGGTAAAGTGAAACTTTGGTAGCACAAACATCAATAGTGAAAAATCCTCAATAGCACTATTTAAAAAAAAAATCCGCAGTACTGGTGTTAACTGGAACTGTAGGCGATCAACTGAGGTGGTACATTGAAGTAATAACACATCAATATTGGCAGAGAATTGAGAATGACTTAAAAGTAGTTACTTAAATTGTTTTGAGGAATATTGATAGGAACTGAAGAAGGTTGCTTCCCAAAAACATCATTACTTCTTTTGGCTCTGTGGAAAGCTGAGTTTCTTTTTGACATTAATAACAGAATTTCTTCTGTATTCCGTGATGTTGAACACTTTTTGCTTACTTTCCTGGTGACCATAGCCACGCTTAATGTGAAGATTAAAAATTGGTTTGTTAAAAGAATGAACCATTTTATTAACTGAATCTTAGCTTTTTACTGGTTGCCGCTAATTTGCAGAATAAACATCAGCCAAGAACTTAGGCTCACTAAACACTCTAAAATTATGGACTGTGTTAATTCTTTGTTTAGCTTTTGATGTTTTTAAATTTAATGCACAAAAGATGAAATCATGATGTGAAATAGCTGGCACAGATACTTGACCATAACTGACAACCATTTACTCTTACAATAACACTGAGTTTCATCAGTGTGATAAGTCGCTTTTATTGGAACATGTTGGTAAGTTGTATACTTTCGTTATTACTTATCTTTAGTATCAATTTTCATATCATCCATAGCTTAAATATTATTGTAATCAGGCAAAAAGCCCAAGAGAGCTTCTTCAAAGTCTGTTATGTGTTCAACTCTAGGTGGGCGGTAACAAACTCTCAAAAGAAGGGCATCAGATCCAGACAGACCAACCTCCAAGAACATGAACTCTGCATACTCCTGTGTTGAAAATAATATTTTTACCTCTAGGTTACTTTTAATGTACACAGAAACGCCTCCACAGTTCCAGTGCAATCTGTTGTTCCTATGAAGGATATAGCATGGAATCTCAACATCCTTTGAAGGAATGCTGGGTTTCAATCAGGATTTGGAAACGGCAATTCAATCAAATATTTGATCATGGAAAATTTCCCTAATCTGATCCACATAACCTCTCAGAGACTAAGAATTAATATGAGCAGCAGTGAATTGTTTGGGGAAAGGAGCTAGTTTACTGATAAGCAGATCAGAACTACTGGGTTGAGTAGGAGTGGGTAGGGTAGGGGTAGTGGTTGGAGGTGACCATGGCAGGAAGGGTATTTGCTAGGGGTGTGTGATGCAGCAAATTTTGTTGATTCGATGCAGTGATGCGATTCAAAGAATTTTGATTTGATACGCACATACAGGATTCATAGTTTTTATTAAGCTTTAGACGCAGTAAAGTAACAATAATACTTTTTGTTATAGGTATCGTATCTTGCTAGTAGAAAGAAAGATAATTTAAGACATATATTTATTGATCATATAAATGTTAGCTAGTGATTATATGAATGAAACAAAAATATAAAAATAAACTTTATATTCAAGTAAGAAGGTCAATTAAAATTATATATTAAGGAATGTAAGGTGAAGGGATTTTAAAAATGCAGTATGCCTAAATTACAACTAATTTAAAATAGAATTTCAGGGCTTTATTTGATAAATTTATTTAACAATAAGCATGCTTATAAGTAATTAGATGAAAATAGGGACAAATAAAGGAAAAGCTAGTAATAAAGAAAGTTGATGGCTCTAGATTAAATTGAAATGCCTATAGTTGTACTTTACTGTTGTGGGAGAGTAATTTGTCAAAATATAATTTGTTACAGTTAAAATAATATATTTCACAGGTAAAAAGAAGAATGTTTAAATTATGGAAACTGCTTAATTATTGTTAATCATTATCATTGTTGGAAAATGATGACAGCCATATAACTGTTTATTATTTAACTAACGATGAGTTGACTGAAATAAAATTAATGTAAAGTTACATAAGTATAGATAAAAATCTGGACAGTCACAGAATTTTTTTAAAGAAGCATAATTTTGATTTAGGTATAACAATCGATTATTGTTTAGCCAATATGTGAAAATTAATAACAATATCAACATATTTAATTATATGTAATTTATTGAGTTTTTATATTAATTTTAATTTAAAATATTTTCAATAAAAAAGTTGAAAATAGATGTTAAAAGAGATATTTTTAATAATTAACATTTAATTATACTTTTTTGTAAATGCAAATAATCTTGAGCAATGTATTTTAGAACACAGTGCCAACGGACTAGCTGAATCAAAATTGGCAAATGTGACTTGTTAAAAATGCAACAAGTTTGAATTTATAAAAGAAAACAAGCTAGGACTGTGGGAATTTTGGTTTTGATTGGGAAATGTTTTGTAAAAAGAATAGAATGTAGATGTCAGGTTTTATTTATTTTTTTTATATTTTTTATGAAACTTCACTAGCCAGTTCACATGGGCCAACAGGCCTGTGCGTGAATTTTATTCAACGAGTGAAGTACAGACCGTTAGCTCAGTGGGGATTCGAACCTCAGACCAAGTCCTCCGCAGTCAAGTCTTAGCCAATAAGCCAACATATCACTTCCTGTCTGATAAGTATTCTTGCAATATTCACACTGTTATCAGCAATATTTGAAATCACAATAGAAGAACATAATTTCACTATGGTATTCCAATTAAATATGCAACAATTTGTATTATTTGTGTTTTCAAATACGGATCCCAAAATAATTGCCGACTAACTGAAATAACTGTTTGTATGGGAATGTTGTACTGATTCGTGGTAGCTACACACACGTAAATTACGATACCCATACGCATTGCTTCATGGGCTTTATCATGTTCATATCAGTACGAGTTATATCTCCTGGTCGACCTCTGTATTCGTTATCGCGATATAATCAGGTTTGTATCCGATCGTGCTCATCACTATCCACTCGTAATGAAAACAAACTCGAGTAATAATCATTTTACAACTATTTCATTGTAAAATATTGATTCAAAACATCAAAGTACTAGTTCTAAAAGACACACCAAGAAATATTATTAATTAAAAAGGAATTTTTTCTTAATAATCTGTCATTTTGGCACATCAGAATAATTCTGAGACATCGATATTGTTTATGCTTCGTGACACTATTGATGCATCGTGTCACTTTTGATGCATCGACAATTGGACTAGTCCTGAATCGTATTGCATTGATTTTTTGATGCATTTTGATGCATCGCACTACCCTAGAATTTATTTCATTCACCTAATCAGTGTAGTTTAACATTGTCAAATGTAATGTAATTGGAAATAAGTTCAGGGTCTGGACATTATAAGATTGTTAACAGAGGTGTGGCAGTTGCTGACGCCTCACTAACACGATCCTCATCAGGGCACACAACTGACTAAAGATGCTTTGATAACACTTACTTGATCTTTAATAGTCAATTGCTACGATGGTAGTGACCATTACTTTAGTATTTAAGTATTAGATAGAATGCTAGCAGTTATGAATTTACATAAATTGACTGAACAAAATTGAATAATTTAGTAATTTTTGTAAAGCATAAATGTAAAAATTATAGATTTCAAAATCATTAATAGAACACAACATAACACCCTGTAGATCAAGAATCAGCAACACAACAGGAAACATTAAAGTACAACACTATACTAGCTCGAAACATTAATTGAAATGACAATGCATTATCACTGTCGCATGACAAATGTTTTGTAATAATTCAAACTTATATTTTATCAAAGATAAAAAAAACTGTAGGCTCTCTTGATTGCAATATATTACTTTTCAAGAAGCTGTCTTCCTAAATATATTAATCTAAATAATCACAATAATCATTCACTTAAAATCATACTAATAAATATAAAGTGACATATCTAGTTTTTAATGCTTTAAATTTTCTGCATATTTAAATTAAAATTATAGACATATGATAAATTTTTGTTCAAAAATATACATGTAAATTACTTGAAAACGGTCGTCTGCTATTTCATTGCTGGAGTCAGTGCTAACAGATCAGGGTTTAACCCATTGCGGATCAAAGATGTTGCCTTCACGTTACACGCTGAGTGACGCAGTACTTATTTACAGTTGTGTCACTCAGCTCTCCAGGTCAATGTTATCGCTGTTATGATGCACCCATATGTTTTGAGGCGCTTATCTGTTTGTCTCCTTATCTTACCTTTGTTACCGTTTCCTGTTCACTGCTGTCTCGACTATTTGCTTTTAGTTTGGAGAGTTTAGTCCTCGCGTTTGGTCAAATCGTTTAGGCCCGGGCACACGCCATGCTATGCGATCCGCAATGGGTGAAAGGATGAAAATGTTAATTCATTAAATAGCCTTAAAAAGTTATTCCTTTTAAATATTACCTCTTTAGGAATGGTTTCCATCATTGTTGTGACTTGCTCTTCAGGCACTCCTCGTGTGGCACTTCTAAATAGGAGCTCTTTACAGTGAACTGGATCTTTAGTTTGCATTGTCTAAAAAATATAAATACACATTTTTAACTGTAAAATATAACTTAACGGTGATATCTTTTTTTTAATGTGCTCAATCTCCACTTTAACCGCTGAATAGTGGCTGCCCAAATCCTGCCGAATGAAATATTGATCAAAATTAAATTGAATTTAACAGCACTTAGTTTGTTAATTTACAAAAACAAAAGTCACATGTTGTTCATATTCAATTAATAATCTCATTGCATTAACTTTGTGGAATTAGTGCTCATTTAACATAGTTAGACGCAAATGTTATGTTCTTAGTACTGAAGAATATCCTAAAAAATGATCCTGAAGGTAGAAGGCCAGCTGATAGACCAAAGCAGTGGGACCAGGTTCAAAGAGACATGAGAAGCATAGGACTGAGGGAAGAAGACACACCCCAGATCAAGTCCTACGGGGAAGAAGTGTTGCTGAGGCCAAGTACAGACTGGGGTACCAATGGCCATGGCAGTAAGTAAATTCAAATAAAAGAACAATATGAAAATAATAAAAATGGTTAAATAAATGAAAACTTTCAAATTACTTACAGTTGTTTTGCAGTTGGAGTTTGAGTCCTTTTCAGAAGATAAAGTTTTATTAGCAACTCCATAAGCATCTTTTAGAGTTTTAGAGTACTCAGATTTTTTATAGTGCTGAAATCATTATAAAAACATAACAATAAATAATTCCATTATAATGTTGTTTTTTTAATATCAGAAAATTCCAAATCCCACAAAATTAAAACACATGCTCACAATGAGGATTTTCAATTACAATCTCAGGGACATTAAGCCTTAGATTCTTATTAAAATAGAAAGGAAGCAGCCAATTTGAGATAACATGGAGGCAAAAACACAAAAACTGGTAAAAACTATGAAATTTGTCATTGGGCTATTAAGTAATGACACTTTCTAAGGAATAGTCGGCCTTAGTTTGTAACAATGACTACATTCGCTCACCTACACTCATCACACTCATTCGAAATCCATATTCGCCCATATCTTGACGATCGGCGTCTTATGAATAAATAAATAAAATGTTTTCAAGGCCATTGGTTGTTTTCTCAATCAATTGAAAACTGTATTAATAAGAGGGAATTTGAATAATTATGTTGTTTTGAATTTGTTTGAGACTGATGTT
The DNA here is from genome assembly GCA_035578905.1 of Stictocephala bisonia. NCBI lineage: Eukaryota > Metazoa > Arthropoda > Insecta > Hemiptera > Membracidae > Stictocephala > Stictocephala bisonia. The sequence goes on from JAQJVL010000013.1 coordinate 5,308,504, forward strand.
TAGTGAGTGAATGAGCTTCATCTTGGAAATGAGGTGGTCCAAACTAACTATATAGCTGAAAATCACCTGTATGTGAATGACAGAGTATAGACCCAGGATAAATCTTTGGACACCCTCCTCAGACCTTGCGCTTATTAATTGTTCGTTTCTACAGTTTGACAATGATGAAGACTTCAAAAAACTGGGACATCATGGTTATGATCTTAGGCAGTTCAAAGGTATAACATTGGAATTGAAAAACTGTTCTATGATATAAGTGTCTAGACAGCTACAACGGAAAAGATTTCAGTGCTGTATATGTTCATATCTTTTGCTTTTTCTGCTTATTCCAAAGTGTTCTTAACTTTCTGTACAACCCTCTTGGAAAACTATTATGCTGCCACAATTTCCATTGTAACATTCCATACAACAAAATAAATATTCTTAAAGTTGAAATTCATCTTGAAGATTTTATCTAGATATTCACATTAAATCTAAAAAGGAGTATTAATTCCACCATTTTGATAGTTGAATAAACACTAAACCTCCCTTGCAGATAACCTACTCACAACAACCATAACCATAATTTCTAGTTCTGAGAACTTTTATAACAATATACAGTAGAACCTCGATACCACAAATCTGAAGAGGATTGAAAATTATTCGTGTTATCAAGATATTCGTGATAGCAAGATTTATAGTAGTGAGTTAAAACCAGCAAAATTTGTCGTATAAAGATTGGTTTTCATCTAAAACAAATTGTTTATTGTTAGTTTAATTAATGCACTATGTACCTATATTGAATTGACTAAATCCATGTACTGTAGACTACTGATTAATTTTGTAATGAGCAAAACTAATTTTATAGTTCTATAACAAACAAACACCATGTTTGGAAATGAACTACAGTACTGAAGTATTACAGTATTATGGTGGGATTATAAACACAAATGAAATAAATACACAAATCCATATAGATAGATTGCACTGAACGGCACTGCACAACAAACCAAACTATTGTAGGTATACTCAGATACAACTCATGGGTACCATCTAATTCCAGGTCAGTAATGTACTAGTAGTTGCGCTAAATGGAAGTCAGGCTTCCTGTTTCTACATTAATTAAATGGAAATATTCCTTTGTCTAACTGAGGTTTTGACCATGGTAATTTTTTGTCTTATAGAGATCGAATTTGTGATATAGAGGTGTTTGGTTATTGATATTCGTGCTATCGAGGTTTTGAATTAATGATCTCGCTGTCTTGAAAATCAAATAAAATTTGTGTTATTGAGGTAGTTGGCCAGTAAAATTTGTGTTATTGAGGTAGTTGGCCAGTAACATTTGTGTTATTGAGGTAGTTGGCCAGTAACATTTGTGTTATTGAGGTAGTTGGCCAGTAAAATTTGTGTTATTGAGGTAGTTGGCCAGTAACATTTGTGTTATTGAGGTAGTTGGCCAGTAAAATTTGTGTTATTGAGGTAGTTAGCCAGTAACATTATTTGTGTTATTGAGGTAGTTGGCCAGTAACATTTGTGTTATTGAGGTAGTTGGCCAGTAAAATTTGTGTTATTGAGGTAGTTGGCCAGTAACATTTGTGTTATTGAGGTAGTTGGCCAGTAAAATTTGTGTTATAAAGGTTATTTTAACATTGAGTGTTATGGAAGGTTCAATAGGATTTGAAAATATTCGTGCTACCAAGGTTCCACTGTATATTTCATATTATTTTTGTCATAATATATCAAATTTCAGGTTAATTTTAGGGTTCTAGGCCTAGGATTTCAATAATAAAAATTTTTATGCAAATAAAAGCAAGGAAAATAAGTATTTGGCAAAACTCAATTTTGCCGGCCTATGGCATTTTGCAGAGAAACTTCTAAAACAGGCATATCAGACTGTTGCATTTCCAATCATATTTATAGAGAACACACAAAATAGGCCACTGGCACTTTTAGGCCACATATTTCTTAAGTCGATTATAACGAATTTATCACCCAAAGTCATCCATCATCTTCAGAAAAGTTATATTTCTTAACTGTTTTAAGTTAGTTTAGAATTATTATTTTAAGTTAGTTATTTACTTATCTTTACTCCTAAACAGATTAGTCTGAATAATATAAATCAAAATGACTGCATAATACCATTTATTTTATATGCACACAGAATAGATTTCACATTCAATGATACATTTGTGTCTCAAACTATCAGATGTTTTTGTGGTCCATTATAGAGCACTAGTATAGTCCCATGTCAATTTAATGCAGTTTAAACCAGCTATGGTAGCAGACCACATTAACTACCAAATTACTGGCACAAATTTTGCTTTTACACAATATATTTATTTGTAAGTAATAATATAATCAAGGATAACATTAATTTCAACAATTATAGTCGTTTGCACAAATATGAACATAATCAATAAGGGTTTATGACATTTGTAATCAAACAATAATAAAGTCAAATTGTTTAAGGGGTACATTTTACCTTTTTGGATCTTGGTGGTCCAAATCTTGCTCGAGCCAAAGAGGCAGTCTTTTTGCGCCATTCTCTCTGACGGCGACTGTACATCGATAGGTCTGCTGAAGGCTTATGTCTCAGACGGATCTTGGGACATTTGTGGCTCACAGACTTAGTTTCTGTTGTACTCATCTCCAACAATACCTCCTTCAGGTAACTGCATGCTACTTCCAATTCCTAAACAAATGAATAATGTATTGAAGACACTTTTATGGTGACTGTGCACATATATTAATTTAAAAATTGTGCATTAACTTGATCATGGAAACCGAGTCTACAACCAGGACAGTGTCATGTCAATTTACAAAGCAACATGCTTTCAAGTATAGTAAATCAGGAAATTTCACAATTATTTTCTAATCCTATGTGCGCTGAAAGCCCAAGGTCGATGGTGTATTTAACTTAAAGGTACCATTTCTTAGTTTTTAATCATTGTAGTTGAACTGCAGCATACCTGCCCCAACGACAAGAGTTGTTGACCTGAGATGTTCTCCAAAATTGTTTGTGTGGTGGTAATGCACTCAAATATAGGGAATACTTGTTGGCACTTGACTACTGATCCTTTGCTTACATGTCTTGTGTATACCTGTGTACAGAAATCAGATTGTAAATACTATTGATAGGAAAGGTACATATTTTTATTCACAGATTTACGTACAAATAAAACATTTTTCCATAGACAGGCACAAGAATTATATCTTACTTTAAATGACAGTGATTATGATGTTATGATTTCAATGTTCCCCACATCACTGACTCTTTTAATTCAGTTTCACTTAAATATTCTTAGGCTCAAGTTGACAAGTTAAAGTGGCTTAGTTTAATATACAAAGTGAAAATAGTTCCCTCAAAGTTTAATATATACCAACCTTTATGTACCTTTAAATAGCAGGACAGGAAGGCAGTATGATTGTGGCTGTATGAATGTTAGTAATATGTATGTGAATGTGGAGTGAATTACCATTTGTTGTTTAGTTTTAGAATTTTAACACATTTTAAATATTTATGTATATAATATTGACGATTGCATGACATGTTAAAAATTTTTACTACGCAATAAAAATAAAATAATAATTATAAAAAAGGTTTTGTTTACACTCATTGATATAAAGTGTTATGAGAGTAAACTTTAAGCCACTGCCCTTAACCCTCTCAGTGGCAGGGAAATTTTACTAATTGTGTATGTCTAAATTAAAAAATATTCCAAATCACTCAAATATTATACCCTATAATATATTAAATTAAACATAATGAGATACAAAATACAATAATACCATACTTAAAATAGTAAAACTTGATTTAATTTTTGAATTTTTTTGTTGAAATTGAAAAAATTCAAAAAAATTTATTTTATCTTATTCCCTATTTAGACCACATATAGAAGTTATAAATCCAAAAAGTGTAATAGCCACTTTTTACAGAATTTAACTGTAATGTCAAATATAAACATTAAAAAAAGTATATTATGTCTTTAAACTGTTGTTTGAAAGTTATTTTTTAACATTAGATTGTTCATTATTGGTAAAAATATTTGGACATTTCCAATGCTTCAATTGTTTTAAGGAACTAACAAAAAGTTTTAACGGTCATAAAAAACTCCTGTCATCTTTAGTTGTTACTTTACTACCTTAGTCTACATTTACAAATTGGTTTTTTCCTCCTTGCAAATTCTACACGTTTTGTTGTTATTTACGTTATATAAACATTACACTAACCATATTAGTAGATTATCTAATTCGGACGATCACAATTTATCCTCCATTTTACTGAAAATCACAAACACGACAAAACGATAAGACAGGACACAAGGACTAAATTCCTCAAACTAATAAGCAGTCGAAACAACAGTGACAGGAAACAGTAGCAAATATAAGATAAGGAAACAGACAAATAAGCGCCTTAAAACAAAAGGGTGCGTTGTAACAGCTTTAACACTGACTCTGAGCGATGCAACTGTAAACAACCAGTACTGTGACGTCAACGTCATGTTGTTGAGCTGTCGGTCCACTCGGCGCAGAACGTTAAGGCCACGTTTTTGATCAGCAATGGGTAACCTATAATGATTTAAGAGAACACTAAAAACTACGTGCTTAGGCTTAGGACTAAGGGAGGAAAAACCATATATGGTATTCTATCGGCATTTAATTTTTAATGTTTTCTTGAATTATTATGAGTTAATGGAGGAAAAAACTAGTTTTAAGGTTACTTTATACCTGTCTCGAAACATTGTCTTTGTTCCTTAAAACACTTTAAGCATTGAAAATCTCCAAATATTTTCTATTAATCATATCTAGAAAATTACACACTAAAATAACTAAAAGAACACTATGCACTTAGTTTTTATGCAATTTAGCCACATACGTGTGTGTGAAAAAATTTTGTGAAAAAACGTTTGGCTGCAACCCCTAAGAGAGACAAGCCAATAACATTTAGGTGACCTATGCATTTCAGAAATATTTTGATGCTTTCAACTTCAAAGTCTGTCACATGATTAACTTAGTTTGAGATGTTCATGTTTGAAGTTATTTTTAAACAAAATCCATTCACTCTCTCTTTATAAAATGTTTGCTGAAAACAGGAAGCCAATTGATAGTTTAAGATTTTTAATTGAGGTTCTTGTAACAATTAGTCTATGTTTTTTGGGGGTAAGAAGCTCTCTCCACCATTAGTCGTATGTGTTCGTTAGGAGGTTTTTCCTTTGTTAGTTATATTCGATTCTATCATAAAGATGCAAAATTATAAAGTTTAACAAGATCTACATTTTTATTTAAATTTTTATAGTATCAGCTGTTGAATTAATTATTCTACAATTAAGTATTTTTATAACCTTATATCTGTACAACTGAAGATGGTCTTACGTGACCGAAATTGATTTTATTAAACAGTACAAGTAAACGTCACACAACACAAATTTTTTATTACAATATAAGCACAAGATGCACAAATATATTACAATGCAAGTACAAAATGCACAAATATTATGGTGAACGATTTCGGTGAACCACGCTCACATTCCTCAGACCAGAGGGATGTGTGTGTGTGTGTGTGAAAAAATTTAGTGAAAAAACGTTTGGCTGCAGCCCCTAAGAGATATATACAAGCCAATAACATTTAGGTGACCTATGTATTTCAGAAATATTTTGATACTTTCAACTTCAAAGTCTGTCACATGATTAACTTAGTTTGAGATGTTCATGTTTGAAGTTATTTTTAAACAAAATCCATTCACTCTCTCTTTATAAAATGTTCGCTGAAAACAGGAAGCCAATTGATAGTTTAAGATTTTAAATTGAGGTTCTTGTAACAATTAGTCTATGTTTTTTGGGGGTAAGAAGCTCTCTCCACCATTAGTCGTATGTGTTCGTTAGGTTTTTCCTTTGTTAGTTATATGTGTTCTGTGGGTAGGAGGTCCTTTCTATCATTATTAGCCGTATGTGTTCATTAGGAGGTCTTTTCTTCTGTTATGTGTTCTCGTGTTTGTTAGTTGGGAGGCCGTTTTAAAGTCGTATGTCTTTGTCGGATGGTATATAATTTCCACTATCAGTCGTATGTTTTTGTCGGGTGATATATAATTTCCACTATCAGTCGTATGTCTTTGTTGGGTGATATACAATTTCCACTATAAGTCGTATGTCTTTGTCGGAAATCGATCACCATAATATTTGTGCAATTTGTACTTGTATTGTAATATATTTGTGCATCTTGTGCTTACACTGTAATAAATTTGTGTTGTGTGACGTTTACTTGTACTGTATATGTACCAACACGTATTATGCTAATTAAAGAACTATTTTCTTACTAAACATCACAAAAGATTGCTAAGTGTTGTCTAGCAATAGATAATGAATTGTATACAGTAATATTTTCATGATACTTTTGTGCCATCATCATTTGACATTTATGATTATAAAATTGGACATATTTTGATACTAAATCTATTTGAATATTGCCTCTTGTTTCTGATTATGCTTTGTAAGAGTCATTTGTTTTACCTATTGATTTACGTTTCAGTTTTGTAATTATTTGTGTTTGTAAATATAAACAATGTCTATGGTGTGATTAGTTATGGTAAGACCATCTAAAAAGAGTTTGTATTGATTTTTTTCAAGTTAAATTGTTAGATCAAAGCTACAGTAATGAATGTTATGACTGATAACTTTAGTGATTGTGAATAATAATATGACTCATAATAAATAGACAATAGACAATAAGCTTTATTTTCATATTCGTTAAGAACAGAGATAGCGTCAATACATTGTTAAAATTAAAAGTTGAAAGGTTCATAGAATTCCTATCTGTCGTTGGTGATAGACATAAATTCTTCTATGCTGTATACAGATTGATCTACAAGCCACTTGAACATTTTCCGCTTCAAAACTTGAGGGCTGAGATTTTTGAGTTCTCTTGGTAGCTTATTGTACAGCCTGGCACCTGCATAGGATGACTTCTTGGCGAAAAGAGCTGATCTGTGGACTTGCAGATTGAAGTTATTGCCATGTCTTGTTTAACGTTCATGGATATCACAGTTCCTCATAAGATTTCCTGTGGTGGAGTATCTTATGGTTACATTACAACCTCAGTAATGTAAATTGACATCACTGTGAGTATACCCAAGTCCTTGAAAGCCTCTCTACAACTGTCTTGAGGATTTAACTCAGCCATGATTCGCACTGCACGCTTTTGCATCACTAGTACTCGCTGGAGGTTGGTGACAGAAGAACCTCCCCAAAGCACTATTCCATAGCGAACATGTGTCTCAAATAAAGCAAAGTAAGCAGTTTAACTCTTTTCAAAACAAAAAGAGCTGTGCTGAGTTTTGAACACAATATGTCTACATGTTGATTCCATGAGAGACAATTGTCAATTGTGACACCCAAATGTTTAGTGGCATAGAGACATAATCTTTATATCTGCCCAATAAGATGCATTTGGTTTTGGATGCATTGAAGACCAGATCATTGTTCAAGCGATATTGCTGCGCTCTCGTTATTGATGTGTAGGTGTCAATTTCCAATACCTGCACTGATTTGTTGTTTGTCACAAGGACAGTATCATCCGCATATGATACTGGATAACAGCCTTCTCCCAGGTGCTCTTGAAGGTCTCCAAAGAATAGCACAAACAGTACAGGACGCAAGACAGATCCCTGAGAGGAACACCTCACTTAATCTTTTCTCTAATAAAAGAGACAATGTTTTCACAAAAATAGGCTATTTTTCATGATGTGATATTTTTTGTATGGAAAAGCATTGATTAGAATTGTTCATTAACAAAACTTTTTAGTAAATTACTGTATGCTCATCTGTAGGAGGCAGTGGCCTTGAAGCATTGACCAAATGTTCCAGTGACTAAAGTAAGATATTAGAAGCTTTAACATTCAAGGAAGTTCCTTTTGAACTATCAATTCCCTGATAAGATACCTCTCATCCAAGGTTTCAGTCTACTTACAGATATGCCCCAGTTCAACTTCGATCACAACAACAACAAAAACTCGCTTGACTATTCTAAAACTCTTTGAACAAAAATATATTAATCAATATAGGCCATGTTCGTATCACATTCTAGATACGAATAACCTCAATCTAGACATTTAATTTTACACTGTCTAGTCTCAGTGATAGGCAAGATAATGAACAAGGCAAAAATTAGTCCAGTTCTTATTTTAACCTCAAAATTAGTCACAAAATATGTCAAGATGCTTAACTGCAGGATTAAGCTTAAATAAAACTAATTTGAACAGAAACAAAGAAACTACATCCCAACCCTTAAAACCAATTGTTTCATCGTAGCCACAAAAAAAAAGTCTCTTGTTGAGAGAATGTGAATGTTAAACATGCACACAGGCAACTGACGTTAATTGTAAATGCCATTTGTTTTTATAATAGGGACAGGTAAAATTTATTTTTTCAATCTATAGCTATACATTTATGTTCTCTCGATCTTTGACTATTATGTCAATAACATAATCTTAAATACAGATTATGAATAATCTTAAATACAATATAAACAAAAATAGCTGAAACTCAGTTCAACAGATGTTTTTCTCATGTAGTAAACTGAACTGACCCCTATTTTTTGCTTCTGTCAGAATGACTCCCCTCTCCCTTTTCCTCCTATGTCAAAGGCTTGCAAATCACTGACTGTCCCCTTATTCCAAAGTAATTCTAATAGCTAAAAGCAGCTTATTTTGTTGATTTTTAAAGCAGATCGTCTCAAAAATTATGAAAATTGACATTCCCTTTGGCCTTCATTTGTTTTTATTTGCCAGGAAAACTGATAACCATATTTAGAACAAACCCAAGATCTTATTTTCAAATTGTAAACCTTTTTAACATTTTCAAACATAAAATGTAAATTAACATTAAGTTTACACTCAAACATGCAAATTTAGAGCATATTAAAAAAAATCACTTCTAGGGTAGTACATTTTCTTGTTAAAATAACCAAAGGATTGAAATTACCTGTAAAGCTTGAGCTATAGACTTTAAAATAGCTGATATTTTATTTTCTAGTTCAGCTGGCATGACAGTTTTACCCGTTATAATCTGCTTCATGTCTTTGAACTAAAACAAAAACATACAATTCATTTAGATTATTAAGATTGTTTTATGATATAACTCAATATTCTTTGAGATACTGTTAGCTCTAACTCTTTGGAAACTGATTTAAAACAGGTATACTCGTATTAAGGCATATCTAGAATAGAACAATCATGTTTTCCAAGTTCAAAGATCTTTTCAGTTTTAAAATGTACTGTCTCATCTCAAACATTGATGTAAAAAAGGCCAAAGAAAAATCAAACTAAATAAATTGAGTATCAATAAATAAATGATGCAACGCTGAACATTTATATCAAAGTTTTTTATAAGTTTCTCTTTGATGAATAAAGATGATCACAGTTAATTTCCTACTCACATTTTATATCACACTAAAAGACTTATGACAACATATATTTTTACCCTTTTACATATTTGACAGGAAATCTTTAAAAACTAAAATTCAATTCTATACCCTACAATTAAAAACCATCGTAAATATATTTTTTTTAATCCTTATCCAGTTGAATAAAAAACCTTACCTATAGTAAAATATTCAATATATGTATGACTCAAATAATATTTTATACAATTTTAGTACGAAAGTTTGGTATTTACAGTGTCCGGTCTTGATAATTTATTTCAGTTGAAAGTGCAACATTACTGAGTTCCCATTGAGAAATTCAATCTATTACTTGAAACAATGGTATCAATTTACCTTTTTAGAGTTTCACCCAAAATACAAAAAGAAGCCCTAAAGCTCCTTTAGAAGCCCCATTCTATCTTCTAGAAGCTATCATAACTTCATCATTCTTTTTTCAACGCTATCTATATATAAGTCACGATTACTTTTCCTTAAAATCCATATTTAATCAAGTCTGTTCTAAAAAACCTTTCAACATAAATGACTATTGAAATACTGTTTCTTTTTTTCAAGCGTACAGAGATAAATTCTCAAGAAGAAGAATATCACATGCAGAGTCTAAAGCATTGTGTAAATCACAGAACATGCACTGTGCTCTTTGATCCATGCACTAGGACTTCATTGATAAAATATAAAATTGTTCAGTTTCAAAACCTCCTAACCTTGCAAGATATCTCACAACAGATTGGGTAAATTAAATAAAAAAACCACTTTTTGCTAATGATAGTTCCATTTTTTCCGTTTGGTTCCAGTTTAGTTCTTTACTGAAATCGGTTCCCGGTTCTGAGTACTTTTTGAGTATGTATCAGAAAACTTTACAAATACCTTTACGCCAGTGAATCAACAAATAATGTGGAATCAGTCAATAAAAATAGTGCACAGTATTTTGGGGATTTCTCCAATATGAAGCACAATACACCCTAAAAATCTATTAAATGATAAGTTTTTTATTTATTTGTTTTATACAATGTTTTGTACATAGAGAATTGTCAGTTGTGAAATACACAAATAATAATAATGTTTATGTAAAACTGTTTCACTGGGTACTTTTACTTAGCTGTGGCTACGATTTACTAATGTGCTGTGTTTTGTTTGTGCAGTCCAGGGTCCTAATGTAGGATGTTGATCTTTAGCCTGCCGCCGGCCTACCATCTGCCATTTGGACTGTGCTGGCCTGGCCTAGGGACCTTGTGATAAAAGTCAAATTTGCTTCTCTGCTACCCACCTTACACTTTTGCAGCCTGCTTATGTCCTCAGGCCAGTCCGTTCTTTTTGTCCCTGACGGCTGAGCTGGGAGATGAATATTTTCTACTTTGTAAAAAGAAAAATAGTGCGCCTAGGCCTAGGACTATAGACTTTTTCCTTTTCAAAAGAAAAAACAACAAATATGAATAAACTTTTACAAATTCTTATTGTTGAAAAAACTTTAATTTTCAACAATAAGAAAATTTATTTAGAACATATTATATTTTTGAAAAGTTATATTTGTTAATTATTAATTAGGTTTATTTTATTGTTGTTTTTCTTAAAATTTTATGTTATTATCTGTTATTTCTAAATATTTCTTTATTGTTTTAAAAATTATTTTGGCACTGACAGCGTCTATGTAATTAATTATTTAGGCCTAGTTGTTTAGTTAAGTTTGTGTTTTCTATTTTTGTTGATTAGTGAATTTCTGATAAACTGGTACCGTTTTTAATTTTTCCAATTCGGAAAAATTTAATACCGGCTGACTTTCTTGCTTTGATGGAATCATGGGATGTGGGCTTAATTGCCGGATGATACCGTCTATTCATCGTTCAACATTTTTAATTAAATTATTTTATTCTTGTGAATTTTGTTTTTATACTGTTGTTTTTTGGGTTTTGATTTTTTAACTGTTAATTAGGTATTACAATTTTTGATTTTTTTTGGCTATTCTGCAGATAGGCATTTATGTTCTATGTTAAGATGTTGTTATTGTAATTTTTGTATTTTGTTTGCCATTTTTGCATATCTGTGTTTAATATGCTCTTTATTATTGCATTTTTTACTGTAATTTTGCTCTTGTGGCCTTCAGCCTGGTTTTCATTTATTTTAGTGCAATCACTTTCTGGACTTGAGCCATCTCCTGTTACAGCTTGACTTCCTTTATTTGGTGGGGGATGAGTCTCAAAATTTATTTACTAAATTTTTGTTTTATCTCATTTTATTTAGAATTTAATAGTGAACAAATTGATAAAGTTTAAGCACAAAATATCATCATTTGTGTGTTTTATAAATTTATAAATAAAATACTACAAAAATTATATTTACGTCAAAATTAGCAACATATATGCTAAGCCTTGGTAACAACTAAAAATATTCATACGTTTATAAAATAAATAATTCTCATATGTATTATGTAAGTAAAACTTATATGTAAGCTTATACAAAAACATTTTAAAATGTTCATTACGATATACTTTAAAAAAATTTAAATGCTCTAAACTGAGCCTAAACTAAATAAGATACCAACCATAAATGTTTTACTAAAACATCAGACAAATAGAGTAACAGATTACAAATTCATATAAAACAATAGTAATAATCAATCGATAAAAATTAAATACATGTAAAATATGACAATAAATAATTGTCAGTAGCAGCTGGTCACTGCTACATAAATACTGTGAAAGTATTTGACAAATGTAAACTAAACTCAAAAAATCAAAATAGATTATATTCTTGTTGAAAATATTATTCTGAATATAACTATATTGATTTCATCCCAAAATCCATTACGTAAACAAATACAAATGTAGAGGACCTATATATAGGCTGACAGCAGTTGAGCGCCAACACTCGGCTGGCCTATATATAGGCTCTTGACGTTTGACCCCCCAACTTTCTAGGGCCTATATAAAAACCATTGGCAGTAAAAGGGTCAAGAAAATATAAATGCTACTACATCCATTAAAAAACTATACAGCCAATAATACCGTAAATGTTTTCAGAAAAAACAATATGCATTTTGTTTTGAATTCAACAAATAATAAACTATTCTGGGTCATTAAATGTTAATTAAGCCAATGCAATTTAAAACATTAATCATTTAAGACTTTGTAAAAAGTAAAAATAAATAAAATTTAACTATTTTAATATAAAAATGCTAAAGACTCATGTTGATTAGTTTTGACACAATATATAATCTTTAAAATTTATTTTTCAGTCCAATTCCATGGGTTTTTTATGCATTGTTTTTTCATTATTAAAAACAAGCCTAAATAAATAAACTCTAATATCTTGCATTCAACATAAACCTCTCATTTTTTTCAAAATACACAATACAACTAGAAGCATAATAATTAATTTCAGACTGTGAGATGAATTTTAAACAAAATGAAATGTTTCCACCAGGTGTTTTTTTAACAGGCAGGAAGTGATAAGAAAGGTCATGATAAACAAGGTGAAGCTCAGGCAATTGGACTCTGGACTCTTGAACAAAAACTTAATGGCTTTAATTCACTCCTTTGCATGTGAATTCCTATTCATTAATGTTATCTGTCTCTTTTCATTGCTGATAAGGAAGTGGCCAGATTATGGAGAATATTTTCTGACTAAGATACTTTGTTTATCTTGTGGCCAGTTGTTGTTTGATGGTTCTGTTTATCAGCATTTTCACACCTGAAACATTCCTGATATGAAAGCTATCTTCCCATTTACAGTTCCAGTTCAGAATCACAAAACCGACTTTTTCCCATCAGTTACTTACTCATCCCTACTTTTTGTACAGCATTTCGATTTATTTTAATGAAATTCAGCTGAGCCTCAACCTGAGATATGTTTGCTATCAGGAATGTTTTTGGTATACGATCCTTTGACCGGCATATGTGGAATGAATTTTATTTGTAAGGAAGTTGTCTCTTTCACACAGGTATGGGAACATACAACTATTGAATACATATGTGGGATTGGTGAATCACCATCATATAACCACAGAGCTGACTCCAACTACAAATCACAAAGAGCATAATTAACTATTTTGTTCTCCAAGCTGGTTTCAATGATACTGTAGAAACTGGTGAATGGTTTTGGGTGTTGGTATAGAGACATAGTTCAAACTATTAAGATACACATTATTTGTACTGACTGTAGAATTTAGTTATTAACTTTGACATATCAAATCTATTTTTCTCTTTTTTTTAGTCTGAAAAAAGCCATACCATTTAAAAATATAACAGGAAAATGCTTATAAATCTAAAACAAATTAAATTATACAGGGTGAGGCAGACCACACGTGCAGCATGTATAGCAGGAGAACGGTTTGGTCTGGTGGCCTAAAACAAAATGCTTTCCCCCTATATTGCATATGGGGAGTCCATTAAAAATGTTTTCATCAACCTTTTCGTAAAGAGTGTTGAAAAACTAGGGGTCATGGGTTCGAATCTCAAAATTATCAAATGCAAACCTATGGCAAATAATACACCATTTTAAAGGTCTTGTTGAAAGAAACTCATTGATGAAAACAAAATTCATTTATCATGACACATTTCAAAAAGGCGGCCATTTTTGTGAAAAATATTGACGTTTACGGAATACCCTATAGTTTTCTTACTGTTTGAGATAGGTTCATTCCGATTTCAATTTCTTAATTGCAAAACCCTCAGCTTCACTCTGATATGCCGCATGACTACTTTTATCATTATTTAGATATTGGCCCCCTAATACGAATTTTGAAAAATTAAAAATTCCTTAAAGTCAAAATTTTATAATAGCAACATGCATCATGTTGTATGTCATTATAAAGCGCTTGTTAAGACAAACAAATTTTGCATTACACTTTTTTTTGTATCTCCAGTGGTTTTTGAGAAATAAGCACAAACGTGTTTTTAATAATAATTTCCCCACCTTTTTACGTTACTTTGGCCACTGACATCCAAAACTGAAAGCACTGAGTCAAAATCTAACATTTTAATTGCGTAAATCGAAATAAGGAATTATGTAAGCACATTTATTTTTTATTAAGATATTTCAATTTGACAAATACAGGCAAAAGGCGTTTTACATTAAGTACTGTGTTATCATTGTTAATAATACAGATATGGTATTATTACTAATCTGGTAATATTACAATCTGGTTTAAAGCTTATTACTAAGATAATCTTGAAGGTAATATGTGGCAGATGGCCTTTTGGTTCCGGATTTGTATGATTCTCTAAAATTAAGAGACCTTTGTAAAAAACAGAAATCACCATAATTGTAATTTTATCATTTAAAATTGTTTGTTGTATTTTTATACTTTAATATTATAAATAAATATTAATAGTTTTTGTACACAGTACCATTACTCGCTTCCCATGGTTAGGTACCTTTCACAATCGGCCTTTACTGTTCAGTAAAACCAGTTGATACTTTGCTCCTGGGTTACTGCAATTATTATTAATCTTATGATTGTTTAATCAGCTGATTATTTTCAGCTGTTTATAAAATCAGCTGTTCTAGTGCATTATTGTACACGTCATGTTAGTTCCTGAAACAAAACTTATTTTATTTGACAACCACTTTAATTCTCCATTTTACTCCTTATTTTGTCCTTTTATTGTGAATGATAGTTCTGTATTTATTGAAATGCCATACACAAATGAAGAGGCTTTCCACATGCTAATGGTGTTAGGCGAATGTTTCCAGAATTACTCAGCTGCTGCGAATCTCTACGCAGAACGTTATCCAGACAGAGAAGTTCAATCACGAATGGCCTTTCAAAGACTTGCTAGTCGTGTGCGTGAAAAAGGACAGGTTCAGCCTGATTTCAATAAAGTAAAAACCTAGCTAGGCCTGTAAGAAGTGATACGGCACCAGACATTTTGGCAGGGGTTCAACTCAATCCAACTGACTCGTCCAGAAGAATAGCTCTAGATGCGGGTGCGAGTCAAAGGTCAGTGTTGAGAATCTTGAAAGATAACAAAATGCACCCATACAAGATATCATTACACCAAGAACTGCATGGTGATGATAGCCATCGAAGAATACATTTTTGTTTGTGGGCTAGGGAAATGTACAACAACGTGAACATTTTTTTCGTAATGTACTGTGGTGTGACGAAGCAACTTTCCGCAGCAACGGTGAAGTGAACCGCCATAATATGAGGTACTGGGCCTATGAGACTCCACACTGGATGAGAGAGGTTGATAACCAGAGATACTGGACTTTGAATACTTGGTGTGGCATCCTTGGTAGAAAAATTATAGGTCCCTTTTTCTTCAGAGAACACCTAGTTGGAGACACTTATAACAACTTTTTGCTAAACCACCTGCCTAACCAATTAATAGATATACCCGACGAAGACATAGAAAATTTGTGGTTCATGAATGATGGGGCACCACCTCACTACGCCAACAACGTCAGACAAACTCTTGATGAACACTATCCTGAAAGATGGATTGGAAGAGGTGGTCCTGTCAACTACCCTCCAAGATGTCCTGATTTAACTTGTATGGATTTCTACTTGTGGGGTAGGCTGAAAGATTTAGTTTACAAAAGACGACCAACAAAAATCGAAGATATGATGCAGAGAATCAGACATGGTATAAATTCTATCAGTGGCGAAGAAGTATTGCGAGCTGTAGATAGCTTCACCTCCAGAATAGAACTATGTATAGAAAATAATGGTTTTCAATTCGAGCACATGTAAACTACAGTAAAGTAAGTTCAGTTGGATTCTGCATATTTTTGTACGATACTCTTATTACTTATTATTTTTTTTAAGGTTGCAATTATGTTAAAAGTTAAAAAATAAATACAAGAATTTACAAATGTTGTAAAAAATACAAATTGTGTATTTTTAAGAGACATTAAGAGTAAAAATACCAATTTATATTTTTTTAAATCTGATCATTTTTTTAAATACAAAATGTATGGCCAAAGTAACGTAAAAAGGTGGGAAAATTATTATTAAAAACACGTTTGTGCTTATTTCTCAAAAACCACTGGAGATACAAAAAAAGTGTAATGCAAAATTTGTTTGTATTAACAAGCGCTTTATAATGACATACAACATGATGCATGTTGCTATTTTAAAATTTTGACTTTAAGGAATTTTTAATTTTTCAAAATTCGTATTAGGGGGCCAATATCAAAATAATGATAAAAGTAGTCATGCGGCATATCAGAGTGAAGCTGAGGGTTTTGCAATTAAGAAATTGAAATCGGAATGAACCTATCTCAAACAGTAAGAAAACTATAGGGTATTCCGTAAACGTCAATATTTTTCACAAAAATGGCCGCCTTTTTGAAATGTGTCATGATAAATGAATTTTGTTTTCATCAATGAGTTTCTTTCAACAAGACCTTTAAAATGGTGTATTATTTGCCATAGGTTTGCATTTGATAATTTTGAGATTCGAACCCATGACCCCTAGTTTTTCAACACTCTTTACGAAAAGGTTGATGAAAATATTTTTAATGGACTCCCCATATGCAATATAGGGGGAAAGCATTTTGTTTTAGGCCACCAGACCAAACCGTTCTCCTGCTATACATGCTGCACGGGTGGTCTGCCTCACCCTGTATAATTACTGGAAAATCTTAAAATAATGCAATAACCGAAGCAGACATTTTGATTTACGATAATCTATAGCTAGCTAACAGTTTCAAACTGCATTTTTACAAATGTTGTAATTGAGTGATGTTTATGCCATGTTAAAATGTGGGTTAACAAAGTTTATTACAGTAATAGAATTGTCTATACTGTAATAATCTTTATATAACATTTTATAATTTATTAAACGTGTCAATAATTTTATTGTTTCTACATATTATGATTTAGTGGACCTTATTTCCTCATTTCCACTAAATATTATGATTATTTTTAACATGCACAGGTAAGAATACAAATCATAGATAAGAAAATAAAATCAATTATTATAAAATAAATGAGATAGTAATATGTGGCTTATCAATGGTAGTCTTCAGCATTTGTTGTGCATAACACTGTTCTTATTTGATAAACATGTTTATATCATTCGTGAACATACTCACTATTCTCTGAATCTCGTATAGGTGGTTTCTAGTGAACATAGCATCAAACTGTAAACTGCGTTGAATGGTGCGGTCAACATCTTCATCCTCGTGCTGAGTCCCCAGCTGAGGACTTAATAAGACTGAAGTCATCTTCCTTACTGTATCCAATAAGTCTTGCAGACGCTTGGTCAACCCAGGTCCTAACTAACATTACACACTTAGTCTTAGTGTTATTCAAAACTCTGCATCAACAATTCCATCTTGAGCTTCTATAAATCAACTATTCTTGATACTATTGACAGAGGGGACTATGTTGAGCATATTCATGGACCTAAGCCAAACTTTTGATATTGTCTGTCATAGTAGTCTATTCAGAACACTAGAAAATCTAGCCATAGTTGGAGTTACACTAAAATTGTTTATTTCACATCTAAAGGACAAAAAACAATTTGTTGAACTATCTTTAAAAAATGCTAAATCAGATTTGAAAAAATTAAATATGGAGTCCCTCAAGGCTCCATTCTTGGACCTATTTTATTCTCATGTTAAGTTAATTGATTACCCAAAATTGTATCTAATATAAATTGTAAAACTTGTTCGTATGTAGATGATTGCCATCTTCTAGTATCACACTTAAATCTTTAAGTTAAATTGAAAATATAGTCAACCAAAACTAAACTTTGATTCTTATTTTATTTATTTATTTTTGTAAAAAAATATTATTGTTAAATCCTGACTAAGCAAATGTTACATCCTTCCATACCAGCAAAACATAATAAATAATGTACAACCTACAATTATTGAAATTAACAATACACTAATTAAAATGTAGATCAAATAACTTTTTTGGGTTTAACAACTTAACATGGGATAACTACATCCAATTCCAACCTATTGAAAAGAAAATATCTTCTGGTTTATATGCTCTATTATATTCAGAGAATTCCAAAATAAATTGCAAAGTGATATTTGTGCCTTGAAAAGTAATTATTATTCTAGGATCTTTGAAAATTGCAATGGTAATTCTAAATATTATTAAGGTGATAACAGGACAGCAAAAATGCAATGAATCTACATTATCCTTAGAAATAGATGGTAATATAGCTAATGATCCGGAAACAGTTGCTAATAAATTTATTGAGTATTTTTTATCTATTGCTCAAGAAATCAGTAAAAAATAACGCAACCCAGTAATAATTAATTTATTGAATTAAAAAATCTTTTCAAGCAAAAGCATATCACACAATTGATGTTTTTGAAACCAGCAACATTAAAATGTGGCACCTCTCCTGGACTTGATGGTATAAATACTTTATTCTTTAAAAATTCCATAGTAAGTTTTCAACTGTTCTGATCTATATCATAAATTAAAGTTTTGAAATGGGAGAGTTCCCAGAAAAATTAAAAGAAGCTGTAGTTATACCAATAAATAAGAAAGAAACTAAGAAATGTAGTAATTATAGGTCGATATCATAGTTGTTATCATTCGCAAACATTTTTGACAAAGTAATGAAACAAAAACTGTTAAGCTTCCTAGATGATATCTCTTTTTTAGTAAAAATCAATATGGGTTTAGAAAAGGAATGGGTACAGAAACATCTACTTGATTTCGTGGATAGGGTAGCTAATGGATAAACAGTAAGAAAAAAGTTACAGGATTATTTTTAGACATTACTAAGGCTTGATACTGTTCATCACAAAATACTCCTAGATAAATTATATGATTGTGGAATAAGAGGAATTGTGTATCAGTGGTTTAAGTTACCTAACAGAAAGAAAGCAATGTATGGTTTTCTGTAAATAACATGACTTTAAGTTCTGAAAAAACAAAATATTTCAATTTTAGCTTGAGGGGGAATATTTGTCTTCGGAATAAAATTATTTACAAATGTCTGAACTGTATAGCATTTGATATGAAGTGTAAAACTGCAGCTGAGATCAGTAACGAAGGTTGAAGGGGCTATGTGGCCAGCCGATGGAGATGGAACTAGAAACTCTCCTGGGAGACGACGGCCTTCACCACACACTATTTCAGCAGCAGACGCCTTAAGGTTTTCTCGCCAAGCTGTGCGAATACCCAAGAGGATTGTAGGCAGCACTTTAGACTAGCGTTCAGTCCCGTGACATCTGATGGCACTCCTCAAATGGCGGTGGAACCTTTCGACAAAACCGTTAGCAGCTGGATGGAAGGCAGTGGTCCGTAAACGGCTGGTGCCCAATAGGTTGCTCAGGTTTTGGAAAAGATTCGATTCAAACTGCCTCCCAGATCATTGCTATACGAAGAGGAGTGCCAAATCTGCATATCCACGTCAATTAGAGAGCACGGGCAACAGTATCCGCTACCATGTTTTCCAGTGGAATAGCCTCTGGCCAACGAGAAAATCTGTCCACATACGTGAGACAGTATCTGTAGCCCTGTGATACTGCTAGTGGTCCAACCAAATCTACATGAATATGGTCAAATCTTGCAGATGGAGGAGCGAAGGTACCCATAGGAATCCACGTGTGGCGAGTGATCTTGGATTTCTGGCAATCCATGCAAGAAAGGGCCCAGCGTCGTCAGCTTGGGTAGCCGACAAAATGTTGGGTAGCCAAACGGACCGTTGCATTTCTTCCAGGATGAGACGGGCCATGGACAGAATGGAGGGCAGATTGACGGAAGTCCTTAGTAATGAAGGGACGAGCGTGTGAACTGGAGTAGTCACAATACAGATAAAGGTTTGTGTCTGGAATTGGGATTTTCTGTAGTTGTAAGCTGGAATTTGACTCCAGACATTGCTGCAGTTCGGCATGTGAGACTGCGACTTGGCTAAAGCTTCATAGTCTAGTGAGACAGTGACTGCTTCAATCCATAACAGCGAGTCAGACACTACATTTTCGGACCCAGATATGTGACATATATCTGTAGAGAACTGGCCGATGTATTCTAGGTGGCACAACTGACATGGCGAGCACTTATCAGGCTTCTGGCAGAAGGGGAAGGTTAGGGGCTTATGGTCCGTGTAGATGGTAAAGTCCCTACCTTCGACCATATGGAGAAAGTACTTGATAGCGAGGTAATCAGCCTTCAATTCCCTGTTGTAGGCATTGTATTTAGATTGGGCGGGGCTAAGCTTCTTCGAGAAGAAGGACAATGGCTGCCAACTATCACCCAATCTGCTGCTGGAGGACAGCTCCCACAGAGTGGTCAGAGGCTTCACACATGATAGCAGGTGAGCGTCAGGAATAGGATGGGCCAACAACGTTGCCTTACTGAGACTGCGCTCGCCGGCCTGGAATGCTGCTTCAGCGTCCTTAGTCCAGTTCACAGTTGCCCTTCACATTCTTCTTCAGAAGGTTGTGTAGTGGGCCCTGGAGTGAAGCAGCGTTGGGCAAGAAACAATGGTATCTAAATTCAGCATTCCTGTGAAGCGTCTGAGGTCTTTTGCAGTCTTCAGCGTAGGGTAGGACAGCACAGCTTGCACCTTTTCAGGCAAAGGTTTGATTTCCTCTCCGGAAACAAGGAACCCCAGAAAGTTGATGCATTTGGCACCCAAAATACACTTGCTAGAGTTGAGCAAGATACCATAGGAGGAGAGGCGTTTGAAAAGCAGTCGCAGATGTGTTTCATGTTGCTCTTTAGACTTAGATGCCACGAGGATGTCATCGATGTAAGCCTAACAGAAGTCTAAACCCCTTAAAACACCATCAATGAAGCGCTGGTAAATCTGTGCTGTGTTGCAGAGTCCGAAGGTCATGTAGGGGAATTCAAAGAGGCCAAACGGAGTAGTGATAGCTGTCTTGGGGATGTTTTCTGGATTAACAGGAATTTGATGGTATGCTCTTACAAGGTTTATTGTTGAGAAAACTGTCATTCCATGGAGATGAGCAAAATTTTGAATGTTTGGTACTGGATAGCAGTCGGGGTTGGTTCTGGAGTTGAGGTCTCTGTAGTCACCACACGGTTTCCACTCAAGAGCCTTTTTTAGGGACCATGTGGTGGGGGAATGACCAGTTGCTCAATGAAGGTCTGGCAATTCCCATTTGGACCATTGCGTCAAACTCCACCTTGGCTAAATTGAGCTTGTCAGGGGCTAGGTGCTGTGGCTTGCAGCAGACTGGTGGGCCAACAGTGGTACAGATGTGGTGTTGAGTGTCGTACTTGACCGTTAGAGCTGGTTTCCTGGAGGGCCTAGTGAACGTTGGATAGTCTTGAAGTAGTCGAGAGTATACAGATGGAAAGGTAGCATTTATGGTTTTAATACTACTTACCAAACTTCGAGGCGCTGCACGGCCACTTGAAATCAATGAGGTCCTCTGGTCGACCAAAGACTGACGACGTAAATCTACCAGAAGATCATAGTGGTGCAGGAAATCCACTCCTATTATAGGTCTGGCACATCAGCGACTATAAAACGCCACGTGAATGCATGTCTGAGTTAGAAGTTCAGGCTCAACGTCACTAGGCCATATGTAGCGATGCAAGTATTATTTGCTGTGAAAAGGTCATAGTTGGTTTTCGAACTTCTTCCTGGTAGCATTGACTTAGGATAGACACACATATCCGCTCCAGTGTCCACAAGGAACTGCAGTTTCGTCACTCTATCAGTGATAAAGAGGTGGCGTGATGACATGAGCACAGGGTCACTGGCCGCCATTAATGACCCTCCTGATCGTTTCCTGGTCCACTGGTGTTATACTGGCAGGGTTTGGTGCACTTGCTGGCCTAGACACCAAACCTCCTATGGTACCAGCACACTCCATCTTGATGCCGGCTGCCGGAGTGCGAAAGCGGATGAGGGCTAGATCACGAGCCCGGGGAGCGGCGGGAATGGTTCTCACTGACGGCTACAATTTTTTTCCACAGAGTGGTAGCCACTTCGCCAATCTCCTCCGTCATCAATATGGTGATGCGCTCCATCATGGCCTCTATGGTGCTGATCATGCTAGTGGCCTCCACTACCTGAGGCCAAGAACTGGCATCCAGTACTGCGTCAGTGAGCACTGCCAGACCATCAAGTTCAGCATTCTTTTGTGTCGCTAGAATGGCTTGTGTGGCTGACAGTCTTGTCAGCCAAAGTGGCTTCTAAACACTATCCAGAACTACGGTGCCGGCGAGGGTGCATATTTGTCTAATCTCCCATCTCTTCATGTTCCAGTCTTGTCTTCTGGTCTTGACACACACTGAGGCGCTGAATGAGCTCCGCCTTTAGTTTTTCGTATTTCCTAGGGGTTGGTGATCTAGTTAGGACGTCTCTCACTTCAACTGCATATCTAGCTTCCAGATTTCTATCAACATAGCTAAATTTAGTCTCATCTGCGGTTATACCAGCCAGAGAGAATTGATTCTTAGTCTGAGCGAACCATAACTCGGGATCTGTAGGCCAGAAAGGTAGAACAGCAATGCGATTCACCAGGGTAGTACCAGTGTTCGGCTTGGTGGCGAGTTAACACTGTAGAGAGCGATGCAAGAGGGTGGGCGAGCGGCGAAACGGCGGGAAGGACACACATGAGGCGGCAGGTGACGTGCGAACACGGGATACATGACGACACTGTACTGAGGACAAAAACACTTCTCACATCAAAATCACGTTGGGATCACCACTGTTGGTGTGGTGAGAAGGAGGGTGTTCATGTATAAAAGAATATAACAAGAATGTGTTTGGGAACAAAAACAAAAATAAAATTGAATGATAAGTTGTATAAATAAATATTAACAGGTTATAAAAACCTTAATCAATAAAAAATGAAAATGAAAACAGTTACAGTAAAAACAATCTAACAAAAATATACATGTTGGGTATTAACTAAAAACACATGTTAAAAAACAATAAATATTAAATAATAAAAACACATGTGGACAGTTAAATAAACAATGGCATTTATAATTCCCATAGTAAAATTGTTAAATGATTCCCACAAGGATATATTGGCATCTGTGTCAGTTAAACAGAAGAGGAAAGTGGGGGAGAAGAAGAGGAAGTAGAAGGGTGTGAAGAATCTACAGTACAGCCAATGAAGTAAAAAAAAGGAATGCAGTTGCCAAAAATATTCATTGAGAAATTAGCCATATTGACGACGATGAGTTTTCTGCCATTGTGAGGATCGATAATGCAATTGACTTTCGAATGATAAATTCATTAAAACAGTAAAAATAACATATCTTTTACAACAAAATTAAATCCTGTACTTAAACGTAGAATAATTTTATAGTCAAACCATATTACTGTATTAATTTCACCTTAACATGTTCACTGCGGAAAGCTCACAGGTACGCCTGGCGTACATCTCGCAGTTTGCAGCGGACGCGCTTATGTGCTTTGTGCAAACATCTGTTTGGTGAGTCTGAGGCTCAGTGGTAGCTATCTTGATTTTGAGGTTATGTAGTCTTATTCAGTACAGTCACATGGGGTTAGTGGATATATTCGTTCGTGAATTACTCCAACATTTATGTACATTATAGAAATCAAACAGCTGGTCCTTCTAAAAATTTTATTGTTAAATAGAAATTTAGTATTTGTTACAAAAAGTAATTACTCTAAACACAGTTTACTGTTATTTGTAACATAAAGTAATTTTCATTTATTCAGAATGTGTTCATGTAATTGACTTTACCTTTTATAATAGTATTTTATGCTAATGAAATGAGTTAGACTTTGTCTTCTTCCTCTGGAATTTAAGTAATTTATATGTACGGTAATTATAAATAATCATAAACGTTTTCTGTTAAATTATTACAAAACAACATTTAGTGAGTATTACTCAGTATAATGATGATAAACTACCCGTTCTACGTAATTAGATGCGGCAAATTGACGTAATATGCGGAAGACGCACAAAGTGTGTTCACTATATAAATACATGTAATTTTCAATATAACGTAAAATAAACTACAATATATTAATAAGTACACTACTTTAACTCCAAATTACCAGATAAAAATGTCTGCAATCGGGGTGACCCTTCCGTGAAATTACCGCGCAGCGAACGTGTTAATGGGTGCACATATTTTTTCTTTATACTGTACTGTTCTTTACTTGTTTCTGTATAAAATACATATAATAAAGGGGGATTTCAAACTCATTAATTAACTTTAAATCTGAATTAAAGAACTTTGACTGTATAAGTTTTTACAATCATCTACCAGATTATATTTTAAAAATTTACAATTTTTAAATGTTTGAAAAAATGTTAATGCAGTAGGCCTACTTGATTGCAAGACCTTTATATTCTTTTGAAGAGCTTTTAATGAATGTTTTGAACTACTGTAATGTTTTCATGACACAAATTGACTATGTTGTGTACTAATTATTGCATTATTTGTATTTAATTAAATTTATAGAATAATAAGTTTCATGTCCCTCAACTCAATAAATATTAACTCATTTGAAAAATTTCAACAATCAACAATTACAATTCAACAAACACTTCAAAATTATACTGGCCACTATAAACAAACAGTTTAACAGAGTATTATAGATAAGTGTTCATTTAAGTAAAAGTGCAGAAGTAAAAAACACAGTTCAGTTTCAAGTGTTCAACAGTTGGCAATAACTCTAACCCACTTCAAGTGTCCCTGCATGTACTTCTAGTTCCAGTGGTCCCAAATCATTTCATTATCTTTCTATTGATTTTGTTGTGATCGTGCCAGTCTCCAGTTTAGCATTTTATCAAGTATGCTGCTCTCCTCTCCTTTTTTTAATAAAATCCTAGGCCTAGTGCCCTGAAAGTAACCTGTATTTAACCTTGTAATAATAAATGCTGCATTCAAATTTTATTTCTCAGTTTTCCTGCAAACATATTTATTTGAAGGGCTTACATGTAGTCAGAAGTTATAGTCTAATCAAAAGTAAAGATTCAGACATACACACCTGATAGTTGTGTGATTGGTTGACATCAATGGTAGAATTTCTTATCATAGGCGAAGAAATTATTTTCTCTGGATTCACATTTTCTGCTACACCCAAATGTTCCTAAGAATAAAATTCATCATACAATGTTTAATTTGATGACCTACCCACACTTACACACATCTTATGCACATTATAAACTCATCACTGTCCACACCAACCAGATCAGATTTGAGGATGAACTTTGAACTCAAGATTTGTAGCCAAAAGTATGTACATAATTGTATACGAATTTGATGTAAAGTTAAATTCATGTTCAATTCTATACAAGACATTAGCTATATACCAAGACACTGGCTCAGTATTTAAACTCAGTTTTTTAAGTGTGTATATCATAAATTAAATAAACTTAATATATTCGGACACCTATACAAGATTGACCCTATACTAGTAACTTTTTTCAGTTAAAATTTATTCATATTTTTTATTTATCAACTGTGTATTATTACTTCCAAATCACATTTTTTTCTTTATACACAGTTATAGATAAGCTCACATACTGTCTGAAAAATATAAGCTAAGATCCAACAGGCACAACTACAGTTACGTAGTTTATTTATCAACGGTACGAGTAAGATACTGAATAATAATAGTGATTCTTTTTATTATGATCAATTATTTATTAGGTAGTATATTTTCACCTCTAATCTAAAAAAAAAATACTGTATAAACCATGATATTGTACATGATATTACTCATCATACAACAACCTATATTATCATACAAAATGATAACTATCGTACGGATGGCAACACTGGCTAGTGAAGAAGCATATAATCTAAGTAAACTGCTTTTGTTACATCATGAAACTAGCAGCTTTTCATTCTCATTATTTTTTTATTTTTTTTATAAGTGAGGTGAGGACTGTCTTTAAGGAGTGAGAAGATTGTCTATGTCTAAAGTGGGGGAGTTCTAGCTTACGCAGCTGTGCTTGCACTGACAACTATTTTACTCTTTTAATAAGGACAGTAGAGTCCACTATCTGAAATAATTGGTGCAGAGGGGTGTTCGTATAATCGATTTTTCGGATAGTCGAACATCACTGTAAACAACATCTAGTTCTTTGTTGAGGGCAGGGGAATGGGTGGGATACAATAAACATGTTTTTGAACTAGAAGCACATAATAACTTTTAAAAACACACGAAAGTACAAAATACTATGAGTAGGTGACACATAAAGTAGGGATTGCACATACAATGTTGGGAAGGCTTTGTAGCAAAGCACAGACAGTATTAATACAATGACATAGATATAACTACTGTACAGATAATGATTCTGTATAATATGCGTCGAGTAGTAGGGTGGATAGCCCTTCCCAGACAGTCATAGCTATAGTTTATCTTCAAATGTCAACTAGATGAGATACAGGTATACAAAGAGAAATACAATATTAAGTATTTCTATTAAATGTTTTTCTATGTTTGTTACTGCTGCATTATGTTATTTATTATTGCAGTTTTTTAATATGTTTGATGTTGAGATGCTATTATTATATAGTATATTTAGATGACAATGAAGCATTTTATTTGTTGTTTACTTATAAGAAATAAATTTACAACCTAAGTGAAATACAATTTAGAAACTTTGTTTGCTCCTTATTGTGTAGAAGGCTTTTTGACATAATCTGTAAACAGACATTTTCTTTGTTAACCCGGGATCGGTCGCGCATACTCCACTTCCGCGATCGGTCGCACGTATAGGGTGATTCTAACATCTGATTTTTTCAATATTACCATAATATTTTGAATTAAAATTAGAAAGTTCTTTACACAATCTTAAGTTCAGTCCATGCTGTTTATTATACAATGTATAGTAGTTCTTAATTGTGTTTTTTTATTATAATTCGACTATTTTTTTACCCTAAAATCCTAAGAAGAATGTTAGTTTTAACTGTAAGGACTTTTAAAATAAAACTTCAATGCAATTAAAATTAAACCATTGTTTTATTAGCTAAAAGTATAACATATAATAAGTACAGTATTATTATTCAATAGATATAGTGAATAGAACGCAACATTTTATGGAACACATTCAATGCACTTCATTTCTGTCAAGCCGAATGACATACACAATACACATATACAATATCCTACAACTAAATAATACACCGATATCACAACAACAAAAAATTTAAAGAGGCAATTATAAAAGTAACGCGATAGGTCGCGCCGTTAGAATGGCTCTACACCACACTGCCACGTGATCGGTCGCGCGTCTAGAACGACACTAACTGTACTGCGGTGCGCTATAAAAACAGTCCCCCCCCACCACTGCTAGACTATGAGTCATCATGAAACCACCTGAAATACACCCAGAAAGAGTTCCTCGAGGCATATTAAAAATATGAAATTTATAATAAATAAAACAAAAAACAATTTTTTTAAGCGAAAATTTTTTTAGAACGGTTCTAATAGTGCGACCGATTCCGGGTTAAAATTAAACAAAAATCTTAAAAATTATTTAGCTCATTATTACTAATGCTGGCAAAATTAGTCATTTTATTGCATCCACCATTTATAAATTTACTATTAAATGTTTCTTTTTCCTCAAAATGTTTTTTTTTTTTTTTTTTCGATTAAAATGGACTTTAAACACAGATCGATATACCATTACTCATTATTGCTTTAAACTAGCCTCTGTTTGGTTTAGAGTACTACCATTTTACATACTAACCATTCTTGCTTTTCAAGTCCAGTCACAGTTAGAATGCCCCAAAGTGAACAAATTTAACTTGTAATACAAGCCTTAATATTAATTTATGATATAATAATATTTAAAACAGCTATGTTGCACATGTCAGGTTAGGAACCTAAATGTTTACAAACATGAATTGTTTTTATTTTTGTTAGATATTCTGAGTACAAATTATTAAGTTCTTTAATCATTAAAAGAATTATAGAAGCTTATGCATCACAGCAACATACCATCTGTGAGTTCTAAATATGACATATTAATTAATTATTTGCAAGGTTTTACAATCCATCACATTATTGGTGTTATAAATTTCAATAAAGCTGATTCTCATCAACAACCAGTTTAACAAATTTGGATATTGTGACTGCTATCAATTGATAGTTGGATCATTGAATGTATACTGATCAATTAAATATTGATCAGGAAGTTTAAACTATCATAAGAAATATTCAGTTCTGAAAACTTTCTAATACTGAAACTATTTTTATTTCTTGTGGTAAACAATTATAATCTGAACCATAGATTATTTGCTTATTAAAAAATGGGATATTATTTTTAGTTAGGGGTGTCAAACCTTATATTCAATCCCAAGATTGTGGGATTTACTGATGCTAATCCACATAAAAGAGTAAAACTTAATTAAAAATATTAAGTTTTACCCTTTTAAATTCAAATTTTACAGCTACTAAACCTTCTTTTTGACTGTGAAATAAAAAACAAAACAAAATTATAGTAAAAATGTATAAAAACTCTGATGATAATAAATATTATACAAAACATACAAACTACTAACACTTCACTTAATTCAATACTATTAACAATAACTGTGCTCATCGATCAAAGGAAAGAAACAAACTGATATTATTTCAAGACAGCTAGACAAACAGGAAACAGAATTCATGTTATAACTAACTATACTCACCCACTTCAAGTCATAGTATTGAGTTTGAATATATAATCGAAATGTGCAGCAAGCTTTCAGTTTACACTGTATTTTTCCACTATATTCAATTATTTCTAATATCCAATTTAGAACAGCCGATGTTATGTATAATTTAATACTGTATTCAACTGTCGTAAATATTTTAATTTAACTTACCACAATTTTATTAAATTTGTTTTTATTTAACAGCTGTTAGTCAAATAAATCAATCAATTAATACAGCTCCATAAGCCTCCCCTTTTACAAACAGGTTCATTGGGCGGAGCCCAGTGAGGACCTCCATCGCCGCCAAGGGGTTGTTCTAATTGCGCCTGTAATTCCCAGGCACGCCATCCTCTGACATCTGTCTAATGTTAGCCTTGCACTGTTCTGTGCCATGGCCGGCCACCAGACAACTGCTGCATAACATAAGGAAGACCGAAGTACACTCGTGTATAGCCACTAAACCATCTTTGGTTTAAGACCCCACGTTGTCCCAATGGCCCTCCGACAAGCCCAAAAAGCCATTCTGAATTTCCTGGCTTTCTCCTGAAGGTGCTTGAGCCAGTTCAGTTTAGCATCCAGGATAACCCCCACATACTTAACCGACCCTTTAGCTCTTAGCTCCATATTTCCCATAGTGGGCATGTATAGGCCATCCAGCCTCTTCTTCCTAGTGAAAAGTACAAGTTCTGTCTTGTTAGGATTAACAGAGAGCCCCTTGTCCCTACACTACCTTTCTAGGTATATCAAGGCAGCCTGGACGATGTCCGACACCGTGCTGGACTTACCAACGCCCAGTATACACACATCATCCGCGTATGCCTGAGCATATACCCCCATCCCGTTCAGCGCCCTTAGTAGGTCATCAACCACCAGGGACCACAGGAGAGGGAAAAGGACACCCCCTTGGGGGCAGCCGCTTCCGACTACAACCTAAACCGACGCTTCGGTAGCATTGGTTAACTAACGGACAAACGTTTTAATACCTGTTTTTTTTACTGTCTATGCCAGTACAGTTTGACATAGTATAGGGACGATCCAAACACATATGGCAAATTAAAGTGGACCTGCCGGGAGCGTTACACTCGCGTGTAACGCGATACACTTCAACTTTCAATGCATAGGATCGCTCCTATGCATTGAAAGTTGAAGGGCTAACCACTAGGCTAGCAAGAGGCCTAAAAAGTGACCATAATATTCGTTCAATGCATGAAACAGTCAACTTTGCCCGCTGAAATGTATTGTAAATAATCTGTGATCAGGCCATCAAGCCTGCTCAACATGATTAGCCACTCATGATCAGCTTGGGTAGCCACATATGATCAGCTTGGATAGTAACCATCAAGGCCGTAGCCAGCGCGGGGAGGGGGTCCGTGAGGTCAGAAGAGGGGATCCAGTAGCAGAGGGTCTTGGCGAGGTCGTAGTCTGAGCTCCCCCACGAGCAGGACGAATTCCACAAATGGGCTAAAAGTAGAATTCCCAGGCGAGGCCGCATGCTGAGCGTAGCGAGTGACGACGAGATTGGCACACAAAGCGTGTAGGTGTGTCCCCTAGTTAATAAATAAAGCCAAAACATCTGATCTTTACATTTCATGTGCACAGATGCGCGTGCCCCGAGATTTGCGGCTGCCATATCAATACGATGTTTGTCTAATGAGTCCTAGATAAAAACGTAAAAAAATACATGAATTGATATTTTTTAATAAAGAGAACCTAATTCCTTCAAATTTCGTGTTCAATTTTGAGTTTTTTTTATATAAATAGCACTGCAGCAAAATTATTACAGAACAACAATATCTTGTTGCTATACTCTTTTCGACAGAAACACACAGCACAATATATCATTGTGAAACAGTTTTCAGTAAAAAAAAAAGATTAAGTAATATTTTTTAAAGTTAAGGCTTAAAATAAAAACAATGATTTTTAAAATAGAAATAGTAACTAACTGTGTTAACACACGTCAACACATGTTTGTGCTGAATATGGTAAACAATTAATAACTAAGCTACGTAAGTGCACCCATTTAGATTATCATAATTCTTTATCATTGCAAGCAGAATAAGATGCGCACATTGACGCTCGCTCATAAGGCGTGGTTCTTATTTACGTCCCGGCAAACAAACTTCAGAAACAGGATGCGGATTTACGTTTCCTGGCATCATGTTACGGGGTTGTCAATTTGCTGATATTATGCAGCCGAAAAAACGCATTTACCAAATACGTTTAGTGTATTAGCCTTAAAGTTAACAATATTTTCTCCAGACCACATCTAGGTGCGATCTGTATTTATATCTGTATAGATCTTACTTTACCTGTTTTATCAGTTAAATTCCCTTCATTACTTTTCATAATGAGATATGACATGAATAAATGGACATCTTCAATAAATATGGAGTTAGGTAAAGCGACCTCTGTTTTCAACTTCTCTGTAAGTTAGTTCTGTAAAATCCTCTAATACAATCAACCTAATTGTATGACTAATTGTTTCAATGACAAACTGACGAAGTTTGTCATTGAACTTCCTTCAGTCAGTTAGATTTTGACATTATATCTTCAAAAGTTAGTTTCAAGATTTTAGACAGCAAGGTATATTATAAAATTGATAAAATATGTAAATATTACTCATTTTACAGTCTAATTATAATATAGGATTAAATTTTCATAGGGAACAGAGATGTTATGCCAGTTAGTAACATTTCTGCAACAATCGTTATATTTTATAGTTGTATTATTAACCCTTAATAGGTCGCGCGGTGTACAAACCTCCGCAAGAATTATATTTATTCGTGTAAATTTGTTGCGGTAACTCCTCTGATCCCCTCCACCCGGCATATCCTCCCCCACCATCCCCTCCACCCCCACAACAAAGAAGAGCCAGTTTAGTCAAGGCCACTGCCGTGGGCGTATCGATCTGTGAGTGGTGCGGTCTATTGTACTCCACGCGACCTGCAACGTCATTTTTTGTGCGGTCATTTGTACACCAGGCGACCAAATTTGTGAAGAGTTATTTTTTTTTTTATTTTATAAAATTGTCCGTTTCTCTATGATCTAGTGTTGTGCGGCTTTTATTTTGTGTCTTGAAGATGGATTCTGACGAGGCCAAACGGTTACTTGACATGCTATCGAGTGTCGAGAAGGAAGAGCGAGAACAAGAGCGTGTAACAGAGGAGGACAGACAGCTTCTAATTCGACATCTGTTTGCGGACGTGAATCCCGATGTTGAAAACGATGGGGATGGTGTGATCGAAAGAGAAGGAAGTGACCAATCTGACGACGAAGTAGAGCATAGTGACCATGAAACTAGCTCGGAAACCTCTCTAGAAGATTTGGCAGAGAGGGAAGAAGCTAACCCGACCACAGAGGAAAACCACAATTTTATTCTTGGAAAAGATTTAGAAACTAGGTGGAGTGCACATATGAATGTTGCAAACCTTCGCAGTAGAACTCGTCGACACAACATTATTCGTGGTGAAAGAATCGGTGTTCGCGTACCCTGGCCGAAAGGGGAAGCTACGGCTGCAAAATTACCTGATGAAAGTTGGAAATTATTTTTCCCGGACATTTTGATTGATCGTGTTGTTGACTACACTAATGTATGGATTGAAAAAAATAAAGAACACTATACTCGTGAAAGAGATGCCAAGGCAACAGACAGAGATGAAATTCATGCTACTCTCGGCTTATTGTATCTGGCTGGACTGCTAAGATCGTCGCATACAAGATTAGAGGACTTATGGGCTGTTGATGGACTCGGTGTAGAGTATTTTCGGTTGACGATGTCACTTAGGCGCTTTAAGTTTTTACTTAGGGCTTTACGTTTTGACGATGTGAGAACTAGGAGGCAGAGAAAGGCACAGGACAAATTGGCTCCTATTCGTGAAGTGTTCCAGGAATTTGTCAATCGTTGCCAGAGAAATTACAGTCTTAGCGAGTACGTGACTGTGGACGAAATGCTAGAAGCCTTTCGCGGAAGATGTAGCTTCCGGCAATATATCCCAAATAAGCCTGCTCGCTATGGGATCAAGATGTTTGCATTATGTGATGCACGAACGTACTACACTGCAAATCTAGAAATTTATGCCGGCAAACAACCCGAAGGGCCTCATAGACTCAGCAATGCTTCAAGAGATGTCACAATACGCATGATTACTCCAATTTCAGGAACTGGACGACACATTACGCTAGATAACTGGTATGGTTCAATTCCGTTGGCCAAAGAGCTACTAGATAACCACTCTCTCACTGTGACCAGTACATTGAAGAAAAATAAGCGCGAAATTCCTCCAACGTTTATTGATAAGAATTCGAGAAGGCCATGCACCAGTTTGTTTGGTTATGGCGACGATATGACACTGCTATCGTACGTTCCTAACAAAAAAAAGGTCGTGCTTTTGCTTTCAACCTTTCACCATACAGATACCATTGATGAAGACTCTGGTGATAAACAGAAACCAGTCATGCTAACCTGCTACAACAAATACAAAGGTGGCGTGGATACTGTCGACCAGATGAAGGGAGCATACTCGGTGTCTAGACGAAGCAATAGATGGTCACTTACCCTCTTCTTCTCTTTTTTGAATATCGCTGGGATCAATAGCTACATCATTCTGCGTAACAACTTTCCACAAGAAGCAACAAACAGAAGAAACTTCCTTCGATCTCTAGGAAAATCTCTATGTTTGCCACAATTGACGAAAAGAGCTTCGATTCTGACGCTTCCTGTGACACTCCGACAAAGAGTGAGGGAACTTACCGGCCAGCCGGTTCCCGCTCCAGAAAGACCTCAAGAAGTCCAACCAACAACTGGACGATGCTACTTAGTACCAGGGAAAAGAACCGGAAGAGCCGTACAAGGTGCCCAGCTTGTCACTTATTCATTTGTCGGGAGCACACTCGATTCACGTGTGAACAATGTGCCAGGGATCATGTTCAGAGCGACACGGATGATGATGAGTAGAAGACTACAGTACAGAAGGTTTTTATTGGGCTGTATTAATTGTTTTTAGTTATAGTTATTAGGCTTAGGTTATGTTATTAGAGTTTACGAGGGGCTGCTATATTTATTTTATAATACTAGTATTTAAACATTTTGTACAATCCGTCGAGTAGAAGACTACAGTACAGAAGGTTTTTATTGGGCTGTATTAATTGTTTTTAGTTATAGTTATTAGGCTTAGGTTATGTTATTAGAGTTTACGAGGGGCTGCTATATTTATTTTATAATACTAGTATTTAAACATGTTGTACAATCCGTCGAGTAGAAGACTACAGTACAGAAGGTGTTTATTGGGCTGTATTAATTGTTTTTAGTTATAGTTATTAGGCTTAGGTTATGTTATTAGAGTTTACGAGGGGCTGCTATATTTATTTTATAATACTAGTATTTAAACATTTTGTACAATCCGTACACAAATATTAGTTTGAGCCTAGTAAAGAATATAAACTAAGCCTATAGTTCATACTGTATTCATCATAAATTGTTTTGCAACTTAATTTTTGCCTTTGTTTATAATGTACCAATAGATATGGGTTTATTATTTAAATATGTAATAAACAACTCTATTTTTAAAACTTTCAGTCTACATTTGTAAATATATAAACAGTATTGTTTTAGTGGGTTTTTTTCTTATTAAATTGATATTGATACTTTTCATTCATCTACAAATTGCAGTAAACTACATTTAAACACTTATTGTATGCTTATGGTTATAGTTTCTTTAATAAATGCATTATTAAAAACTGAGATATTTTGTTTAAATCACTTCCTATATCATTATTTCTATTAATTAAATGAAATATTTATAAATGATTGACATTTATTAGGTTAAACAGGTTAAAATGAGCATTGCGGTCTTTTGTACACCACGCGACCCATTACGGTACAATGAGAGGCGCGACTTACTAAGGGTTAAAGGGATAAAATAAATTTCCTCAATGATAAATAATGTTTGAAGTAACCAATCGACATGTTAAAGAATACTAGTATTTCTTGTCATTTGATATTATAATGCATATATTAAAATAAATATAGATTGAGGTTTTTAAATAATATTCAGTATATCTCGGAACGGGTAGTAAATATACAGGTTATTTTCTACCCATTCCAAGATATACTGAATATTATTTTAAATAACCTGTACTAAGTGTAAC
This sequence comes from Stictocephala bisonia, assembly GCA_035578905.1. Taxonomy (NCBI): domain Eukaryota; kingdom Metazoa; phylum Arthropoda; class Insecta; order Hemiptera; family Membracidae; genus Stictocephala; species Stictocephala bisonia. The sequence goes on from JAQJVL010000013.1 coordinate 5,343,597, forward strand.
TGTGTCTATTCTAAATACTAGTAATTTTTTAATAATAATTTTAGTTTTGTTGTCACTTCAATACAACAAATATAATTCCTAATGAAATTCTGATGAATAAATTGAAATAAAAAGGATTTTTGTTAAAAATGCACCACATTAGGGTAACCCAGAGATAAACTCAGTATATGGTTATGTTTTTTAAGTATAAGTGTTATGAGGGAGACAAAGGTAGTTGGACATTTGCCATCATTACATGAAAATTAACAATCACGAAGTTTCGATTTGGTAAAACCCGTGACCTTGACAGCGCCTAATTAGTTATATTAATTTAACCCTGTTAATATTTTTTTATATTTAGTAGAAGTTCATTTTGTTGTACCCCATTCTAGGATCTAGGTTAAAATGTACATAATTATTAAAGTAGATAAGTTTATTTGTTTTATAACATGTTTGTGTAGATGTAATTTAGTTTTTAGCACTTGAAAAAGGTTTGGGTTTTACCAAATCGAAACGTCGTGATTGTTAATTTTCACGTAATGATGGCAAATGTCCAACTACCTTTGTCTCCCTCATCTGATACTCCATCATTAACAAATTTCAAAAACAAAATAAGTGTTATGATTGGTCCGTGATTTCACTAAGCTGCGAATTGTTTAATTTTGGACCTAATTTATTTTGTTGTTGAACACACATACTGACAGGTGGAAAATAAAGTGTATTCGGACACGTTACGAATATAACGTAAGATACATTCTTTACTTTTATGCTAAGAGTCATAAAACTATGAGAATCTCTTTTAATAGTGAATAAATAAGGTTATTCAATCATATTGGATGAAATATCGCTATCACATATTTCTCTTATTACATTGCTTATCTGGGAGGACTGTGTTGTCAATCAGTAGGGCAGGGTAAGTATCTGAGGGTGGGATGAGCATCTTAGACACCGCAGGGACAATTTTCTGCTTGCTTGCAAACCGGTTTCTTGTCCTTGTCAAACCAATCGATAATTTATTCTAGACGGGGCCTTTCCCTCAGGCTGTCTTCCCTATTCTCTATCTCTCTCTTTCTCTCTTTCAGTGTAATGCAAGTATTCACGGCAAGGGGGCAGCACTCCACGCGTTCATAGAGCCGTAGTTCAGTTTCTCCATGCTAGGTTTTTGACTCACAATTTTCTCCATTGGGTGAACCATCTATGTCGTATATAATCAATGATTTTAACCTTTTAACCAAAAATTAATTACTGTACAAATTGGTTTAAACATTTCAATGTTATTATAGTAATTTATTTTGACTTGATACTTAAAATTAAAAATACACGGGCTTTAATCATGTTGATCCCGGGATTGACAGCAGAAAATCCTGGGATTAGTAGGTATCAAAAATCGAGCAGGATCCCGAGATTCAGGATTGACACCCCTACTTTTAGGGCTTTGTAAGATTTATATTTTATGTAAAAAAAACCCACCTCTTTATGAATGGATAATTTATTGAGAAAATTCTTTCCAGACGTTAAACGTCCACATTCTTCACAACTGGTAATCTCACTAGCAGAAATCAAATTATCTGATATTTCTGCTTTCTCTTTAACATCCTTTTCAAGTTTTGATTTCACATAACAATTCCAGTTATATACGTCTTGCTGTTTCCTTTTCTCTCTCCTAAATCTCTTCAAGATTGTCTCAAGTTCAAGCTTGGGGACATGCTGTAGCACAAAAATTAAAATATCAAACAAATATCAAAAGAACAATGTACAGAATATAATCAATTCAAACATTAATTCACAAAAGTTTTCTTTAATTATAATAGATAGTACTTCAGCTAAAAAAAGTCCTGGCAGATATTGATTTGTAGTAGTTTAAAGGTTAGTTTCAGCCTGCTTGGTTCAATGGCTGATGGTCAGTGTTCCACTCCTTAAATTAGCGCCTGCAGCTGATGTGATCTGCCTAATGAAGTTTTTATTTAAAAAGTATTTAATTTTAAAGGGTTAACAAATTATTTTGAGTTAAATATACAAATTCTAAACATATTTTTTTTCAATTTTGACTTGTCTTATTAAAAATATAAAATCATTTATTACAATTTTGAAATTAAATTATACTGTAATGCAAATACATATTGGGCACAAAATATATTTAATTGTGTTAGGCCCGGTTCACATGCTGAGTTGCATAACATGTGTTGTCTTTCTGTAGTCAGGCTAACATTAGCGATGATAGTCGATAATAATTTCACAGCCTTACAATGTTTTGTTTTTTGATTAATTTCAATATTTATTGATAACATTTACAGTGTTAAGATGTAATTGATAAAGTATACATAATAATTATTGTATATTTAATAGTTTTTTTTTCATATAATATAACATACAACAGAAATTCACATACTAAGCCTACGATTACACGCATTTCTTTACAATGAATCTCAAAATACAATATAAAAGGAAACAGAGAAATTAGATGCACTAGCTGACCTTATATACAATTACAAAAAATGTTTGTTTTTGTTTATCAAAAAAACAATATTTATCTTGAATAAGTTGTGCATTAACAAAGAAGCTTTTCATAAAATAATAATTACATGGAACATTATAAATAAAAAGGAACAGTTGTTACAAAACATACATGTTATAAATTTTATTTTCAAGCCATATTACTAAAAATAAAAAAAATGTTTTCAATATTACTTACTCTTTTGAGATGGACCAAATATTGCAAACTAATTAAAGAGGAAATAAGTAACCACGATTTAGTTAAAAAAAGAAAATGGTGCAGAAACTTGTATCCAAGGCGAAACATCAAAACTACGCTTTATCACTACAACTTAGAAAAGTGAACATACATGTCTAAATATGAGTATAATAAAAATGTCTATCAAATTATTATTCAATATAGCATACACACACTTCTCAAAGTTCTAGAAAAGAACATAAAAATTAACATGTGAGTTGTACCAGATATATATCAAGGAAATCTATCATCTTAGTATGGATGATTCATTTATTTTCAAAACATATTAATTTATTTAGGCCTATTCTTACAATTGGTCGGTAGCGTAGTTCGTTCAATGCCAGCTTCATGTTCTAAAGGTTCTCAGTTCGATCCCAATCAAAGTCGTAACACATTTTGAGAAGGATCAGCTGATAACCACCGGCTGTTCATTTGTCATTGGGCTATTAATTAATGACACTTTCTAAGGAATAGTCGGCCTTAGTTTGTAGCAATGACTACATTCGCTCATCTACACTCATCACACTCATTCGAAATCCATATTCGCCCATATCTTGACGATCGGCGTCTAATGAATAAATAAATAAATAAATTATATCAACCATTCAGATGTGGGGAATAAGGACTTTAATAAAGGTATGTGATGAGTGTGTATGAGCAAATGTAGTTACGGCCAACTATTCCTTACAAAGTATAATTAATTACTAGCCCAATGACAAATGAACAGCTAAATTTTATCAGTTGATCCCTTCTAAAAAAGTGAGGCCCAGTAGAGATCAAACTGAGAATTTAGCCTGTTAAGCTGAACTTTACAACTAACTACGCTGTCGACCAATTAATAAATATGTTTAAATTGGTAGGCATAAGTATAAAATGTATAAATTTTCTATTAAGAGAGGTCACTGCAGTCCAACCTGTATAAATTTTCTATTAAGAGAGGTCACTGCAGTCCAACCCCCGGCAGTACGACCGCCGCGGTAATCCGACCACCACCAAGCATAATTGTTTTCTTGTCAAGACAAATAGAATAAACAGATGGTTATTTTCAACTTTTAGCTTCATTCAGTAGTGCAGTAGTTGTTAGAAGTATAGTCGTGTATGTATCTACAGTTCTTTTAGTGTGCTCCAAATGTGAATTGTATTAATATATTGTATATTAAAGTAATTTCTGTACTTAATTGTTTTTGTATAATGTATTACATTTACAATATTTTTTGAAGTTGTTAAAAAGGAAGCATACAACTTTATCCTTGAAAGACAAGTGTTCAGTCATTAAAAGACTTGAGAACGGTGAAACACGTGAGAAACTTGCCGCCGAATTTGACATGGGAAAGTCAACAATCACAGACATTAAATAAAAAAAAGGAAAAATCTTGTCATTTTTAGCACATTCAGAATCTAGAACTGGAGATCGCAAAACACTAAAATCAGCTGAAAACCCTGATATTAAAAATGCGTTGTATTCATGGATAATTACAAAGAGCACAAAACAATATTTTAAGTGGTAAAATTATTGCCAAAAGGCTGCATTTTTTTACCAAGGACTAACTAGTAAAGATGACTTTAGAGCCAGTTAGGGATGGGTAGATAATTAAAAAAAAAAAAACAGTTGGGTTTAAGGGTCCTCAGTATTACAGGGTAAAGAGTATCAAGTAATAAGAACGCTTTTGAAGACTTTAAAAGGATGTTTCAAAGTGAAATTAAAGATAAGGGCTCAATCGCAAGCAAATCTAAAGGATAGATGAATCTGGACTTTTTTTAAGTCCCTCCCAAGAAAAGCACTTATACTGCCAGCTGAAAAAGATAGTCTAGGTCTAAAAATAAGTAAGGAACAAACAACATTTTTTCCTTGTAGTAACGCAGCTGGGACTCATAAATTATGGCTTTTAGTATTTGGGAAAAGCAAAAATCCAAGATGTATTAAAAATATCACCCTTCTCGTAAAATATTACAACCAAAAAAGTGCCTGGATGAATAGATATTTTTGTAGATTAGTTCCATGGAGAGTTTGTACAGGCTGTAAGAAATTACTTGGAATCCATAAACTTACCTGAAAAAGCAGTTTTGCTCCTTGCAACTGTCCTGGACATCCTTCAGTAGAAGAACTAGTAAGTGATGATTGAACAGATCTATCCCATGCATTGCTACCAAATACAACTGCTCTCGGTCAACCTATAGATCAGAATCTGATCTGTGCTATCAAGGCTCATTCTAATAAATATTTAGTCTGTAGCATTGTGGTATCAGACAAACCTTTAGAGGCCGTCATAAAGGGACTAATAATTAAAGATGCAATTTTGTCACTGGCAAAAGCTTGGTCTGAAAATCCCAAGGACACATCGTTTCATTTTTGACAACACTTTGGCCATTTCCACAATGGCTCTCATTTCATTAAGTCAACAGGGACAATGAAAATGTGTTTGTTGCAACAGTAGTTTCCAGAAAATGTTAATTCCCTTACTACAGTTCAAGTGCAAGACACAAAAAATCAATTCAATTCAATCACAAAAATCAATCACAAACTCTGACTAAGGGAGTGGACTTTTTAAGAGGAGGAGGAAAGATGTCATGAAATACTAACAGATTAAGAAATCATAAAGCACATAAGGGAAGAGACAGCATATGATGATGATGATGATGGTGACTCGGAGCTTCCTACTACGACCGTCAGACATTCAGCAACATTGCACACATCCAGCACTTGTTTTGAATACATAGACGAGAATAACTTTCCTGCTCAACATCTTCTCCTTCTTTGGCAGATGCGTGATGATGTTTTTCTCAAGATATTAAAGCAATCAGGTTAGAAAAAATACAGGATTACTTCTAGTAAGCACTGGCTTGATTATATTTAGACTGTACACTAAATATTTTTATGATTTGTTTATGTAGTTTTAGTCTTATTAGCTTTTAAGGTGTGATGACAAATGAAAATATTAATAGAGTACTGTTCAGTACTTTATAAAATTTATAAAAGTAGTCACTAATAATTTAAATTCAGTTTTGTTTAGAGTATCTTTAATTTTGTTAGGTTCCATCTGGTTACTGTAGGCCTGGGAAGTGATGTTGTTTGCTTTCACATCACATTTTTAAAGCTGTATGTACACCCCTTGGGTAGTTCTAAACAAGCAACAAATCTGGTAGTTAAACTGACATGAATTTGTGATTGCCTCGCTATGGCAGATACCACACAAAATAAAACAGGCCCTTTTGAGGACCAAGCTAATTTTAAATAGGTTCTGTTTTAAATGTTGTGCATTATAACGCTGAGGGCTTGAGCAAGGCGAAGAGAGAGTGCATATCAGTAAAGACCTTAATGAAAACACTGTTGATAGCTTTGCACTTCAAGAGACCCACATTGAAGATAATAATAATAGTGCAAGAGGCAATATTCCTAGACATAGGCTTGTTGATTCTATAGGGCATGGGGTGTATGATATTGCAACTTACATGAAGCATGACATAGACAATGTGTTACCGGTACTCATAAGAGCTCCAATGGTGATGTCTTTGACTTGGCAATCCAAATGTCAGAGACTACTATAGTAAATATTTATAAGCCACCTAACATACAATGGCCTGACAATGGGATTTTTGCCAAGTTTTGGACTCTGTCCTCTATGTGGGGGACTTAAACAGTCACCATATCCAATGGGGGCTACAACACTGACAATGAGAATGGCAGAAAGCTTGCTGACTGGGCTGAATTGAATAACATTTTCCTGGTCTTTGAAGCTAAAGATTAAGCTACTTTTTATTCAGCTCATTGGCGTCGAGGTTACAAACCAGACAAGTTTCTGCTCATGTGAACGATCAATAAGACCAAAGCCAATTGGGAGAAAAGTTCTTGATACTTTTCCCAATCTCAACATAGGCCAGTAGGCCTACTGGTTCCATTCTTGGTCCAAATTCCTATTTAATTCAATCTTTTCCAGGGCCTAGATGGAATTTTAGTAAAGCACACTGTGAGGCCTTTGCTGCCAGGTTTGATGATAGTATCAGGTTCATTCCACCTACGATAAGAAATTACGATTGTTTTACAAATCTCGTCTGGTCCATTGCTAAAGCTAGGATACTGAGAGGAAACAGAAATGAACACTCCAATACAGTTAATCTGCTGCTGCACTCTCTAGACAGAACCAGAAGAGAAAAATGGGTTAAAACTGTTGAAGATATAACCCACAGCTATAGAAAAGTGTGGTCATTTTTCAGGAAATTCTCTACTGGTAACTCTCCAAATTAATAAAGAGAAATACTCCACCTGAAGGCCTCTAATATAGCTAAACAGATAGTCAGTTTATCAAAGTCAACCCTCCGTCTTTCTGACAAACGTATGCTGTACAAGTTCAATGAAATAAAGAAGAGTCAAATGGCACCCCTGGAAATCTCAAAAAAATTCAGGGAGGAAGAAATAGACAAGGCGAAATACCAGCAAGGAGAGCAATGGCAGCAGCGAGCAAGTGAAACAATGGCTTCCAATGGTCTACAATAAGATATTAGTTACAGGTAATTTTCCAAAAGCATTCAAGCAATCAAAAGTAGTATCTGTTCTGAAGACTGGCAAAGACGCTGAACAAATGGAAAGTTATCACCCTATATCTCTTTTTAGTGTTTGTTATAAGTTGCTGGAAAGGCGGTTATACAATAGAATATCACCCATTCCTGATTCTAATAATCCATTTGAGCTGGCTGATTTTTGCCCTAGCCAAAATTTTAGTGACCAGATCCTAGCTCTGACATAATTTATCAAGAATGTGTTTGAAAAAAAGCTGAAAACATCTGCAGCTTTTGTTGATCTTAGAGCATCTTATGACATAGTATAGAACAAAGGTTTCTTGTTAAGTTCTACAGCCTCCTTCCCTGTCCCTTTCTTTTGCGACTTTTGTAGTCAATGCTTAGTGCCAGGCTAATAAAAGCTTATCTCAGTCATGAAGAAAGTTCTTTAAGGCAGCTGAAGGATGGTCTACCACGGGGGTCTGTACTTGCTCCAATTTTGTTCAACGTGTATACCACTGACATCTTGATCACAAGTCTAGAAAATTTATATAATGCAGATGATATTGCTTTAGCTTACCAACACTTAAGGACTTCAGAACTACTAAAGAAACACTCAAAAGTGACCTTGCAGTCCCTGAAGAAAATTTTGGAACCTGGAAGCTAAATCCTAACCTATCAAAAACCAAAGTAGCCTGCTTCCAACTAAGTAACACACTTTCTAATTGAAAATAGAAAATCTTCCTAAATTGTGTAAAAATCCATCATAATGATCATTCACAGTACCAGGGAGTAACAATAAATTGATCGCTGATGTTTAAAAGCCATCTTCAAAAAACTACAAAACCAGGGAAAATGTTCTAAATCATACTACTGGAACAACTTGGGGAGCCAAATTAGGGAGTGTCTTTAGCTACATTACTGATTGAAGTTATAAAATTTTTATTTAAAAAATGAGTTTCATCCACTTTTTTAGATTCAGATGCTTTTGTATGCTGAACACGAATTTGAAAAAGTATTTTGGTCTATGACAAATATTTTCATGATATCTTATTCTATCTAAAACAAGCCACATTCAGAAACAATTTTTTTGGCTCCAAGGATTTTTAGTTTTTTTGCGGGTTTCTGACCATATGAAATAGATTGGCACCTGTCTCAACCCTGGGAAAATTCTGATTTCTACCCTAGAGGCTCCTAGACATCCTGTGTGGAAATTATGTAACAATTTACTGTTTATAAGATCATGTGTGTTTTGTTTACTAACTTGTCCATACAAGATGAAATTATTTAACATTTTATTATTTTTTTGAACATGTGTTTATCTATAGTTACAAACTTACATATTTTGTCAGATTGTTTTTTCACTATAACTGTTTTTATTTTTACTCTTACTAATACATGTGTTTATATCCTATTTGTATTTATTTTTATAATTAATCATTGAATTCTCTTTTTATCATCTTATTATCTACTACAAGCAGCGTCCGGATAAAATCTTTTTTTGCTCCATGAATTTTTATTTCTTTTGGGGGGTTTTTGACCATGAGAAATCCATTGGCACCGGTCTCAAGACTGGAAAAATTCTGACTTCTGCCCCAGAAGCTCCTAAACGTCCAGTGTTACCAACTTCAAGCAGAAACACCAATATGGAACCATTTCGACTTCAAGAAGAAAATGGGTTATCAAACTATAGGTATTTATCTCCTAAATCACATTATAGCACTACATTTCGGAAGAGATAACATTTAAGGGCTCTGCCCCTCCCAAATAAAATATATACTTAAAAAACCCAACATTGGGTAATATTAAACTAATACACCCAAGAGGGGTATCAAATTAAGTTTTCCTCTCTGAATTACTAATATACGATCAGATTTTATTAAAAAATTATGTTTATGAACTACACTGCCCCAAGAACCCAAATTCATAGTCATGCTGCTTAAGAATCCTGGCGAGGCCGATCTTCTTCAAGAGGCAACATGCTGTGGCGGATAGCGCCGCACATGACAAGGACTAAAACTATCGCTCGCGCATGCGCGAAACTTAGGGAAGGAAGGTTGATGGGAGAGAGTAGAGTCGTGTGCCAACGATCAGCCGAACAGCCTGGATGTGTCGTCGTCACCCTTAGGGACCTCGACAGGATAGCATCATAGTTTAATTTATTAGCGATCATTTAAGATGTTTCAGAGATAGGCTAAACTATCAGAAGGGGGGGAGTGGAACCACTTGGTAGTTGTCAGTTTGCTAAACCTTTTAAGGTAGAATTGGATAATTTGAGGGCACAAGGGATCGCAGCTAGCCAAATTGTTTGCACTATTTCTATATTAACCTTTTTTCCAATTAATTAATTTAGAGCTAATCAAAGCTGGCTGTGATTTATAGGGGACCTGACGAATAGCACTCACGCAGCCAACTCGTTGACTTTAAACCCACTCGCTTCTAAGATGTGCGGGAAACAGCGGCAAATTAATCTTTTAAATTACCAAACTGGCTCTGATTTAATGATACCATTCCCCCAATAACGCACCAGCTGCTGACGTTTTCCTAACAATGCCGAGATCCAGAAATGGGACTGTAATAGAGTGTCTTGGTCAGGCTGCAGGCCATAGGCTGAGTTCCACAAAGAGGCCTGTTACAGAGTGTCTTGGTAAGGCTATGAATGCTATCTATTCAGTTTGCAAAATTCAGCTGGGCGAAGCTTGTGATATTTCCTGTTTGGGTACTAACAGAAAAAGCAGTGAGTCGCGATTAGCAGCAACACATCACACAAATTTGCACTTATATATTCACCGAAGGGACATTCATCCTGGTGGCCAGACACCCTAATTTAATGCAATTATGTATCATTTTTTTTTAAACTACCCTAATTTAATGCAATTATAATTTTTTTTAAACTAAGCATAGCCTATGTTAGTTATGTTTCTGAAAGTGTTTTTATAGGTGAAATGATAATTTTTCCACAAAACTAATTACATCCTCATTTCCAAAAAAAAAAAAAAAAAAAAAAAAAAAAAAACAGATTAGCCTAATACAACTTAGGTATTTATGCGCTTTCTAGACGCCTCGCAAATCTTGACTTTTTTATCACCAGTGGGTAGAATCAGGTCTATAATAAAAATGAGAATAAACTTTGTATTGCACGAAAATGACATTTTATATGAAAAAAAAACCCAAAATTTTAAATGTTTGAAAATGTAATTTTTCGACTTATTTCTGTTTTTTGTGATTTTTTTATTTTTTTTTATAATTTGGTGTAGTTTTTCGTAACGAACACAAATTTGTAAATTATTTCTCGAGATATTACGAAAAAACTACGTTTGTGACAAATCACCTATGGTCCCCATATGCACAACGTTAATAGAAGCTATGAATGGCCACCAAAAACAAATTTACAAGTATTCCTGTCGGAGTGACGGCTGGTAAGCCGTCACGGAGGCCAGTCACCCGAATTTAATGCAAATTATGATTTTTTTTGAGTATATAGAAGATTAGGATAATTTGGGTTATGTTTGAATTGGTCAGTAAAAAGTACATTTTTTCGGGCCAGAAAATTAATTTTATAAAAAAAACAATTATATATTATTGTTCAGCATAAAAAACAAGTAAAATTAAAAAAAATTTGAAAATTCCAATTTAAAAAAATTTGGTTTTTTCACTACACATAAAAACTAGTTTTTCAAATTTCAGCTAAAAAACGATTCTGCTGCTAAAATCAACCTCCGCAAGCATTATAAACTCATAATTTACCACTTTTTCAACAAGAAATTGTGTTTTCAGAGGCATCTAGAAAGTGCATAATTACCAAAACTTCAAAATAATGATTTTAAAAAATTGATTTCTTATTTTCTCAACCCTAGATTGTGAGGAACGACATAATTGATGTAGTTCACAAAATCCCATCTAAAAGTGAGGAACGGCATAATTTATGCTATTGCATTAAAATCAATAAAACATTTTTATTATCAAGCAATCACTACAATGTTGGTACCAATCGACGGAGAATGTTTTGTTCTACATATCAGATTTTTAATAATTTTTTATGCCATTTTATAAACGTAGGAAATAAAATTAGAACGTGCAACTCGAAACTCCCGCTCAATTCCCGCCCGTCGGAGGTCTGGAGGGAGTAAAATTGCTGATGTTTGTCATATTACTGAAGAATAACCAGAAGAATGACGGAATAAGACGTATCAAATGCCAGTCTATGGAGAATGAAATACTCTATCCAACAAAACAAATTACACTATCAGGGCTGCATTGGGTATTTTACAAAAAGGTTTTTGTATACCCTTGTTTACATAATTTCCCAAAAGTGAGGTACGGCATAATTTATGCTGTCGATAAATGTTTGGTTAATAATTTATTAATGGAGATATAAACTAAACAAAAATTAGCTAGACAGTTGACAAGTTGATTAGTGCCGGTTTGAGCAAATTTCGTGCAGTAGGTTGACAATGATCACATGACAATGTTTCTCTTTACTGGAAGAAGCATAGCCCGGCAACCTTTTTTTTTACTTGTTGCGTGTCTGATTTTCTTTGTGAGTGTTTTATTCCCTGTAAGTGTTATAAATTACTATTTGAATGAATAAAATTATGTGTTGTGTTCAGTGTAGTCATAGTACAGTGTTGTAGTGGTTGTTATTGTCTAAAATAATCAGGAATAGTGAAAGAAATGGTGAAATTGATACTTATGTAGGTACTAGCCTAAACATTTATTTTTGTATCCAATTTCAGCAAACAATGTGTATACGGATAGGGTATTTAGTGTAACCTACTTATAAAAATCTTAGAAAATAATTAAAAAATAGTATATATTATGTCTGTGCAATCTACATAGATTGTTTATTTTATTTACGTTAAAACAATATGATGTAGTATCTTATTAGACAGCGTGAAAACCATATTTATGGCAAAACATTTGTTATATTTCTAATCAGAAATATATGTTCTATCAAGTGTTACTGTTCTAAGAATTCCCAAAAATAATTTTTATAATGTTTACAGTATGCACTATTTTTCAAGTGTCGTTTGATGGCAGTGTATATATTTACGTACGTACTAGCCTAAATATTTATTTTTTAATCCGATTTCAGTAAACAACGTGTGTACGCATAGGGTATTAGTGTAGCCTACTTATAATAATTTTAGAAAAAAATAGTAAAGTAGAAATCCTATTTTCCGTCAGGGGTTGGGACCGCAGCCGTGACGGATTAGAGAATGGACGGATCATAGAGAATTCACCCAAACACACTTATATCGCTGGAAACTTACTATTAGTGCTTATGCACGTTAAATTTAAATGCTTTTTAGTACATATTGATTAACAAAATGAGAATAATAAGGTTAGAAAAAGACATGTTTCAGAATGTATATACTGCAGGTCACATTTACGCTTTTATTACAGTAGGCCTAGTTTTAATGTAAAACATAAGCTTGTACATTATGTAATAAGCAGAAAAATTAATTATTAACATTATTAAAATTAAACTGCAGTACAGTGTAACATATTAAAGCCTAGTTCCCACGACTAGTGTTTTCACAGATATCAGGCAGCCCGATGTCGGTACACGGATAGCGTGTCGCTTGTGTATCATCAGACATGACCGTTCCAACGGCCCGTGACCTGTGTAGGCGTCGCGGCTTAAAACTTCATCTTCGACAACAGGCCTTTGTAGTGCCGCCTCTTTCCCCATGTTGTACAAGACCTGTTCAGGCAGCCCCGGACGGCCTGTCCGTACGTCAGGCGTACACAGGCGATCTGTCAGACGGCAGATGAGAACTTACAGATGGCAGGCCGTTGGAACTAGGCTTATGTGAGCTGCACGGCTGGAGAAGGAATTGTCGTCTTCTAGACAGATGAGTCATACGGCAACTGTCATATTGTGGCGCTATGAACCCAGACACTGACGGATAACAGAACCTGGCGGAAAATAGGGTGACGTACCATAGGGTTTTCACTGTATGTATTATTTCTGTGTAATCTAAATGGATTATTTATTTTATTTACGTGAAAACAATATGACGTAGTATGTTATTATACAGCGCGAAAACCTTATTTATATCAAATGTAACTATTCTAAATATTTTATATTTTTTTTACGTTTACAATATGTACTATTCTTCTAGTGTCGTTGTACACAATTTGCGCACGCTGACTTATGGTGTTATAAGTTTTATAATTTTTTTAATACTTTCATATTTTTTACATTTTCTTGTAGCTGATTGTACTAATACAGTACATGTAGCAAAAAATTATACATACCCCTTATTTTTAGATTGTTATAGATTTCAGTGACATTTTTCGTTTGTTGTAAAATTTTTAATTTTCCCAATAAACTAAAAATATAAAAATTTGTATATGGGTGCAATATGACTATTCTTCCTAAACAACTTTTTCTTGTCTATTCAATGGTGATTTTTTTGAATTTTTACATGTACTATTTGATTACTTAGAGTGATCATACTGTATCTTTGCACTATTTTTTTATTTTTGCATTTTATTTAAACAAACACTTCCAAAAAAACCCCATTAGTTTATCTAAAATGAGTAAATAAGCACTTTCTTGCCACCTCTGAAAATACAATTTCATATTGAAAAAGTGGTGAAACATAAGTTTATATCTTTTGAGGAGTTTGATTTCATCCGCGGAAAACTCGTTTTTTTACAGAAAAATAGAAAAACTAGTTTTTTTATCTGAGAGTAAATACCCCAACTTTTTTAAAAATCTTTATTTTTCGACAACTTTTTTCATTTATCATATTTTTTATATGCTAAACACAAATATATATATATAAAACTGGTTTTGTAGTACAATTATTTTTTCAGCTTGAAAAATTTATTTTTTACTGACATAAACTAACTTATCCTAACTGTCTATTTCCTCAACAAATATTCATAATTTGCGTTAAAGTCAAGTGTTTGGCCTCCATGACTCGACCTGCTGGCTGTCACTCCGGCGGGAATATAGATGAATTCTGTTTTTGTGATTAATAGTTGTTGTATATAATGATCGTGTAACGGTCGCTAATCGCGATTCGCCGCAATAGTAGTTTTTCCGTTATATCTCGAGAAATATTTGTAATAGAACAAAATAGTTTTCAAATTTATATTCAACGAAAAAAAAACACATCAAAATAAAAAAGGAGATTAAAATACCATTTAAACTAAGGGAATTATGAAAAAATACTAAAAGTGGTGACATTGGCTTTTAGAATTTTTCGGTAAAATACTTTATTTACATGGAATAAATAGCATATCTCATGAAAATACAGCCAATTCTAGACCCATTTCAAGCAAAATGTTCCAAATTTGTTTGGTGGAAAGAAACTGCATAAATACCTTAAAATGTAACAACATATTAGTATAGTGTACTAAATAATAAACAATTTCCCGATATTTAACTTCAACAAGACCACTTTGAATAACTTACAGTACCTCTTTTTGGCAATTGTCTAGTTTTAAACATCCCGCAAAAATCAATCCACTTTACATTACGTAATAATCCAATACAAGCAAAACGTTGATTAAAAAAAATGGGGAATCGCTTTTTCAATTTATTCTTGATTTCTGTATGACTGCTTTATGTCAGGCATTACAAGCAACTGCTTTATGACAGACAAATGTTCATATATTTTTCCTGGAAGGACAGGCGGAAGGTAACAAGTCCCCTAAATGGCACCCTACGATATAATGATTTTATAACAGTCATTCAAAATCCATATTTACCCATATCTTTGATGATCGGCATCTTGGCAACAAATAAAAAATATAAACATGTTTGAACATAATTTAAAATTCATTTAACATTAAATTCATGTTTAACCCTCGAGCGGGCGCTTGCGGAGTTTTCCTCCGCACGTTTAGTTTTTGTTAAAATAAATATGCACAATTAGTGTCGGCAGTCGTGTCCGGCTCCATACCTCACGAGCCTCATTCCGGGAATCCCTCAAAGCTATTTTTAACCCCCCCTTTCCCCTTGGTTCCTTGTCAGTTACAATTCAGTGACGCAGTGTCAGTTTGCGGAGGTTTTCTCCGTGTGCGCCCTATCGCGTAGTGGTTAGTGCGGAGTTTATTTCCTCGTGCGCCCTTCTGTGTTAGAGGTGACTGTTTTAGTTGTGTCTGTTAGTGAAGTATATGACTATTTGGTGTTTCCGCTTTATATTACACTGATCCTACTATGGATTTATTAGAAGAGATTTACATTTCATTTTACTACTTATTTAGTTAGTTTAGACAGAAATCTATTTTTCAATTTTTATTTCATATGTATTTTAATTTATATTATGTAGCTTTTCTGTAAATGTATAGTATAAATTGTTTACTAAACATAACCAAACTTCACAATTGATATTTTATTATTAATTTAGACAAATTAGAATTAGTAATCAAATTAGAATTTTTTTTTTATTTATATTCATAACATGTAAAATTGGCCAAACTGTGTGTATATTTATACATATACCAAAATATATGTATGTTTTTATGTATTATTTCATTTATAATTATTATTAAATATATTTGTTTGCATAGATGTATATTTGCATTATTGCGGAGCAAAACTCCACATGCGCCCTCTCACATAACATCAACAGTGATACCCTTTTTGTACTAGAAAATTACTTAATTTGTTTAATTAAAATATTACTTATATTTAGTTGAACAATTAATGTTATTAACAATGACATTTGGTTCCTAATAAAGTTATTCAACATTTAAATAAAATATTGCATTATAACTAGAAGTAAAATGGGTAAAATTTGTGCAATTTAATGTTGCGGAATAAAACTCCGCATGCGCCCGCTCCCGTTTTATAAGTGAAGCGCCCGCTCGAGGGTTAAACAAGCAAATATGCTCATGCATAAACTACAGATCTAGGGTATACAAGTTTGTTTTTAAAATTGGGCCAATGGTCCATCATACCTAGAATCATCTAAACTAGAAATTTTATTCTTGCATACCTACCTTAAAATCAAAATCAGCGTTTAAATACTTTTGGTTTTCAAGAAAATTAGGCCCTTTAAAGACTGCAGATGCATTTGGTCTTAAATGTAAGCTAATTATGTTGGAAGGTTTTGGTTCAAATATTTGTTTTCTTGTTTGAAATATCTTTCTCCCATTGTTGATCTGCAAACCATAGTCATTCTGCATTTAATACCTAAAGAAAAAACACCAAAAAATAGTATATTTAATAATTACTGTAGCTTATTAATACAAATAGATCTGTCTCGGTATTTAGTTTCTTCCTAGAAACCTTTCTATACTCCACACTTCATGCAGAAACCATATACTACTGTTTAGAAAACTAATTGTTATTTGGACTACAACAATCCCAGTTTAATAAATAAATGTTAGAACAAACACAGACACCAATGTGACAGACAAGAAACAAACGACACCAAAATCAAACAGCCTAAAGCAATATTCTTAAATACAAATAATTAGGTTAGGTATCAAATCAACAAATGAACAAACTCAAATGTTTCAAATAAATAAACATAACGCATCTCAGCTGCTTTGCGATCTGTTCTGATTGGTCAGCCACATCTCAAAACTGCTATGGACACAAGAATTGTTCATTATATTTCTCCATGTCATAAACCTTCTGCTAACGCAAATTGACTTATTTACTTTCTCCCATATGCGTTAGCATTTTTTTTTTTTTTTTATAACATTTATTTGAATTTACAATCTATTCATAGTTGAACAATAAGTAAATGTGAGGTTAAATAATATAACATGGATTAACACACGTCCAATGACGTGGCTAACATAAACATTGTTTAACATTACAAATCGTTACACAAAAGTATAAAGTACATTACAAAAATCTTACTGGAAGATCTAATACGTGTTGTCTTTTCAGTCTGTAGACAGCGTTACTATTATCTAAAAGATTCAGGGCAAGGTAATTTGGGTGATTGTTCAATTTTTCTAAATATCGACTGCTAAATTTAGTAATTTCGGTCTTGACAAAAGGAATGTTGGAGTCTTGATGGATGATTGTGTTATTAATGTACCAGGGTGCTTGAAGTATGTTTCGTAGTGTTTTTGATTGAAATCTTTGGATGATATCTATATTGCTGTTCGATGAACAACCCCACAGTGAAATTCCATAAGTCCATATAGGTTTTAAAACTGTTTTATACAGGAGAAGCTTATTTTCTAATGATAGTTTTGATTTGCTGTGTAGTAACCATGCAATTTTTCTATATTTGGTGTTCAACTGAAGCCTTTTGTGCCATATGTGCGAGCGCCATGTCAATCTCCTATCTATGTGCATTCCCAGATATTTGACTTCTGTAACTTGAGGCAACGGAACATTGTCCAATGAGACTGGGGGGCATGTTTGAGATTTTAGTGTGCAAGTGAGATGTGATGACTTAGTTTGATTAACTTTTATGTTCCATTTATTGAGCCAATTGGACAGTTCGTGTAGACTTAACTGCAATATTTGAGATGCAACAACTGGATCTTCATGGGAAACGAGGTAAGCTGTGTCGTCAGCGAATGTTGCAACCGTTACTCCTGGACTCGCTGGAAGATCGGCTGTGAATAACGTATATAATACGGGCCCAAGCACACTTCCTTGAGGCACTCCTGATTCAATTCCTACTAAGGGAGAATATTCATCCTGATATTTAATTTGGAAGAACCTATTTTCCAGATAAGACTTGAGTAAGTTGTAGTACGAATGTGGCAATGAAGATTTTATCTTGAAAAGAAGGCCCTGATGCCACACTTTGTCAAAAGCTTGACTTATGTCAAGAAAAGCTGCCGAACAATACTTCCCAGTCTCTAAACCCTGGCTTATAACATTTACAATCCTATGTACCTGTTCTAAGGTTGAATGACATTGACGGAAACCAAACTGGTGGTGTGGGATAGCGTCAATTTCATCAATCACAGGCTTCATTCTTTTAAGCAAAAGCTTCTCAAAGACCTTAGACATCAATGGAAGAAGGCTGATTGGCCGATATGATGTAATTTCATGAGCAGGCTTGCCAGGTTTTTGTATTAAAACTATGTTCGCCACTTTCCACTGAGAGGGGTAATACTCCAATCTTAAAACTGCGTTAAAGATCATGGTTAGCAAAATGAAACCCTTTCTAGATAGTTCTTTTAGAATTTTACCTGTTATCAAGTCATATCCTGGTGCTTTATTTGGACTAATTTCATGAAGTATGACGTTTTTTACTTCAGATGGCTTAAAACTATCTATCGGAAAGCTCAATTGAGTCGGAGAGTTCAGGAATTCCAAAATGTCGTCATTTCCGATAAGAGGATCTTGGTGCAATTTGAAAACATCCCGAAAATGTTCAGCAAATACCTGAGCCTTTTCTTTATTAGTTTTGGCCCAGGTGCCATCCAGTTTCAGAATTGGAGGTATAGGAGTCTTTGGTCGTTTCATGCTTTTAGTGACTTTCCATAACGAATAGTCGCTGTCGTCAAAAGGAGAAAGTGACGAACAAAAATCGTTAAACCATTCGTCTTTTATAGATTTTATCAATCTTTTTAGTTGTTGAGAGGACCTGTTTAGATTTGTTTTATCGAATTGATTCCTTGAATTTTGCCAAATTCTTCGTAAACGGCGTTTTTCTGCCAATTTCTTCCGTACAATTACAGGATAATTTACACTGTTTGTAGACTTTTGTGGAAGACTGGGCGTTGCTTTCCAAGCCGCTTCCTGTAGGGATACGTTAAATGATTCAACTGCGTCATCAATATTTTCATAGGTTTTCAGTGGAATGTTAAGCTTAGATATTTCATCAAAACTGTTTCGAAACAAGTCCCAATTGGTGAATTTGTTACAAAGACTTGGAGGAGTTTCTTTGTTGATTACGGATGAACTGATTGTTAAAATAATAGGGGAATGGTCTGACTGTAGATCGAGGGAAGACTCTATTTTTAAATAATTGTTACAAATACCCTTCGTAATAAAAAAATCTAAGATATCTGGAATTTTGTGCGGGTCACTAGGCCAGTATGTAGGTTCCCCTGTCGAAATAGCATCCATATTAAAATTATTAATTGTTTGTAGTAACTGTCGACCTCTAGGATTGTTAAGCCGTGATCCCCACATTTGATGCTTAGCGTTGTAGTCTCCGCCAGAAATGAACCGAGGGCCCAAGGAGTTAAAGAAATCGTTAAATTGTACATTGGTGATGTTATGTCTTGGTGGGCAGTACACTGAAGATATTGTCAGAGGACCAGTCCAATCTTCTACAACAATACTTGAAGCCTGAATGTGGTCAAACTGGTAACTTGGAAGTTCATAATGCTTAATAGTGTTTCGTATCAAAATAGCAGAACCACCATGAGCAGTGTTATCAGGGTGATTTGAACTATAAATTGAAAAATTAGGAATTTTAAAGAAAGTTAAATCGGTGAAGTGGGTTTCAGATATTAATAGTATATCTAGCTTGTAAGTTGATATGAATAATTGTATTTCTTGATTATGTTTAATCAAGCCGTTGGCATTCCATTCTGAAATTCTGAGAAAATTATTCATTTTAATTTAGAAATAACTGTTGTTAACAGGGTAATGAGGGTTCCAACCTGTTGAGTTTGCTGTGTTAGGAGGGTTTCAAATTTTTCAAAAACAGAGTTTATAACCTGGATAAGGGTTGGTAATTCATTACCTGTGGAGGAAGTTGGCCCATTTTTTGTTGCTTGAGCATAAGATACTGACTCATTCACGTGATTATTTTCATGTCTAGTGGGAGGTGATGGTGTCTCAGATTTACTGACTATACCATTTGTTGCATGCGAGGTAGGAGATTTTTGTCTCAAAGGTGAAAAATTTTTATTTTTCAAATTTTTGTAGATAGTACAACCTTTGTAGTTTGCAGGGTGGTCACCATTACACAGCACACACGTAGGTGAGACATCTTTAGACTTAGTACAAGCAGTAGTATCATGGTTTGAACCACATTTAACACACCGGAAGGGATACCAGCAATATGACTTAGAATGGCCATATCTTTGGCACTTCTTGCACTGAACAATATCATTTTTTTTATAGGGAGGCTCAAACTTGACTTTAGCATTTAACAAAAATTCGATATCGTAAATATCTTTGTTATTTTTAGCTGGTTCTAAATCTACGAAAAACATACTTAAGGGAGTTTTTGTTTTGGCACTACGAGCATTTGAAACGTTCCTTACGTTGTGTCCGTAAGCATTAATGGCAGTGATAATGTCAGCAGGATCTGTTGAATAGTGCATATTTTTTAAAACTGTACGGAAAGCTCTTTCTTGTTTTAATTGAAATGTGTGGAAGCCAACATTCAGCTCTGACAGTTTTCTGACTAATTTACGGTAGACATCAGATGTAAGAGGAGTAATCCTTATCTTATTGTTGGGTAAACATTTGTAAAAGTATTCATCTCTGGTTAGAACTGACTCAATAACTTGTACCATTTTAGCTACATTTTGAACATCTGGAATGAAAATTGGGGGTGGTTTAGGCTCCTTTTTGGCCTCGTTAGAAGGCGTACCTTCCATGGTGTTAGGGTCTTCCTCAGATAGAATGGTAAAGTTATTAGATATTGGTATATCTATACTCTTGTTACCTGAATTGTCAGAAGAGTTAGGTCGACACTTTTTCTGGTCGTTGCCAGTATTAGGATTAGAGTACATTCTCTTATTCTTTTGGGACACTACTTGCCAAGGGACGTCATCACTTTGGTCAGATGCTTGTAGAGAAGTACGGAAGTCAGATGAAGTAGGAGTTGAATTGGTTTTGTGTCGATTGAGTGAGTAATTGTGTTCATTATAAGAATGAGTGGTCACAGTTTTCGGACAAAGTGAATTAGACGTACGTGGAAGTTCGTTCATGGTAAGAAAAATAGCCTAACCTAGGCTAAATGTAAACAAACGCTGAAAACAACTATTTAATTACTAGAACACTTTGAAAGCAAATAAGTAATAACAAAGGAACAAAGAAACGCCTAATTAAACTACATTTTGAACACTTATTACATAATAAACGAGAAAATATAATTAAAATAACAAAATTATTCAGGAAAAATATTAAAATGCACTGTTACGCACAAATTAACACAGCTGACTCATATGCGTTAGCATAGAAAAAGTATTGTGATAGCATAGACCTTCTACTAGTAAACGATGTATTTTACGATTTATATCTCGGCGCCCTTGGCGACGGTTGTCCACCGCCCTTTTCCATGAGCCAGTCCGGGCCTGGACAAGACAAACATACACACTACACTTCACAACAACCATACACAGACTGACGAAGTCAGGGACGTACGCTCCGAGATCGCCAAAAATGTGGTGACTCAGGTACGGGGACGTAGACTCATGGGGTGTTTAATTGTTGTAGGTGCAGGTGGTGTAGGATTCTGGTTAGATGATGTCATGAGTGTACTGAACTTTTTATCAAGTGTGTTTTTAAGTAAAGGAACCCACATGGGTCTAACTTCTATGCTACTTTGACTAATTACTTCGATGAATTTGCGTTTAAAAAAATGTGGTTCCCTGTGAAGTATTAAAGTGTTATACCAGTTAAATCTGTGTTCATTGTTCCGGGCATGTTCAGCTAATTTAGAATGTGTAGTGTCTCCTTTTTTAATGTTATTTTTGTGTTCTTTTAGCCTAACTTCCAGTGGTCTCTTTGTTGCATACCAAAAATGTAGTATGCAATATACTACATTTTTGGAGGATTGCTCCCCATTCTTTGGTTTAGTTTTAGTTAAAGACTGTCTTAATGTGTTTTGTGTGTTGAATGATGTTCTGATTTTGTATTTCCTAGCTATACGTCTGATTTTTTCTGAAAGGTTAAACGTATATGGAGTGGACATGAATGCTTTAGGCTTTTCTGTGTCAGTGGGTGTTTGTTTGCATTTGTTTATGAGAGACTGAGGGTAGCCATTGTTTATTAGATCTTTGGAAACATTTTTTAGTTCATTATCTAGTTTGGTTTTGTCTGAGCATATGGCTCGGGCCCTATCAAAGAGAGAGAAGGCTACACCTTCTTTAACAGTTTGTGGTGGTTAGAATTGAAATTGAGGTATTTGCCTGTGTGAGTTTGTTTTCTGTAGAGTGATGTTTTAAGGCCATGTTTTGTTTTTTCTATATTTACATCCAAAAATGATAATTTATTGTTTACTTCTTTTTCCATGGTGAATTTAATGGTGGGTGAAACCTTGTTCAAGTGTTTTAAAAATTCTTCTAAATTTGGTTCACCGTGACTCCAGCAGACAAATGTGTCGTCCACGTACCTAAGCCAAACCTTAGGTTAGAGATCTGAGGAAGCAATTGTGTTTTAACATTTTTTCGTTAATATCGTGACATTGACAGCACCTAATTGGTTATATTAATTTAATCCTGTTAACATTTTTATATTTAGCAGAAGTTCATTTTGTTCTACCCCATTCTAGGATCTAGGTTAAAATGTAGATAATTATTAAAGTAGATAAGTTTATTAGTTTAAGAACGTAGTTTTATAACATGTTTGTGTAGATGTAATTTAGTTTTTAGCACTTATAGTTGAATGCTGCAATCTGCATCTCATAATGTTTATCCAATCAGAATTGGCGACGTGTGTTAGGTACACATTGTGAAGTACATTATGCACTGTCATTTCTGACTGGGCTGTCTTATTGATATGTACTGGCTAAGCCCTTTAAGATGAGGTATCACTCGAAACATGCTTACATTTAAGATTTATATGACTTTCTCTATGAGTCGACCCCACCCCCCATGGTAAAACAGTTTACATAGCCATATAACACTGTGCAAAGTTTATTGTTGTTATTTGCTATGGTCATTAAATATTAAGCCCCACTTTATAGACACCCTGTAAATATAGTGTAATAATAAGAGTCTCTTTCAGTAAAATCCAATTACAATGGTAAGTAACATGCATAATAGAACCTATAAACCATAGAAATAAAAAGTAAACTAGAAGTTATTTAATAACATTCCATCTACCCTTGAACATATAGTAGGACTACTTATAGTGTCATAAAAAGAGAGGGTCATGCAAAGTCAATTACTATGGTGAATGAATATTATAAACATCAAGGAAGCATAATATATCCTCATCCATAAACCACCTTAATTAGACATACCTATATGATTCAATACATATTGAATTTAATCAGTCGAATTCACATTAACTAAACACATTAGTAAACAACGCCTTTGGCGGGAGTGTGAGTTGACACTGACAGCTACACAGCTGACGGTTTCCTGTGAGCCGAACAAAGCCGAATACGACTAAGTCCTCCCGAAAAGGGCCAGTAGTGGTGGGGAGTGGGGCCAGCGATGCCAACCTAGGGAGAATTTCTCTAGATTTAGGGAAGTTTTGAAGATCCTAGGGAAACAGGGAAAAGACACTAATATTTAGGAAAATATAGGCAGACTATATTTTATATAGACTATATAGGCATACTATATATAGAATAAATATATATTGAAAATAAATATTGAATATATATTTAAGATAAATATAAAATATATTGACGTGAGATGAAATCTTAATATTTGGAATCTTTATTCTACAAAAGACTTGGGGTAGTTTCATATTACAAGCAGGGTAATTTCCCTGTGTGTAGGGGAGACAGTGATGATACAATGGAAATATTTATGGTCTGTTTGTTGTTAAAATTAAAATTTTACATCTAGTTATCAGTATCAAGTCATGCTAATCTCATCGTAACAATCATTCCTAACAGTTGTGATAATGGTGGAAAAGCATAATTTCCCATCCACCACTTTGTTTTACTAAATTGTTGATGCTAAAATAATAATAAGCTACTTAAAAAAAACCCTGGTTAATAATGTTCATTAAAATATGTAATGTACTTGTTCGATTTATTCCAATTATTTAATGCTTTTGTTTACTGTGTAATTGAACCATTTCCGGACTTAACAATTGGTATATTTCTGGTGTTGAGGCATTCCTTAACAAGTTGCAAAAGATTTCAAATCGATTTATCTACTTTCTATTTAATCGGAACTTTTCCTCAATTTATTATCTGGTTTCATGTACTAACATAGGACTTGTCTTTTCTATTCTATTATGTCCTCACTGGTATTTACCCAAGATTTATGTATCTAGGGAATTTCTGAGTAATCTAGGGAAATTTAGATTGTTCATCTAGGGAAAAAACACCAAGTTATGTTTGCAATGCTGAGTGGGCTATTGTTATGGTTTCGTACTCCAGAGTCGAGAGTGACTGAGACTGAGTGAGTCCTTAATTCATCAGCACTAGAGTAGTAGTACGAAGGATCAGTTATTAAGTAAGCAGTATTGAGAGATTAAATTATAATTACAGTAGGAAATCAATTAGTTTCAATCACGGTAACTAAAACATATTTCTATTTACCGTAGTTTGAATGAGATAGTTAACAAACTAATCACAATAACTCAACTAACTACAGAACTACTAAAAACCACCAACTACGAGAAGTTGTCATATTTTGAATTGAACTATGAATGCACCTCCAACATTCGAATCGTTTCTTCTATTTGAAGGGGAGAAGAAGTAAGTAAATTATAATATAAAACTTAATTTATATTGACTTAATTTGCTTTATTTTTACATTTACAACAAATAGGCCCTAAGTTACATAAACTCCAATGAAGACATTATTTATGTTAACCCTAGAAGTGCTAATGTTTAAAGGAGTTTGGTCAAAAATAAATTTTTTTCGTTATCAATGACTATTTCAGTTATTAGCACGGTCAATGCTGAAAGAGAACATAACTGTGCACCCCCCAGGCTGAGTAAGAAACACTATCACATAGTACAGGCACCTCACACAATATAGTGGTAGGCCCTATCGAAAAATGAAATAGACCGATACTGCTACAATGTTCGTGGACAACGGCTAGCCTCACCCTGAATAAATACAATGTAAAGCGAGTGGTGCATTGTTCCATGTGCACCACCATAGCAGCACTTCATTGATCAATGTAGCCCGCACGGGACGTGTTTAATGAAAGAACGCCTCCCAAGTAGTTCTTTCATTAAAATTGTGTTTATAGTTATATACATCACCTCAAAGATACAAACTTGGTACATACAGAATAAGAAACTATTTTCCCGATTATTCTCAAATGTTAAAAACAGACCCTCACAGGACTGGTCTTGCTCATTAGTTATTTTAAATTACGTAATTTTACTGCAAATTAGTAAATATGATTTTAAATAATTAATGTTATATGTTTGCTTTTATTTTATTACAACGAGAAATACAATGCTGTTTGGCATCTTATGCTTTTTAAATATCATACAATTTACAAAATTCATTAACTTTATGTACTCAACTTTTGGTTGTACTTTTACCTTATATTTCAATCCAATTGCTATGCACACGTACAGCGAGACACAGCACCCACAGGATTGCGCTTAAACGACTTCCTGTAATTATACCCACCCATCCCAGGGGAGAGCGAGGGGTCGAGTGTCTTTGTATGAGTAGATTGCGGTCTGACATACAGTCAGCGCTTCGAGCGGAAATCAGTTGTCCCTGAAGCCGGCCGAACAGCCTTAAACTCAGCTGACACTGCATAACCTAGTAATCGGGTCATTCCTACGCAAGATACTTACTCAAATAAAATCGGAACTGAGGAATGACAAATATGTTTTTTCAGCTTTAGTTTGCTATAATAACCTTATCAGACTATAAATAACAATGCTAGGGCGCGTTTAGAGATCATCTCGGTCTGAGACGTTAGCACTTCACACAGGTGTAAGAATGTCTCGGTCCGAGACGTTAGCACTTTGAGGGTTATGTTGACTTAGTGCACTTCCAGTAAAACAAGATGGCAATATAGGTCTAATATAAGGTGACCATCCATCCCGCTTTCGGCGGGACAGTCCCGCTTTTTAGGTTAGTGTCCCGCTGTCCCCAGATTTACTCGGGGGACGCTATTATGTCCCGCTTCATGACAGGATGAAGATAAACGAATAAACGTTCTGCTTTAAATATTATCTAATATTATATACCAAAATAAAATGTTCTTGACTGACTCTTTCACAATATAAAAGCAACAAGGACATTGCATACACTTAAACATTTAAGCGTATTGTTTATTTGGTTCCTTGTAAACTATACCTGCATCGGGGAATTTTGTAGTTTTTGATAGTTTGTAGTTTCGCGAAGCATAGGCTATCTCAGTGAGTGAGTTGCTACTTTTTACCTTTGTATTGTTACGGGAGTGACCTAGGGACCAGAGAGAGAGAGTGAGTTTGAGACACTTTGGCACCACGGCTTTGTTTGTATAGTTGGAGTCATTATTGGAAATAAGTAAACAATTGTGCGTCTTTGTGTGTATTCTAGTTTCTTTTGTGTACATAATGGAAACGTTCCAGGACCTTCTATTTGATATTAGAATGTTCTAGTAATCTAGTATATTCAAAGTAGACATATCAGCCGTTTCTGTTTACATTCTAGTATTTAATTAATTACTAATAGAAACTTCTAGAAGACTTGTAGTATATAAAAGGCTTCTGTTGTGTTAGTTTGAGTCAGTCTTAGTCGAGCAGTGTGACAGTCGTTATCTAGTCTGTGGAACAGTAAGAAAATTATTTCACAGTGTTAATATGCCCAAGCGTGTGAGTAAATTTAACGCGGATTTAGAGAAGGAATTTTAAGTTTATAAAGAAAACTAAAAGTGAATCTGATGTCCATTGTGAAGTGTGCAATGGAGAGTTTAGTGTTTCCCACGGCGGAAGGTCTGATATAACGAAACATATAAACAGTGACCAACACAAGAGAGCTCTTCAATCTGCATCTTCTTCAAAGGCAATAAGTACGTTTTTTAAAAATGAAAAAATTGGAGGGAAAGAAGCGGAAATTGCGGCAGCCGAAGGGACAATGTCTTACCATACTGTTTGCCACAACCATAGCTTCAGATGAACAGACTGTACTTCAAGGTTAGTGCAGAAGATTTTTGAGCCAAAATTCATTCGTGCTCGCACAAAAACAGAAGCAATAGTTGTCAATGTTCTCGCGCCATATGTAGACAATTCTACTAAATCAGAGCTTGAACAAACTAGATTTGTCTCAGTATATGTTGATGCATCAAATCACAAAGACATAAAATTGTTTCCTATATTGGTCCGATATTTTCACCCATCCACAGGTGTACAAGTGAAACTACTCGAACTTGAAGCTTTCCCTGGAGAAACGTCAGAAATAATAACAAATTATATAATCAGGGTTCTTCAAAATAAGAAAATTACTGATAAAGTTGTGGGGTTTTGTTCAGACAACACAAACACTAACTTTGGTGGGTCTGCTCGAAAGGATACTTGAAATGTATATTTCAAACTTAAAGACTCTTTGAATAAAGACACTATTGGCATTGGTTGTGCAGCCCATATAATTCACAATGCGATCCAAACAGTTGCAGATGAACTGCCCGTGGATATTGAAGCTATAATTGTGAAAGTATACACTCATTTTTATTTATATACAGTACTGGTAGAGAAGTTTAAGGAATTTTGCGAGGAAGCCTCTGTACAATATCACAAACTCCTAGGCTACAACAAAACAAGATGGCTTGCTTTGATGCCAGCTGTGGAGCGAGTGCTCCAGCTCTTTGTGCCTCTCAAAGAGTACTTTTTGACCAACGAAAAGTGTCCTAGACTTGTCAAAGATTTTTTTGAGAACTCAGCTTAAATTTTATTCATAGCCAGTCCGATTTTTCATGATGCAGTACTGAAGCCAGAAGGTCAAAATATCAGTGCAGTTGAAGTTGCATTGATTTTCGCTGATTTGAGAGAGAAATATGTTGAGAGGAAGAACAGTTCGTTCCTTCCAATGTCAGTTAAATCTTGTCTGAAGAACAATGACGAAGTGCTTGATAAAACTCCCATTTTAAATGCAATACAAGTGTTTTATGATAAATCTGTTACGTATCTTAATGAATGGGCTTGCCACTTTCGATCCTTGGAAACCTTGTCTTGGTTTAGTTTAAAAGAAACACCAGCATGGGAGTCGGTTATAAACGTAATAGAAGTGTTATCAAACTTGCTGAAATCAGTCATTATTGATAACAACAAACTGTTTGATGAAATAAACTGTCTAAAAAAATATGTCACAAATGAAAAGTTGTCAGAATGGTGTGAGCTGAATACTTCGATCGACCGAAGATGGGTAGAGGTATTTCTCCATTTTGAACAAAAGAACATTCCATACGAAAACTTACGTTACATCGCTGAGTTGCTTCTGTGTCTGCCAGGAACTAATGCTCCAGTTGAACGAGTGTTTACTAACATGAACAATATATGGACTGAAATTAAATCTCAATTGAACGTTCCAACTTTAAGAGCAATGCTTATGCTGAAGTACAATGTTGGACTAATTTGTGATAAGTTTCATGACAAAATAAAAGGAGAACCAGCTCTCCTTAAAGACATACATTCATCAAAAAAGTATGCCAATGAGTGAACGTGTAAGCTAGTAGACATACTGTACTCTTGTTTTTATATTGAAATGTGTTGAGATTGCATTGAAAATTTAAACTTTACCAATTTGCCAATTAACCTTTTTACAAGTCTGGTAAAAGAAGATGTTTCACAAACTTGTCTACATAGTATTCCAATTATTCTCGGACAGTAAACTTCATTCAGTTGATTTTTCTGTGTAACTTACAATATTTTCAATTGTTAAATGTGTATTTTTGTTTGTTTCATATTAATAAATTAATTTAACTGATGTTCCGATTAGTGTAATTGTATTACTTTTACTACCTGAACAGTCAAGTTTTTCCTAAGCTTATTTCTGTGAATTTAAGTGCAAAAATAGATAAAATAATGAGTTTAGGACGTTTAGTTCTGTCAATTTTTGAAAATACCTTTAACATGGTTGGTGGGGGACCCCCTGACCCTCCTAATGTGTGTCCCGCTTTGAGGTCATTACAAATATGGTCACCTTAGTCTAATATATACACTGTTTACAAACAGTAATCCTTATTTAAATTTTGAAATGTTAGAAACAATGGTTGGTAAACATTTAAGTTATATTAAAATTTTTCATGTTATTTTATTGAAGATATACAATTAATTATAATGAAAAGTTAAAATATAGAAAATTTTAGTAGAAACCATTTTAAAGTACCTGTCATTTATGATACTATAATAACTACAACAAAATAAAAGATAACTAGAAAACAAAGAAAAAGGACGATAAGTGATGAAAACAATGTGCTTGGGTGGAGCTACAGACTGAGGATTTTTTTTAGTCTTAGGTACGTATGTGCAAAGGCAGAAGATGGTGTCACGCCCATGTGCTCTCTGATTGGCTGCCCCGCCTCTTTTCATTCATAGACGATATACATTTTTGATAGGCTGAGGGAGTCAGATAAAGACATGTATAAGTTGATGCTGCTCTCTAGAGGAAGTTTTTAAAACTATCCTACACTTGATCGACAGTAATATTTCATTTGGGATATATTCGTTAACCACCTTTGAGGCAAAGAAGAGGCTGGATATATATCCTTTTTCCGCGTATAAATTGTTAAAATTTGTTATTTTGTTATGACTTTCTTTATATAGTAAAATATTGTATAAAGAAAATATAATAAAATTGATTAATTATTTATTGCTTGTATTATTTAAGTACGTGTTATTATTATTGATATCCTGTAAATTGTGGCCATGCCATTGATATGAATAAATTAAAAATTTCTAGATTATCACAAAAGGTCATTTAGTCGGAGAAAACTCTTTTCATTGGAAAATCGAAAAACTTGATTTTTACAAGAAAATCGTTGCAATCGTTATTTGTAACTCAAATTGGCACAAGCGGTTTACTGCACCGTGCGTAGTAGCAACGAAAAATACTTTTTTAAGTACCAAGCTGCACATCACCAACTTGATTCTAATACTAATAAACACTAGGCTTAAGTTACATGAGTTACTATCTAAAGTGATATGGGATTAATGGTTGGGAGACTCACAGCTGACGGCATACGAAGACATAAAGTTACAACTTACAAAAGGCGATCAGCAGGCCACTTCACCATTACTGTTATTTTACAGTAAATTATTTATGTATATTATAAATATGTGCTATAGACTATAGTGTTTATTGATGTAATAAGTGTGATATTACTTGACCAGAGAACAACACTATATTCATATATACTATATTTATGAAGAAACACTTTGTAAGTTCAGTAATATAAAAATGGCAAGAATACAAACAAACACTGTTTATTTTTAGGAATGGCTTAATAAAACAAATCACAGGATAACGTACATTGTAACATCAGCTGTTGTTTATTTGCTATAGCATCTGTCACAACACATTTCCTCTATGTGTGTGTGATAGTTGTGCAGTTTTGTTTGTTTGTGGTCGCATATTAGTAAATGAATAATGTGATATTTATAATCAAATATTGTTGTTCCTGTAGGTCTAATACAATAGTGCATAGCATGGGCTATGGTAGATTCTTATTTATTGAAAACATTTCTTATGCTTCTAAATGTGTAAGTTAGACAAATATTATAAAACAGCCAAAAAATTTATCTATTTTATAAAGCATGGTTTTAGGAAAATTTTATTACATGTTAGTTTTTAGTTTAGTATATAGAACATTTCTATTGAATTGAAGTTATTGACCATTTGTTCATTTGGACTCATTATACATATATTGTGTTACAAGTTACAAGCCTACTTATTTGTGATTACAAAGATAACAAACATTTAAGTGGTTTTACAGTGTATCAATATTTTATACATATATATATATATATATATATATATATATATATATATATATATATATATATATATATGTATAAATATTTTTTATATATATAAAAAGGCTTAATAAATATATATATACATAAATATGTATATATATATTTTTTTTAAGCCTGCTTCTCTATCAAAAATTACCTGCTGGTTTGGGATAAAGTAGCTGCTGGTTTGAGAGTTAAAAAGTAATTGTTTCACAGAGGCTGAACAAACTTCAATGATATTTTTTATGCTGAATACAAGCAATTAATTGGTTTTAAGAAAAATTATGATATTTACCTATACAAACTTAACATATCCTTCTCAATAATTTGAGCTTTGTGTTAAATTTTGGGCGCCTGGCCTTCTGCTATTGTTGGTCAATAGTTGGTGTTTATAATGATCGCTTAATGGCCGCTAATTGCGATTGCTGCAAAAGTAGTTTTTCCATTATATCTTGAGGAATAATTTTCATAGTCAAAAGTAGTTTCCAAATTTGTATTCAGTTAAGTATTCTACAACTAACACTTTACATCGGTTAAACTATGCATAATAGATGGAAAGTCAATATGAGGCCTTTCTATAAAACACAAAAGTGATGTATTTATGGCAATTTATTCAGGGCACGTTGTAAAATTTACGAATGCTTACTCCAAGGTTAAAATTAATGGTAAGAAAAAAAATGAAAAGTTGCAAAATTTATATTTAACTTCTTCTAGAGTATCTATTTATAAGCATTGCATTTTCATCTAATTTTGCCAATACAATTTTTACTGCCAATAAACATTATAGTCATTGTATTAAAACATTCAGGTTATTTAGTTCACTCACTTTCTGAACTTATTACTTGACTGATTTTGATGAAATCTTTTTTATTTAAAAGATAATTTTGATTTCCAAGTCGTAACGGAGCTAGATTTTTGAAATTCCTAGAGGTTTTTGCCCTACATGGCATCAAAGTTGCAATGTTATTCTTATGGAGATTAATTTTAATTCACCAGCTGGTGGCATAAACTGTTAAATAGTCCAAATAATTTGTTAGGTTAAACAAGAGAGAAGCACAGTAAAATATTAAAAATATTAAGTTAATTATAAAAGAGCGAATACATGTATGTTTGTGTGTATGTTATCATCAGCTGTTAAATAAAATGAAAACATTTTGAAATATGCTTAGTAATAACTTGGTTGTTTATAATTATTATATTATGAATAGAGTGCAAATCAAGTGCAGTGAGTGAGCTACTCTAAATAGTGTGATTTACTTAATACAGTTTAATTATTAATATTTTATGCTACATACCGAGGTCGAAGGCTGAGGTGTCATGAGCGCAGCGAGTTACAGGGTTTGCACGCGAAGCATGCAGGTGTGTCTCCTAGTAGTTATAAATACTATAATTTATATACAGGCCTAATACTATAAATTCTGGCAGTATATCAATTGACAAAACAGAGTCAGAACATTAGGTTATCCATTTAAAATTCTCACTCTTAAGCTTAAATGCTTTTAAAGACAACATCATATGCTCAGGCCTCGATAAATTAAAGAATTTTACACCCACTTGAGTGATACAGCATTTGGACCTTTCTAGTTTAACAAAATTAGAGTAAATTTTGTTTTTGAATTAGCGTCATGATTATGGATGTCACATTCTCAATGTAGTTCATGTAAACGTCCTTTAACATATAGTAGAGAACAAAATAAATAGAGTACGGTAAAGTTAGTATTTTAAGATTGATTAAATACTCCTTACAAGATTTTTAGTCACCAATTCCAACAATAGCTCTAATAACTTTTCTGCCACAAAACAATTTTTTTTGCACCATAATGAAATGTACCCGATAGAAGTAGAAGTGAAGTTTTTGAACAGGTTAATATTTACTACTCTTGTTAAATTTAATGAACAATTTTTTTGCAGAATTATAAAAGAACTTGACACCAAAGTGCCAAATGCTGCAATATTTACAGTTAATAAGGAGGATCACACTCTTGGAAATATGATCAGGAAGTAAGTTATTTATGTAGTTAACCTTTCATTACCTGTAGTTTGTTCCTAAAATTATCAAAGAACTTGACACCAAAGTGCCAAATTCTGCAATATTTACAGTTAATAAGGAGGATCACACTCTTGGAAATATGATCAGGAAGTAAGTTATTTATGTAGTTAACCTTTCATTACCTGTAGTTTGTTCCTAAAATTATAAAAGAACTTGACACCAAAGTGCCAAATGCTGCAATATTTACAGTTAATAAGGAGGATCACACTCTTGGAAATATGATCAGGAAGTAAGTTATTTATGTAGTTAACCTTTCATTACCTGTAGTTTGTTCCTAAAATCCCAACCATTTTTGTTAAAATCTCAAACTCACTTTGACTGTTTTGACACTTTGTTTTCTTTTAATCATTAATAATTTATTTATGAAACAAAAATTAACTTTTTTATATTTGTTTGTTTCATAACAACAATATGTATCACATCTCTTGCTAAATAAAAAAGTAACATGCACAAAATTGTATATTTTTTCCAAAAATATATACTTACCAAGAATTATTCTATTAACAATTATGTATCTTGCGATAACAATGGAACCCTCCAGTCAAGGCTATTGCCAGAAATAAAATTCAGGGGGGTTTGGTTAGTAGTCATTAGTTGATACCTGTAGAGAAAAAATATGCATGCGCGTGTGTTTATGGATAGTAAAAGAATGTAGTATAGGCTCTATTATTAATATATAGTGTGACATTATTATTATATTCTGTATCACATTTCAAGTTCCATAAAATCCAAATTTGGGTGTGATTTATGTAAAAAGATTTTTGTAGAAAAACAATCTATATATTAAAATAATTGTTAAAAACCTATTTTGAGTTCCTCCGGATGTTCTATCTGGCCGATTTGCTTCAATTTTTTTCATGAAAGGTATTAGTGCCTAGATAAGACATCAGGCATTTGATTTCACTTAAGTCTGACGTTCCTCAAGTTTTACTCAAAAACAACTTACTTTATGATTTTCAAAGATTTTTTCTACTCAAACATTTATATATCTCAGGTTCTAATTGAGGTAGGTAGTTCGTTTGGTCTAAAACACTTCGTAGATCAAGCCCTTTTATTTGGGCTTTTGATCACCCAAGTTGATTGAGTCTGAGGATAGTTGGGTCCGAACATTCTTAATTGTGTGCGGACATTATAAGCCAAATATATACACTGTCTCACTCATCACAAAATCTCCAATACTACAAGGCCGATGACTAACAACCGGTTTTATCTAAGACCCTAGAAACTCACCAAGGAAGGATTTTTCTCTCTGACCTCAGGAATCCGCACCACTGGCCTCCTAACGTTCAATTTTATTCTTATAGAACTATTATTTATTCATTTTTTTATTTATCATCAGCTGTCAAATAATCTTTTAATTAATTTGTTTACTTCATATGATTGTATTATTATTTTTTTATTTATTTATTCATAAGACGCCGATCGTCAAGATATGGGCGAATATGATAAATAATAATAAATAATAAATCTTTATTTTTGCCATTTTATAATAAAGCATTGACAAAGTCAAGAAACAGTCCTTATAGACACAGTCAAATAATACATATATTGTATATTATAAGATAATAATAAAATTTGTGATTAACATCTCAAGAAAGACATCCAACAGTTAGACAGCCTACCATATATATGATGCAAAAAGTCACAATATTAAAAATTTATGTCTTTTAAGATCAAAAATTCTGATAGATTATAAAAAGGATTTTTCGATAGCCACTCATATAATTTGTTAAAGAAAGTCTTTACTTGGTATCTATCTACTAGATGTTTTACCTTGTTCACGAACCTTTGGGATACAATGATGTGACTGCTGTGTTTTGCTTAATGTATAAATTTATAACTGTTAACAATTTAAGTCTGACAAAAAGTGGTTTGCAATGATCTAGTGGTTGTGCCTTTGTTATTACCCGAATTGCCTTTTTTGTAGGATTAAAATATCACCTATTTTACTACTGTTGCCCCAAATTATTAATCCATACCTTATAATTGATTGGAAAAACGCATAATATGAAGATATAACATAACTTTCAAGCACACATGACATAATTCGCCTAAGCAAGAAAATTACTCTAGATAGTCTACTCGAGATATATTCAATATGAGAATTCCAAGTTAAGTTATGATCAATAAAAATTTTGAGATATTTTACACTAGTAAAAAAATTTAATGCTTTATCATGTGAGGGAATTTGTTTTAATCTAAATAATATGTTCTGAGTTTTACCTTCGTTTAGCAGAAACCCATTGGACCTAAACCATACTGACGCTTCCTCTACTGTATTTTTGACAAGGTCTTGGAAAATATCCCAGTTGGTGTGGCTATTAATGAAGGTTGTATCATCCGCGTACAAAATTGATTTAGCCTTGACAGCACTAGGAAGGTCATTAATTTGTAATAAGAATAAAAGAGGTCCAAGGACCGAGCCCTGAGGTACACCGGTTGGAACCTCAATCGCATTGGACCACTCTCCACTAATACATACTTTCTGCTTCCGGTTTGTTAAGTAGCATTTAAGAAATTTTGCTGAGTTCCCAGTAATACCATAGTAATAAAGCTTAGATAAAAGTTCGTTATGATCAACACAATCAAAGGCCCTGCTCAAGTCACACAAAGTGGCTTGAGCAAAGGCCTTACTCTCAAAAGCATTAAGAATCTCCTTAATCAGTGCATCAATGGCGTCAATAGTACATTTACCCCTTCTAAAACCGAACTGATTAACATTTAGGTAGCAATTTTCTTCTAGGTATTCAAGTAGTTGATCAAGTACTACCATCTCAAATATTTTGGATAAAACTGGTATTACAGAAATCGGTTGATAGCTTTCCAGTAAATTTTTGGGACCTTTTTTGTATATAGGACATATTCAAGATAATTTTAGCTCTTCAGGAAAAATACCTTCTAAAAGACATTTATTTATGCACAACGTTAAAGGGATTTGAAAACCATGATAAATACTCTTTATAATGTTGTTAGACAAATTAAAAATTATAAGTTTTTTTTATGGATTCGATTTATGGACAAGTTCCTCATATGGATTTAGAATGAGTGTAGATGAGCGAATGTAGTCATTGTTACAAACTAAGGCCGACTATTCCTTAGAAAGTGTCATTAATTAATAGCCCAATGACAAATGAACAGCCGGTGGTTATCAGCTGATCCCTTTCAAAATGTATTAAGACTCTGATTGGGATCGAACTGAGAACCTTTAGCACACGAAGCTGGGATTGAACCAACTACGCTAACGACCAATTAATTAATTTACTTAATATAGTTTAACCACTAGTATTTTCTCTTTATTTTTCCTGTACACAGTATATTACAATATGGGATTAAAACCTGTCATGATTACATTTCTAGAATGTAGGCTATATATCACGTAATTCAGCACGATCCCAAAACTATTCACTTGGTGTGTGTATAAGCATTGCAATTAAAAGCTTCTTGATCTGTAGCCAACTTTTTAAATATATTCATAAACTTTAAAATAAAATCATTATATTTACAAATTCACGAATTTATTTCTACTAATTTATCTTCATTCTCCATGAAGGTAAATTTAAATTAACCATAACCTAAATGCTATTCAAAACTCAATCCAATGAAGTAATCCCACATTTCTGAACTCGGGAAGAAGGCTTTTTCTTATTTCGGACCCCAAGCCTACAATGCCCTTCCAACTGACCTCTAATTGGCAAACCTTTCAGTGTTTAAAAGGGGTTTGAAGGATTTATTTTATGCCAGTAATAATTAGTCAGTTGATAAAAAATGTACCTTAAATATGTTTAATATAAGAACTATTGACAACAGTTTTATTGAAAAACAAAGAATTGTACTTTAAATAATGCTGGCTTAATAAAGACGTTTTCATGCATTCATTTTTAGAACTTTTTTCAATGAGCAAACTGACATTCATATGTTGCCATCTGTATGAATGCCATAGGTACACCCTGACCTCATATCCGAAAAAGTGCTGTCCATTCATACCAATATAGTTGATACTTAACTTTTTTACTTAATCAGTAGCTTTGGTTTCTTGTTGAAGGTTGAAGTTAAAAAGCTAAAACCTGTTATTATCCTGGAAAATAATAACAAATCTTGAATGATTTTTATGATCCTTAGTAGTTTTTCTGGAGAAAATAAATAAAAGTAAATAATAGACTATGAGGAGAAATTATTTTGACATAACAATTGTAACCATCGTTAATGGCATTTCTATAAGAAATTTTTGTAATTTACATCTTTAGTTTGGAGACGTTTATTTACTTTAAAGTAAGAAACAATTATTCGACTGCATATATTTTTTAAACAATAACTACTACTTAAAACTAAATAATTTATATATTGTATTTACGTTTGGTTTTCTGTAATCACAATTGTAATGTTTATGTAACATCTTTTAATATGACAGTAAAATTGACCATGGAAACAGACTTTCCAAGCCAATGAATTTGCTGTAGATGAATGCATACGCTGCTATCTAAGAGTGATTTTTTTTGTCGAGTCTAAAATCCTTGGACGACTTGGCCTAATATTAGTGCAGCTATTTTTCAGTACAGCATATACTGGAGAGACAGAGAGAGGAATGAAAAGAGATAGAGAATTCTGGTGCTACCTGAGAAAACTGTACATGAACTAATTTCAGCAAACAGGAAAATTGGCATCATGAGACCCATAAGAGTGTACAGTTTCTATAGTCTTTGGTTGTACAGAAAACAAAATGTTAAATATTATAAAGTACCCTTTTCAAATCATGTCAACGAAAATAACAACATATAATCAGCTGATTCTCATATGCAACACAGTTGGTCACACTCACTTTCTATGTTGTCCCTTGTAAATTAAAGAAATTTTCTCTTTTTCTAAATTATGGAATACATGAAATAAAATTCCAAAGATGTACAGATTTGACAGAGATTTGGGAGACTTTTTTTTAATCATTGAGATATACACATATATATACATATATGTTATGGTATGTTGTCAGCCACCATTTGTTAATCCTAAAGCTGCCATTTATATATGGATGAATATCCAAAAGTCATGATTGTATTTTCATTAATTAAAAAATGTAAAGAGATCTCCTTTCACAAAGCTAAGTCCAATCCATCGAACCATCTAAGACTTGCCTCATTGATTCTGTATATTCTGGCCAATCCCTCCATAAAAGAGTGCAGGGAAAACTCTGTAACTATGTGATCCATTGTTTGGATAGACCCCGCAATCACATGACTGATCTAGTGACAATCCCCATTTATATTGCCAGTAATTGCATATGCCAATGACAGTTCGGAACCTATTCAAGAGTGTCCACTCCCTACTAGGGAGGTTCATCCCACCTACTTGTATTGATGGATCGTTAATAAGGAACTTATTACGTCCATTAAAATTGTTCCACACTACGGCCCAGGTGGTATTGGGCAAGAAGTTTCATCTGATCAAATTGAAAGCAGTACAAAGAGATGGGTTTCGAGATTTTAAGCAACTGTTCTGACGTGGGAGATGCTGTATAATGGGTAGATGCGGGGCATTCAAGATCTTATTGAATTCTTTGAGTAGTCCTGATGTCTTATCTCATACGTCTTATAGCAGCCTCCTGGCGTCTTATCTCTGGAGGAGCTATATAGCACAGCACCGGCAGTCAAGGAAGTGGAGTTGACATGAGAGTGAAACTAATAGCTCTCATGATCCTATTAAGTTGCACATTGACCGTTTTAGTGTGAACACTATTTAGACATACGGGAGCACCATATTCAGCAACTGAATAGACTACTGACAAGACAGTTGTAGGCAGGACTTGTGCGTTGGCTCCCAAGGTAGTTCCGGCAATATGATGTATTATATTTATATTTGCTCTGGTTTTAATTTTAGCTGCTGTTTTTTGGAAGATGGCTTTTAAGGTCAGCGATCGATCTAACGTTTTCTCCCAGGTACTGTGGATGATCATTATGATTGAGTTTTACACAATTTAGGAAGATGTTCAGTTTTTGCTTAGCTAGTCTGCTACTTAAGTGGAAGCAGGCTACTTAGTGTTTTGATGGGTTAGGATTTAGCATCCAGATTCTAAAATATTCTTCGAGGGCTGCAAGGTCACTTGAGAGAGTTTCTTCATTAGTTCTGAAGTCCTTATGTTGGTAAGCTAAAGCAGTATTATCCGTATATATATAAATTTTCTAGACTTTGTGATTGGGATGTCAGCGGTATGCACGTTGAATAACATTGGAGCAACTACAAACCCCTGTGGCAGACCATCCTTCAGCTGTCTAAAAGAGCTTCTTCACAACAGTGAAAAACTTTTATTAGCCTGGCACTAAGCGTTGACTCCAAAAGTTGCAATAGGGAAGGACAGGGGAGGAGGCTGTAGAACTTACACAACAAACCTTAGCTCCAAACTGTCTCATAAGCTGATGTAAGGTCAATAAAAGCTGCAGATGTTTTCAACTTCTTTTCAAACCCATTTTCGATACATGATGTTAGAACTAAGATCTGGTCGCTACAACTTCGGCCAGGTCGAAAACCAGCCTACTCAACTGGAATATTAGAATCA
Source organism: Stictocephala bisonia (assembly GCA_035578905.1). Taxonomy (NCBI): domain Eukaryota; kingdom Metazoa; phylum Arthropoda; class Insecta; order Hemiptera; family Membracidae; genus Stictocephala; species Stictocephala bisonia. The sequence continues at coordinate 5,383,124 of JAQJVL010000013.1, forward strand.
AGAATGGATGATATTCTATTGTATAACAGATTTTCTAGCAACTTATAACAAACACTAAGAAGAGATATTGGGCCATAACTTTCCACTCGTTCAGGATCTTTTCCAGGCTTCAGACTTATACTTGATCTACTAGGCTACTTGATCTACTTATACCTCAACTACTACTTTTGATCGCTTTAATGCTTTTGGATAATTGCCTGTAGCTAATATCTTATTGTAGACAGTTTGAAGCCATTGTTTCACTTTGTTACCAGCATGTAGCAGAAATTCCGGAAAGATACCATCAAGACCAGCTGCTTTCCCTGCTGATATAACAGAAATCGCTCTGTTTATCTCTACCTGAAATTTCTGGGGACTGAGTGGTGCCATTTGACACTTTTTATTTCATTCAACTTGTAAAGCACATGTTTGACAGAAGGATGGCAGCTTGACTTTGATATGGTGACTGTTTAAGTCTGCCACATAGAGAACTGGGTGATCAAAAATTGGCAAAATCCTATCGTCAGGCCACTGGATTTTAGGAGGCTTATAAACATTAACCATTGTAGTTTCTGAAACTTGGATTGCCAAGACAAAAATGTCACCACCAGAGCTCTTAGGGGTAACTGACACATGTTCAATGTCATGCTTCACATAAGTTGCAATACCATAAACCCTATGCTCTATAGAATCAACTAGTCTGTATCCGGGAATGCAAGGATAACAACATTGTTTACATGATGTACCCTACTCATGTAAACAGTGTAGCTACACTCACTCTTAGATTTGTTAAGCCCTCAGCGTTTAAAACAGAACCTATTTAAAATTAGCTTGGTCCTCAAAAGGGTCTTTTTTATGTTATGTGGTAGCTGCCATATAATCTTTTGAGGGATTGTGTGTAAGTCTTAGTGATTCTACCTTGTATCTTGTTACTTACTAAATTCATTACCATACCTTTTAGCTTTTTTATACATAACAATCAATTAAGACCTTGTTAATTAAATATGTTACTAGGGAACATCCCTGCACATTGTAATGGGGTTGTTAGATAAACTAATTTAAAAAAATATATTTCCAAGTAAAGATATTTTATTTAGGTTTTTGCGATAATATGGTAGTATGACCATACTAAATAGCATGGTTTCCATTGAGTTTTAAAAAATTGTCTGCAAAATTGAAAACAAAAATAATGTGGGAGTTTAGGAATCAAACAAAATTAATTGCTTATGAACAAAACTTATTACTAAGTAAAATATTTTAAGACAGATTCTCAAATAGTTTACTTTATTTTAATAATAAAAAATATCAAAAATGTATTTACTTATAAATAAATACAATTGTTTGATAAATTTCAGAATACTAATAAAACAGTTAAAGACATTACTGTAATTATTACAAATAAAAATCAAACTATTGTATGGGTAAATTGAAAGAATAAATTACGATAAAGTAGATTTATCTAACATATTTTCAGGTTCAATGTAGCTCATTAGCTTATGTAGCTTCTTTATTTAAAATTCTTGTATCGAGTAAAATTTATTTTCTGATAAGTAATTTTTTAAAAGAACTGTATTTGCAAAATCTTTAAGTTAAATTTTTTCTCTAATTTTCTTTTCAAGACTACTAAATATTAAAATGCATAATTTTGTTTTAATGGTGTGTTGTGTTTTTTGTATTCAAATGCGTGCCGAACCGGAAGGCCGAGGTGTCACGAGCGCAGCGAGTGACGGGGTTAGCACGCAATATGTGCAGGGATGTTCCCTAGTAACATATTTAATTAACAAGGTCTTAATTGATTGTTATGTATAAAAAAGCTAAAAGGTATGGTAATGAATTTAGTAAGTAACAAGATACAAGGTAGAATCACTAAGACTTACACACAATCCCTCAAAAGATTATATAATGATATTTAGGAAAAAACAAAAACAACAAACACAGCGTGATTGATTGCTTAATCACTGACACATTTAGCATAATTGATTAAAAGTAGTTTATTATAAGTCAGTCTGTTTATAAGTGTTCATTCTGAAAAGGTTGTTAGAAATAAAACAGAAGTCATGTAACTTATTTCATAGCAATAAAACTGTAACAGCAAAATTCTCAGAGGAGAGTTTCTGTAAAACAAAAAAATAAAAATATCTTTGAAACGTTTGTACTATAAAGTAAAATTATTATGTTTTTTCGTAACTAACAACAATTTATTGTAATTATTATGTAAAAAAAATAGATTTCCTTTTTTGTGATCATTTCATTTTATATTGATTTATGAATAAGGGTGGATGATGTGTCCAGTTTTGTGAACAAAATAATCTGGCGACCAAATAAGTGGTATAGCCCTTTTATGGTGGATCTTATAATAAGTTCCTTTAAACACATAAGTTATTTCTCAGACAAGTCCTATTTGGTACTCAGGAAGAGTTAAGAGTGAAAAGCTCCCCCCTCTGCTTGTGTGACGTTGTGCTAGGCCGATTCACATACATTCAAATGTAGCTGCAGTGATGAACTGTCTTTTCTTGACTGCATGTTCACCTTATTACACACTTACAGAAATCGTCTTTGTCAAAAGCACACAATCTGTTAATTGTAATGGTATTTTTCCAAATGCCAACCATTTCAACACCCTTTTCCTTCACGATATCAATCGACATATCTTGGTGTTCAGACACTATACTTTTATACACATTAATAACACTAACACACTGGTTTTTTTTTTTCTGACAAAGAACAACTTGTTCCTGTTGATATTTGCCACTGGATATATGATATCCATATTTATTTAAGAATGCAAGAATTGCATCATTTTAGAATAACATTTACACTAACTCTTAAATTAAAAACTAAAGTAATTACTGTATTAACTAAAAAATATTTCATGATATACAGCAAACTGACTGACTGGGGATACCAATGAATCAGTCTTGTTATAAATCAAGGGTCCAAGTGGACACCCTTTTCTTATTAGCCAACACCCTGGGAACAGGGACACTCAAGGCAGAGTATCACTCTCAGCTCTCGCTGAACAGCATATAATTACAGTACAGAACAGAACTTTTCGTTACCTGTCACATTACAGAAGGATCATATATTTAGACGTAGGGCGTAAAACGATCACTGCCTTGTGATTAAATGCAGTGTTATAAAATACTGCATATATGATATAGAGTATAACAACGAGACAGGAAGTAAAACAATCCAAAGAAGGTCCACGCACACAACTACACTCACTCCGCGAAACGTGACAAAAAACTGCTATCTTGAAACAGGCAACAAAAGAATGAATGAATCATGAGTGGCGAGACTGTAGGTTTCAGCAACACAACATCAGCAGAAAAGACTTCCTTATATAATCTCGGTCGAAGAAGGGGGACATACCCAAAAACTAAGACAAATCGACCAATGGCGAAAGAGGATTTGTCCTAGGTCTTCGGACTCAACCATCCCGATCATGAATATTGTCTGGACAATAGTTTCTTGATTAAAATGTTACCCCTTTGGAACATTTTTCTTGTCATGAAAGTTGACAACTTTTTGAACAAGTTGAATGTTGTATACAAAGTTGAAATGTGCTGTATGCTTAGTTGATCTAGTATATAGGCTATATATGAACTTACGTTTAGTATAAATAATAAATATGAATAAAGCCAAAGTGACAATGTATCAAAATGGTTAAATAATGTACTTTTTTAATTAATTAGTTTTTATCGCTGCAATGATTCTTTCTAAATTGTAAAGTTGTGTTGGTAATTAACGGGAACATTGTATGCTATTTAAAGTCTTTAATTCGCCTAATTTTTAATCCAAAGTCAAAACACACACTATATTTCATCTATTTCTATACTGATATTTAGCAGCTAATATGGTAAGGGTGACAGGTGAAGGAGTAGAGGAGGGCAAGCGGCTAACGTGACTGGACATGCCGTGCACTGAACCTGTGTATAGTATTAATATTCTTTTTCCCAGATCAAAGAGTGACAAACATTCACTATAGGAAACTGGTTAGAAATCCTCTCTAAATAGAATCAGTTTCCAAATAAATTGCAAATGTATTTTGCTTTATAGGATTGTTTTGATTCTAATAAAACATTGTTTTGTATAAAAAATGGGTTTTCCTAACATTTGGGGGGGGGGGGGATTCTGACCCCACTCCCAACACTCAGTGGCTCTGGCCCTGCCTTCAGTCAAGGTAAAATGTGAGTTTTTAAATTATATTCTGTAGTTAGTATTATTATTATGTTGCCATCTCTGTTATGTTTTTGGGAAAAACCAGTTGTACAAAACTATTTTCACTAACTAATTGGGTAATTTCAGCCAATTGTTAAAAGATCCAAATGTTCTGTTTGCTGGCTATAAGCTTCCTCACCCTCTGGAACACAAGTTTGTACTGCGCATTCAAACAACATCAGATTACACTCCACAGGAAGCTCTCATGAATGCCATCACTGATCTCATTGCTGAGATATCCTTGTTTGAGGAAAGATTTAAGGTTAGTTAATTCTTCCTAGTCATAATAAATTTGCTTCATGTAAAGCATTTTTATCCATATGAATTTGAGATGACATTACATGTCTTTTTTATATAATGTATGGTATTAAAATGTTTTCAAGATATATTCCCGTTTTAACCAGTAAATAAGTTCCTACTTATGCTGACTAGTTCTTATCATCCTGATGTATTAAGAATAAATAACAAGAAATCTTATTCCCTTGCATGCTAAAATTGTAGTTCATCCACTAAATTAACATCATTAAATTAAGAAAGCTTTATTCATTGCTAAAGCCTCCTGAGCTGATATATATATATAACAAATAATAAGGTTAACGTACCTTTGTCGTCTTCAGCTACAAAATCCTATATATTGGATTACCGGTTTCAGAGTAAGAACTCCATGTTCACATCCATTGTACAGTGTCAAAACAGTCACATTAAAAACATAATACAAAAATTACATATTTACAAAAATAAAAATAATAAAACATATGATAACATTGCCGGTTGGTAAGATGGTTAGATCTGGATTGAGCATGCAGCTGGAACGATGTTATCTAATGCTTACTTGACTTTGAACAATTTAATTTCTATCTGGACGTCTGTCTTCTTTCATCGGTTGATTCAAATTTGTAATGCGATCAAATAAAATATTTGTAGAGAATTTTAATTTTTCATTAACCCTTTCAGGAGTAAAAACGTCATATGACGTCCTAATTTTCGTGACTGAAAGAAGTATTAGTTTTGAAAAAAACAAGTTGTAGAGGAGTAAAAAAATTAAATGTCAAAAAATGTTTCAAACTTGTTTATTACATTACATAATTAATTATTATATTAACACAGTACTAAATAATATAACACTAATGTAATATAAAAATAATAAATAAGAACAACTCTACCGTAAGATAAAAATAATAAAAGCAATCAATAACGTATTGAAAGTATAAAAGCGATAGCCAAGTGCACTGCAGACTCAATAAATGTACTGTGTGTAGCTGTGTAGCTGACAGACAACTGAGAGAATGTAAGTGAAAAGCGCGCCAATGGAGTGAAATGCGCGCCAAACGTTGTATCAGCTGCACGCCAGCTGATGACATCGGGCGGGAAATCAGTTTAGAGAGAGAGGACAAATGAATGTTACCACTGACACGAAGAGTGCCAAAAAATGTGCACATCTGAAATTTGAGTTTGCCTGTGGCAGATAGTAATAGTGTAATGTGTTAAGAATATGCACAATTAATTTAATAAATTAAATAATTTACCATTACACAAGACGTCACATGACGCCCTTACTCATTTAGGCCAATTTATAAAAAGACGTCATGCGACGTCTTTACTCAATTTAGCTAAATTAACGCACTCCTGAAAGGGTTAAGCACAGTAATTGGGTTGCTCTTTATGGCTTTGTAAATTTCATAATTCTCTAGAGTATTCATTGTCGCACCTTTATTACATCTATGGAGAATATCTAGGTTGGTGTCAATGTCCTTAATGTTATGATTGTTGTTAACCAAATGTTCAGCAAAACGAGATGTTTGAGGCTTATTAACGTTCTTGGGTAGGTGTTCATTGAAACGCTTTGTGAAATTTGTGAATATTTAATAGTTTTCCTATTTTATTAGATGTTTTACAAGATAAAGTGACATTTTATTTTTTTATCATATCAATAGAATATGGCGAAAATTTATATTCAACTTTGAAATCACAACTAAAAAAAGAAAATGTCACTTTATCTTGTAAAACATCTAATAAAATAGGAAAACTATTAAATATCCGAAATGAACCAAATCCTACTGCCTTAGATACCACTGGCGTATATAAAATCAAATGTTCAGATTGTCCGAGTATTTATATAGGACAGACAGGCCGTTCTTTCACAAAGCGTTTCAATGAACACCTACCCAAGAACGTTAATAAGCCTCAAACATCTCGTTTTGCTGAACATTTGGTTAACAACAATCATAACATTAAGGACATTGACACCAACCTAGATATTCTCCATAGATGTAATAAAGGTGCGTCAATGAATACTCTAGAGAATTATGAAATTTACAAAGCCATAAAGAGCAACCCAATTACTGTGCTTAATGAAAAATTAAAAATTCTCTACAAATATTTTATTTGATCGCATTACAAATTTGAATCAACCGATGAAAGAAGACAGACAACCAGATAGAAATAAAATTGTTTAAAGTCAAGTAAGCATTAGATAACATCGTTCCAGCTGTACGCTCAATCCAGATCTAACCATCTTACCAACCGGCAATGTTATCATATGTTTTATTATTTTTATTTTTGTAAATATGTAATTTTTGTATTATGTTTTTAATGTGACTGTTTTGACACTGTACAATGGATGTGAACATGGAGTTCTTACTCTGAAACCGGTAATCCAATAAATAGGATTTTGAAGCTGAAGACGACAAAGGTACGTTAACCTTATTATTTGTAAGAAAGCTATTAAACTACAACCAGATTGTGACTAATGTCAAAAAAATGTGTGTATGTGTATTATAAAAGTTGGTAAACAAAGGAAACACATGAAAACTAATCAATTCAATTCAATTCTCTCTATTCAAATATTGTACAAGTACAATTAATGGCGTCAATATTCTAAATTAAAGTTATTAACCAGTCCTAAATTGTAATATTAACTTATTCTATTAAAATATTCCTGTGTTGAATACAATTCTAAATTGATCATATATTCTTTTAATATTTTCTAAAATTCTGTCCATTTACACCCAGTTTTGAAATAATTTTAATTTTTAGTAATTTTGTGTGAACAGTGCTATCAAAGGCCTTTTTTAGATCAATGAACACACCTATTGTTAGTTCCTTTTTGTCTACTCCCTTAATTACTTCTTCTAGAAATTCTATTGATACAATCTGATACAATCATAACTGATCTTTTAGAACGGAAACAATGTTGTTCTGAATCTATAATATTATTTTCTAAAAATCCATATAATTGTATATAGTCCGCTCATGGATTTTGGAGAAAAAAGAGATAAGGGAAAGTGGTCTGTAATTTGATGTTATGCATATTTCTCCATTTTTAAAAACTGGTTTAACCTTAGCAATTTTTAACTCTTAAGGAAATTGTCCAGAAATGAAAGAAAGAAAGTAAGAATTTATTTTCTTATTTACACAAATACATGCAAAAAACTAAATACATTATTGTAATTACTATTACATAAAAAACTAAAACAAAAATAATAGGTCTAATAGACATAGACTTCAAAAAACTTGAAATAAAGAGAAAGTTAAATAATTCATGTCCAGGCCTGACACTTTACATAATATTACTATTACCTATATTAATTTAAAACTACAAATTTACAAAAAAGAGTAGGAATTAAATCTACACTTACATTAAAAAATAAAATAAAAATTAAAAAAAAATGATTTTGTGTAAAAAGAAAATTTAGGACCACACAGGCTTCAGCCTGATTTGAGGTTCCAATACTTAAAATTAAAACTTATTCTATAAAAGCTTTCGCGATCAGAAAGAAGAGAAACATTTAATATTAATAGATATGTTAAATATTAATGGAATCTTATCTCAAATGAATGTGTTGCCTTATTGTTTTTATTGATAAATATTTACAAAAGTGAAGTGCGTTTAAAATGGTTCATACTCACAAACATACACATACACCCACATATACATTTTTTTTCCTTTTCTTCTTCTTTTTTTCTAAGTAGATACATTAACAATATGAACTAATGGCTTAATTAAATACAATTTAGCCAATTTTAATACTGGCATTGGAACTTTGTTAAACCTGCAGAAAAGTTGTTAAAAGAAATTAAAAAAATATCCTCCATGTCCATGTCAGTTAAATGTGTGAGATTAAACTGAATATTAGTAAAAACATTGTCAGTTAGCCTTCTAAACTAATATTAGGTATAACTTCATTGTCAACCATGTTCGTAAAGTAATCAGCAAATAACTCGCATATCTCTTTAGGATCATTAGTTATTACACTATCTTTTTCCAAAGATATTATCAATTTTTTTGCTTGATTTACCCACCTCTGAATTAACCCTGAATGGTGAATGTACGACATAATTTATGTTGTACACAAAATCCCTCCTAAAAGCGAGGTACAGCATAATTTATGCTGTTGCATTAAAATCAATAAAAAATATGTTTATCATCAAGCAATCACAACAAAGTTGGTACCAATCGACGCAGAATGTTCTGTTCTATACATTTCAGATTTTGAATAATTTTTTATGGAATTTTATAAACGTAGGAAATAATATAAAAATGTACAACAAGAAACTTCCCTTCAATTACTGCCTGGCACGAAGGTCGGGAGTGGGAAAAATATCTGATGTTGGTCGCATGACTGAAGAATAACAAAGAAGACGGAATAAGGTGTAGTAAATGTCAATCTGCAGAGAATGAAAACCCCTAGCCAATAAAACTTTGCATTGTTGTAGGTGCTTTGGGTGTTTTACTAAAAATGTTTATGTAGCCGATTTTTCAACGGCTAGGTAAGGCATAATTTATGCTTTTGAGAGAAGTTGTTGTTCAAACTTAATTTTTGGCTGTGTAATCTAACAATTCTAGTATATTTCTATTCACAAATATGTGTTCTATCAAGTGTTACTATTATAAAAATTCCCAAAAATTATTTTATATTTGTTATAATGTTTACATAATGCAAAGTTTTGCAAGTGCCGTTTGCACACGTTGACTTATGGTGTTATAAATTTTATACTTTTTAGAATATTTTCATATATTTTACGTGTTCTTGTAGCTAATAGATTGTACTAATGAAGTACATGAAGTAAGAAATTATATACCCCTTATTTTTGAATTGTTATGTAATTTTTCACATAATTTTTTTGTTTCTGTGGTAACATATTTATTTTTCTCCATAAACAAAAATATGAAAATATGTTTTAGGTTACAATGTGTATTTTTCCTGGACACCTTTTTCTTGTCTATTCAATGGTGATTTTTTTTAAAGTTTTACATGTAATCTATTACAATTAATTGTGTTTACAAAATTAACCTGCCATACTGTATGTTTAAATACTTCCTTTTACTGAATTTAAATCATCAAATCAGCCCAGCTGCACTGTTAATGTTTTCAGGAATGCTTTGATTAACACTCCCAGCGTCACCTGTCGAAAAATCGACAGCAATCGCGGCACCGCTGGTGATACCTGTCGATTTTTCGACAGCATGTAAGCGTTTAGAAAATGCGATCTCATTTCGTCACTTTATATAGTAAAACATTATATTAGGTACATATGTACCTAATATAATGTATAATGTATACATATGTACACAAACGACAAAGGAGATCATACTCTATTTCATTGTCTTTGGTTTTCTACTGTTCTGTACAAGGAGAAAAAAATCAGCTGATTTATACTAAGCTCTAGTGTTGTTGTCAGTGTTTTGGTGAATGCGACGTAGTAAGTTGGGTTATTGTTTGTTTACTTGTTATGTTTGTACAAAATGGGTGAGGATTTACGTGATAAATCCAGTGATATAAGAGAGATATTAGGAGAAAATGATAGTGACAGTGGTAGTGACATTGTAGCTGAAGACTTTCCTTCCGATAGTTCCCTTCTGGACTTTTCATCGGGTAGTGATGACAACTACGTTCCTGACTTGGACGATTTAGAGACTTCAGATGCTAACGTACGTCCTGATGATGATGATGATGATACACCCATAGACCCTGGGCCCTCTACCTCTACTCATATACATATACCTAGGCCTAGACAAAATAGACGAAATTTATTGTGGATAAGAGTATACCCTCCTGAACCAGAGCAGGACATAGGCCCAGGACAAAGCAACCTGTATATAGTTCAGTTTTTTAGTGTAATTTTTCTTTTGTAAACAATAAGCCATTTAATGTATATATTTTCTTTTTGTGTATAACATTCTGAACAAAACCTATATCTTGGATTTTCTTTTGATTGATTTTTGGATTTCACCATCATGGTGTCAATATAGAAAAAAATTTCAAATTTTGGATACTTCTGCATATAATCATGGAGAACATACACAATATACAAGACATGTAAACAAAACTATTTATCTAAGATTGCCTAGGTCTTCTAGTTTCCATTGATGTATAACACTTGCTATTTTCAATTGTTTATGTATATGTTATACATTTTTATGTATAACTCTGCGAATTACCTAAAAAGGGGCCGACATTAAAGGGTGAAGTAATGGACGCTGGGAGGGTTAAACCCCGTGTTCCTCATCTCACCATAACCCAACATAACAAGGTCATGGGCACAGCTATGCGCTTCTATCAACACAAAGTGATCCTGGAATATATTCTGATCGAGTATTGCAAGTTTTAGATTTTTTTATAAAAGTTATTGCAAATAGTGTTTTTATTTGCCTGTAATATGGAACAATCGCCAATATATATGAATTTTTCTTTAACATATCTTCTAGTTATTTAGATTACCAGCTTCATCAGGAACAAGTAACTTAGGAAGTGTAATATCTGTATCATAAATGTAATAAGTAAAGTGAAGCACTTTTATTCGTAAGTGTTTTCTGGACATTTGCTGCACCATCATCACACATTTACAATATTCAGCTTTTGTACTAGAGAAACTTTTGGATGTACATTAAATCACCATTCAATGTTAAATCTGTATTCACATTGTTATAAATCAAAATAAGCTTGTCATACTCCTGAACGGTCAAATCCGCTGAAGGATAAATAGTAAGTAATCAAGAGCCAAAAGAACTGACAGAAGACTGGTAAAATCAAAGAAAGACAATCTTGTAAATTACAAGTGTAAGGAAAGACTTAAAGTAATCTTTGTTGTACAAGTTAATAGTTTTATTCATATTATAAAATGTCAATAGCTTACTCAGACATTTTCAGTTCAGAATTTTCTTTTGTTGTATTGGTTCTTTCTATTTCCGTTTGGTAATCCAAGTATAACGTTCCCTTCCAAGATGGGTTTTTTCTCAGAGAGAATCAAAATATGTCCTGGAAGGGTGAAACTCGAGCATCACATGATGGTGTAGGTTGCTGGAGAGATCATGTAGGATTGCTTCCCGGTTATATAGTAAAGTCATAGTAAATGTTCTTTGTAGACAGCTTTCTTGGAACTTGAGTCCTGCTAAGTATGTTATTCAATAATTTTAGACTAAAAAAATTGTTTTCACCAACCTTACTTGTGTTTATGATAAGCAGATCTTAAATGAATGGGTGGCCCTGCTCACTGGTGTAATTCTTACTTTTCCTGACGCCGCCTACACTTAGTTGGATTTAAAGTTCACAGTCACTGTAGAGTACAGTACTTGATTGAAAAAGTTGTTTTTAAATTAAAAACCTTTTTTTAGATAAAGAAAGACAATAAATAGCTATTTTACCTTCAAAAGTTGAACATGATTTTTAAGAAACCAAACTGATATGTTCCTCCTTACAGTGGTTTGAAATTGCAGAATAAATTCTGCGAGGTAATGCAAACAGATAGATGACAAGTAGGAAAGAGAGATGTTGTGTAAAGATATTAAAAATGCAAAATTGAATTATTTTAGACATAAAATTAGGAACACAACTGGCAACCCAAAGAAGTTTTGGAGTACTATAAATGAATACACTGGTTTAAAAAGTATAAATACTTGTTTTCCAATAAAAAATTTTATTTCAGAGAGAAAACTGGGGTTGCAGTTCTGTAAAGTCAGTGTCAGACTCTTTTAATTCATTTTTTGTTAAGGTAGGTTATAATTTGGCAAAGGAATTTGCCACGACCTTCTGGTTTGCTGTTTATTGATAGCTTGGTGACTAGAGAGGACTTTGAGTTCTGGCTGGAGTCGGCCTCTGGTAACCAGATGATGACATAGTAATTGTGTTTAGAGAGAATATCTGGAATGTTGCATCGAGGGAAATCGGTATACTCAAACATTGGTTTGATGTAAATGTGCAAACTTAAACTATGAATATTAAGAAAACATATTGTATGTCAGTATCATTGACTCCAGCGGGCGAGTCATTTGTACATTTTAGACTAGTCTTGCACTCCTGTGGCCACCCAGCCAGCACTCTATGTAAGTGTCAAGTTATTGAGCAAACAAATCAATATAAATAATTCAGGTTCAAAATTAAAATGAGAATACCATATAAATAGGGCAAAATCCCACCTATGTAAAATGATGTTTGTTTTTAGTCAATTAAGTGATATTTTAAAGTTAAACGAAATAAGAAATGTTTATTTTGCTTACGTTCAGTCTATTTGATCTTATGGCGTAATAGCATGGGGTGGAACGTATAAAACCCTCATTGAACCACTGAACGTTATACAAAAATGTATACTGAAAGCTGGGTTTAAAAAACATAAGAGGTATTCATCAGACTTATTATTTCAAGATACACAGTTGCTTTCATTGCAACCATTGTACATTAAAAGAGTTCTTTTATTTGTATACGCAAATAAAAATTCGACAATTACGCCAATAATACACAACTATCAAACAACAGCAGTCATATACGTAGGTAGGATTGCAAGTTCCAAGACTTGAAAAATCTGACAAATGCATATTATGTAGCAAATATTTTGTACAGAAACATTCCGGAGGAGATTAGGAAATTGCAGGTACCGTCCAATGGCTACAAACCTGGTTGCTTAGTGTCGGACCCGAACAGTCTGAGTATATTATCAGGCCTAGTTACCTTTACTGATCCTTCCACATAAAATATAATTGCTATCAATATGACTTTCAGACATAACTTTAATACTTATTCGTACCGTCAGGCCCTTTTTTATTAAAAATCAAACATTTAACTTTCAGTCATTATTTTCATTTTTGCTTTGTTTCATTGTACATTCATTGTCATTTTCTCGTTATACCATTTGTCTTACTTAATATTTCGCTGAAATGAACTATGGATGGATGTTATCTTGGCTGTTAATAATATATTTGTCTAGATTGGTGTGTTTTATAGTGACATTGAAGCTGTTTATAAATAATTTATCTACTTTTCTCTCATATTTTTAACTTCTTATTTCATTTTTATGTCTAACTATACATTTTAATTATTTCAAACATTTGTCTGTAACTGTCCACACTTTCTTTAGTTTAGATTTATTTTTATTTATAAAGTACTAGCTGAACCCGGCGGACGTTGTCTCGCCTTTAATTTTTATTGACATACCAAAATAAAACAATAAAAAGAATTATAGAAAAAAACCATTATTTATTAAATGAGTGCAAGAGGGTAAACAATATTTTTGGTCTTCTTATTTGGTGTATAAATGTAAAGGTTTTTTGTTGTGTGTGCTACACTCTCAAGGTGAAATGTAGAACTACAATAAATCAAAACATATTCAGTACTGTTGTTGTGAGAACTTCAATCTGCTTATGGCATGTGAAAATACATTAAACCACACAGTCATATGTTTTTTGTAAACAATTCAGATTCTTCATTTGAATAAGATGGGATCTTTAGGGGCCCGTGGGGCGGGACCCTATGGACGGATCTGCATCAAACTTCACAGAAACCATCTCGGGAGTATACAGGACAACATCCTAAAGTTTCATGGCGATCGGTTGGATGGTTTGGCAGCGCATTAACTCAAACATATATATATATATATATATATATATATATATATATATATATAAACATCCTCTTTTATAAATATAGATCTAACTAGCTGTACCCGCCCGCTTTGCTGGTCATAATATTGAGTTTGATTTAGCTAATAGCTGAAAGAATTCGAGCATTTTTGCTTCTTCTACCAATATTAGATTTTTTAGGAGGCATGTCATAAAAAGTAAACTGCAAAACAAATAATTATTTATTTTTTATTTTCACGTTTCACCACATGTTTTAATTACCGAGGAAAAAAGGTTAACACCAAATACAGATCACCTGATCAAATAAAAGTAGTGTGTGCTACACTCTCAAGGTGAAATGTAGAACTACAATAAATCAAAACATATACAGTACTGTTGTTGTGAGAACTTCAATCTGCTTATGGCATGTGAAACTACATTAAACCACACAGTCATATTTTTTTGTAAACAATTCAGATTCTTCATTTGAATAACATGGGATCTTTAGGGGCCCGTGGGGCGGGACCCTATGGACGGATCTGCATCAAACTTCACAGAAACCATCTCGGGAGTATACAGGACAACATCCTAAAGTTTCATGGCGATCGGTTGGATGGTTTGGCAGCGCATTAACTTCAAACACACATATATATATATATATATATATATATATATATATATATACAAACATCCTCTTTTATAATATAGATATATATACAAACGTCCTCTTTTATAAATATAGATTAACTAGCTGTACCCGCCCGCTTCGCCGGTCATAATATTGAGTTTGATTTAGAACTTAATAGCTGAAAGAATTTGAGCATTTTTGCTTCTTCTACCAATATTAGATTTTTTAGGAGGCATGTCATAAAAAGTAAACTGCAAAACAAATAATTATTTATTTTTTATTTTCACGTTTCACCACATGTTTTAATTACCGAGGAAAAAAGGTTAACACCAAATACAGATCACCTGATCAAATAAAAGTAGTGTGTGCTACACTCTCAAGGTGAAATGTAGAACTACAATAGATCAAAACATATACAGTACTGTTGTTGTGAGAACTTCAATCTGCTTATGGCATGCGAAACTACATTAAACCACACAGTCATATGTTTTTTGTAAATAATTCAGATTCTCCATTTGAATAACATGGGATCTTTAGGAGCCCGTGGGGCGGGACCCTGTGGACGGATCTGCATCAAACTTCACAGAAACAATCTCGGGAGTATACAGGACAACATCCTTAAGTTTCATGGCAATCGGTTGGATGGTTTAGCAGCGCATAAACTTCAAATATACAAACATCCTCTTTTATAAATATAGAAAAAATAATTATTTATCGTTATGTATCATTACAGATAACATAAATTAATGTATCTTTTAGTTGGGCGGGCCGAGTGGTCTAAGGCGTCAGGACTTTGAGCTTGGGTTAGAGATAGCGCTGTTTTGAATCCGGCCTAGACTGGAAAGATTTATCAGTAATAATCAACTTCTACTGTACTGGTTCGCCCCCTTACTCTGTCTAAATAAGTTCCTCACCCAGATCAATAGTCTATGAGGAATGGGCAGAGTAAGGTGAGGAGGCCTCTCCTTTTTTTATTTAAAAAAAAAAAAGATAATTTTATGTGCAGCATTTTTGTTTTCTTGGAAAGTATTCATCACACGCATAGGTCCTGTGGCCCATGTGTCACTTTTTCCATTATATTTAATGTTCATTTGTTTTGTTTTATGGAATAAATAGATTTGATTTGATTTGAATATGTCTGAGTTAAATTTGGAATTGGTCAGAGACTAAAATGAGACTAGAATTCAAAATAGACTTAAACTGCTCTAGGAAAACTAGGTGATCCATATTAAATTGTATCAAAGTTACAAGCTTTAAAGAAATTTATTTATTAAATCCCACCACCAGTGGCTCAGAAGTTGTCAAAACCATAGCTATTTGTTCGCCCTAGTGGTAGTGAACTGTGAACTTGACTACAGCACAATTCATTGATGAGACATGTTAGGTTTTTGCTGTCTTTTAATCATAGGAACAATTAATTATTGTTAATTATTATTATGAACAAGGCGGCACTGTTAGCGCAGTGCTGTAACCATCTACTTGGGAACAAAGTGTGGCAGAAATTATAGGCGATACGTTCTGTGTTCGGTCCTCTTAAAACAGACACAGCGTCTGCACAATGGTTGCCATCGAGAAGTCTAGGGTGTCTATGTTGGATGGTAGTTAAGGTTCGGATGTTGTGTAGGGAAGAGAACTAAGTATCAGGCTTGTCATTTTGCTGAAAATCAGACCTACACTACGTGATTCGGATTCCATGTAAAGCTGTAGGTCACTTAGTTGCCCTAGCCTAGCTATTAGGCTATTAATAAATAACTCTTCCTGAGGAACAGTCTACCTTAGTTTGTAACAGTGACTACACTCATTCATCTCATATCTTGACGATTGGCATCTTAATAATGAATAGTAATAAAGAATAACTAAAAGAAGTTATTTATAGAACTTTTTGTAATTGTTAGTGCAAAAATGGTGGAATAATGACTAAAGTATTTGTTTGCAGAACTTTATCTAAATCGTTTCCTTAAACAAACATGGACAGACATGAGCATCTATTGTGATTTTATTATATTGTTATGTATATTTGGATTGATAGCAAATTTGCAACATTTTTTTAATTATATTGCACCCGACACATGTTTGTTTGATAACTTGATTCACTCTCGGTGTATATTTTGTATTATATTTTATTGGAATAAAAATAATGTGGATTATTTTCTTTTACAGGAATCTATCAAGGAGAAAAAGGAGGGTCTAGACTGAATTGAAGATTTTCAACTTGAACTTATAATTGTAAATTTAACAACGATTTTACTGTTGTGTTTGTATATAATCTTTTTGTCATGTAGCTTATTTATTTCCAGCTTGGAAAGTGAATTGCATTTTAATTATTGGAAAGTGATGTGGATATGATTGAAATATACAGTCTTAGTTTGGCGATGTAAATAAATTCAGGAATTATTAAATAATATTAGTTTCCTTGTGTTATTTATTACCTTTTAATGATTAATGATATACATTTTTACAAATATATACAATAAATTTAATTTATTGTATTTATAAAGTATATATATGTAATAAGTATTTATTTTGTAATGTTTATATCGTAACATGTCTTATTATGAACTTGAAGATGCCAACACAAGTAAGTTTGTAATTATTTACTATTTCATCAACTTTTAAACAAGATTATTACAAAATTTTAAAAACTGCTCGTCACTTTGGGTAAAATTAATCTGCGGTTTGCTGTTAAATCAAACTGAATCCAAATGAAGAAGTTATTTTCTAGACCACATACAAACCATTATGAGTCCATATGTGGTCTTCTGTTCCTTCTAATGAAACAAATTTAAGTGATTCAGATAACACCTTATTTATCAGGTAATAAGCAATATTCATAAGACATAATATGAAATCGGTTATTTGTTAAGTTTCACCCATTATTATGAACATTTCTTCCGTATGGTCCAGATACAGGCTCATTTACATTTTCTATTTTGGTTTTAACTTATGTACTTTTTACATCCCATATAATGCTAAAACTCCTGAGAGGCTGTGGCTCTATAATGGCATTATACTGTCTGTAGTCAGTGTTAGTGTTAACTAAACACAAATTTTTATATTATTAATTTTCTAAATAAGAGTATAATTTATTAAATATGAATACAATTAACTCTTGTACTGGCACAGTGTTGATCAACGCTATTTGTACCTATGTATTTTACAGCACTTGAGACATGACCTTAGATAACTGTCATTATATTACACACAACGGCATCCAGCGAGGGGTGAATGAATTTCTGTTAGAAAAATGACTTCAAAAATAGTTTCATTTGTGCCTGAAAAAATAGGTACTGGTACTTAACTTAATTCAGTAAATTACCTATTTTCCGACATTTAGTGCCAGATGGTTGGCAAGCCTGACATTTGTCTACCACCCGACCGACAACTGTGCTTTTGACGGGCAATTGTAAATGTTCTGTTTTGTATGCAGACTTACTTGCTAGTAGCTAATTATTGTGACGTATCATCTTAAAGTTTTGCTATTTTTATTTGTATAAGACTGACTGATTTACTTCATCAGTAACACTCTCTTGACTCGACCCACTGTATGGTGCAAGTATATACAGATTTGATCCCGATTGCAGTATCTAATAGACTGAGATCATATCTAATACCATGATGCCATTTTTTCCCCAGTTTTTAATATTTTATTTTAATTTTTAATATCGCCACTAATTGTCAAACTTGAGAAAGAATGTTTTGACAGATAATATCGTCCTAGTAAAAAACATAGAAAGATTTTTGAAAAAGAAGTGAGCTGAAAGATATAATGTTTTCAAACCTATTGAAAAAAAAAAAAAAACAGTGAAATGTAGGATAAACAACGTGAATTTGCAAGAAAGTACTGATATAGAGAATGTAGGTTATTTTTAAGTTACCATATATAAACCTAAAATAGGTTGACATTCTTCAAGAGTTTTTAGTAAATGATTTCACTGAATAAAAAGAAGAATGAGAACAAGCTGCACTTGAAATTCAAATTTGGATTATTTCTTGATGAATTTGGAAGTGTCAGTTTCTTCAAGAATGCCCTTTAAGGAGAGTTCCAAATTCAGCTGGAACACTGGAGAAATTCCTCCAAGAGCCCAAGATTGTTTTCAATACTCAGATCCTGGCATCTACCCAATAATCTATCGACTTCTTAAAGTCCATGCTTCATTTCCAGTCAGGGTAGCACCTGCAGAGTTCAGGTGCTACCCTGACTCTCTTCTTTGTTTTTTTGTCATTCCAGTTTTATGCAGGTTTAATTAAATGTAAATATATATTATCTTATAGTAGTTATTCAAATTTCTGAAAGTTGTAAAATTGGTTTCAAGGTATAGATATTCGTTTTAATATTATATATCACTAACTATTATTTTCCCAATTAAACAACCCAAATCGCATATCATAAAAGACAATTTTTAATAGTTTTTTTAAGTAAAACTATTAAAAACTTATCTCGGATGACAGAAGGGAAACTCACAAAACTAGCTGTGATTTATATTCGCAGATACATAATTGTTGATAGTTGCTTTTGGGAAAGGATTTTTTTCTCTTTATTTGTAATGTAACATCAGGTTTTAGAAAAGACTATGTTTATGGGCTCTACTGCCCCCTAATCCAACATTCGTTGTCATACAGGCCAAGTATCCTGGCGAGGACGAAGGTCGTTTCATTACAGGGGACTGTAGCAGATAGTCTGAAGCTTCCAGGAAAATCAAATTAAAAGTATTGTTCTTTTAATTCCTAATATGCTATCACATCTTAGGAAAGATTATGTTTATGGGCCCCACTGCCCCAAAAATAAAAAAAAGTCGTAAAGAAAGGCCAAGTATCTTGGCGAGGTTGTAGGCCGAGTTTCATCATTAGGCCGCAGGGCGAGATGTACTAATCGGGATGTAGCATTGTCTTGGCAAGATTTTGGCCAAGCTTTCTCATGATGCTGCAGCAGAATATCTTGTTGAGGCCATAGACCGTGTTCCATAAAGGGGCTTAAGGCAGAGTTCCCAGGAGAAGCTGTTGGCCAGGCTTCCCGCACAAGTCTAGTTAGTGACAGTGTTGGTGTGCAGGGGTGTCCCCTACGTCATTAATAAAATTAAATTACTTACTATTTTGATATAAAGTTTTATAATAAAGTAGCTGTTAATTGTTTAGAAGTTCCCATGGTTTGTGTATTTTTAATAATTATTGTTAATGAAAGAAGTATTAGTAAAATAATACTTGAATAAATCACAGATTTGTGTAAATAAATAAACACATATTTGCTAATCATTATTTAGTCCATCTTTGAGCTGGAGAAATTCAGGATATATATGGTCTGACTAATTGTGCAATAATTCAGATATTTGTAATGCGATGTAAAATTTAATATCACTAAATTTGGTTTTAATTAGTCTTAAAAATGTGCTTTCAAAAAATATGTTTAAAAGCCACCTTTTTTTAAATTAATTAGGCAAACTTGACCAAACTTGTTTCATTGTTGGATATAGTTATAAAAAAGAGTATACATAAATTTTATTATATTTGGTTGAGTATTTTGAAAAATGTTATTTTTAAAATAAAAAACACAGGCAATTAACGTAAAGCGATAGACCAATATTTTGGTTTTTTTCTTTTGGTCAATGCAATAATATCTTAAAGTTTGTAGTGTGAGTTTTTAAACAGCCTGAATATTGCATGATATCCTATTTCCTTGTGAAATAATGATAACACATATAAGTGTTTCACAGTAAATAACAATTTATAACAAATGTGTGACTTAGCCAAAAATCAAATGAAATTTGAGGGGAAAGTAAGCATCTGCCAACTCGAGTGTTAAAAGTTAACAAATTAAAAATTTTATTTTTAACATATTTCAAAGGTATTAATTAAAGGACGTCCATACCAAATACCATTGGTATGTTGGATATAGGTGGGCTATATTCTCATGGAGTAGGGTAGTCAAATTCATGTAGGTACCCTATC
Source organism: Stictocephala bisonia (assembly GCA_035578905.1). Classification (NCBI taxonomy): domain Eukaryota; kingdom Metazoa; phylum Arthropoda; class Insecta; order Hemiptera; family Membracidae; genus Stictocephala; species Stictocephala bisonia. The sequence goes on from JAQJVL010000013.1 coordinate 5,403,727, forward strand.
TTAAATGAGCCACTTCAGTCTGTGAAGTGGATTTGTTTGCAAACGATCTAAATCTCGGGTTTAGTTAGAAATAATATTTATAAATAGAGTAAATAATCATTAATTCATAACATTTGCTAATTTAAAAAAATCAAGTCCTAAGAAAAGATTATCAATATCTAGTATTGGGTTGCAATTCACATGGAGATCAAGTAAGAAAGCCATATTTCGGAATTCAATTCACTTCCTGAAAACTAGAACAGCTTAATTCTGAAGTTTATTGACCTGCAGTTGATGAACAAGAAGGCGGTGCATGCGCCGCGACGTTGCTATAGCAACGACCATGAATTAATCTCCCTTCAACCGTGGACAGGCTCCATTCTTCTTTGTACAGACAAAAGCAGGATGGCAGTCGAAGGCTCATCTAGTTTTTCTTTGTTTACATCCATCCGACTGCCAGTGCAATGCAATCAGCAGGTTCCCTCTATTGTTGAAGCTCGAGCCATGAGTCACAGATAAGGAGAGCCTCTATTGATCGCACGTAGGGGGGAGGGGGCGCTCAATAGTGGAGCTAGTAGTGTGCCAAGAGGCGTTGCGCTTGGTTGTCTCGCGTCGGTTGTGAAAAGGTTACAGAAATGTCAGGTGGGTCTTTCTTATCTTGATTATCATTCTATTTTAATTCGTTTTCATTCAAACAAGCGGTTGGATCTTCTTATACAATCAACGTTCTCATTCTGTAAAGTTACGCGTACATTCATCTCAGTACGCGTAATAGGGATTTTTTTAAATTGCTACTTGGTAAGATTGAATTAAATAATTAAATAATTATTAAATAAGATGATTGAATTCATACATAGTTGATGAAGAGTGAAATGTTGGCTAAACATACGACATGGTTCTGCAAGTTGATATTAGGCTGTTGTCATATTTTGATGCAATAACGTACGTACCGGTATCACAACAGTAAACAGCACTCCAGTCGTTCCCAACTCTCATGTCTATAGTTATACGAATACTGTTTATCCCTGAAAAATAATACGAGTTGATACAACATACTTGAATTCAGTTCCATTGATTATCATCTGAAAAAAGATTATCTTACTTCACCTCGTCAACATCGAATTTTTATATTAAATTATTATTTTATGCCAGCATTTTTTTCAATTCAGTATTAAAATTTTATTATGTTCTCATGTTTGTTTAAAAAAGCAGTAGGAGATCATTTAACATACACATGTTAACGTCTTATATATATATGGACCAGTCTTTCTGGGGGGCTGTAAACGAACTTTTTAACATTTATATAAAGGAAGAATATGATGTAACTTCTGTTCGGAAAGGCAATTTTTATATTTTCGACTGACTATGCAATTTGAATTCTTACATCAGTTTTAGGCCTACAAAAAATGTATAAAGTATTGGTATTATGTTTAAGATAGTTTATTTTAGTTCATTAATACTTTTTATAATGTATTTATTCTTAAGACGCCAGTCTTCAAGATATGGGTGAATATCGATTTCAAATGAGAGTAGTCGAGCGACTATAGTCTTTGATAAAAACTAAAAAAGGCCGATTATTCTTTATTAAGTGCTATTAATGAAAAGTCCAATAACAAATGACAATCGGTAGTTATCAGCTTTTCCCTTTCAAAATTTGTTATGAATTGTATTAACATAGACCAGGAATATTCCAGTAAACACGATATCATGAGTGTTGTCTAGCGTTTGTGGTTTCCGAGTTTGCAAGGGTTTACAAAAAATTAATTTCTCATTAATTTGTTTGAATTGTTAAATGAGTCCTATGATACCAAACTAATCACAATGAATCGAACTGTCATCTAACCCCAAGAAATTATGTTATTATTATTTTTGCTACAGTGTCAGGTTAATGGTTTTCACTCATAAAAACATGTTCTTAAACACAAGTATCACCATAAAAAGCAAATTAGGTCAAGCAAAATATCCAGCATAATTTTTTCTTAAGTAATATAACATGGTGGACACTATACAATTAGTCTGAAAATTATTGCTTCCTTATTTTAAGTTTGACAGTAAATTAAAACTCAGAGTTTTGTCATTTTATACCAGCGGCGCGTGGCCGTTCTGTCAGTACAAAAGTTATTTTATTCGGACTATAAATACGGAGTGGTGGAACACTTCCCCTCTGCTGCTGGGCCCCTACATGCCCTAAAAATTCCACGCAGGTCGTTTTCAAACCGGCCCAATTATAGTGAAATCTATTAGTACAGCTGGGTTAAACTGCATTCCATTTACACAACACTAGCGTTTCAAAATGAGAAAAAAAGGAAAAAAAACAGTTGATCATTTGAGACACAAACTTCAACATTGAATAAGAAATCTGTGTGCTTATAAAATCAACGAGTCACTTCAGCCTTCAGGTATGCTGGAGAGAGAGAGGGGGGTGAGGCCGCTGGCGCTACCTGTCAGAACAGCCCCTAACAGAACTAATATTTCACCGAACAGAAAGTCCGGGTTCACGGGACCTATAAGAGTGGGCAGTTTTCTTGTTTCTATGGAATCGTGTTGTCTAAGACAATCTTGTTCTAAAAGCTCCATTAACCAGAGTTAACACATGCATAATAAATTATCAGGGGCGGACAACCGCCCGGGAATCCGCGACACAGGAGCGCCTCTTACCTGGCTGAGGAGTGCGACACAGGAGCGCCTCTTACCTGGCTGAGGAGTGCGACACAGGAGCGCCTCTTACCTGGCTGAGGAGTGCGACACAGGAGCGCCTCTTACCTGGCTGAGGAGTGCGACACAGGAGCGCCTCTTACCTGGCTGAGGAGTGCGTCACAGGAGCGCCTCTTACCTGGCTGAGGAGTGCGACACAGGAGCGCCTCTTACCTGGCTGAGGAGTGCGACACAGGAGCGCCTCTTACCTGGCTGAGGAGTGCGACACAGGAGCGCCTCTTACCTGGCTGAGGAGTGCGACACAGGAGCGCCTCTTACCTGGCTGAGGGGTGCGACACAGGAGCGCCTCTTATCTGGCTGAGGGGTGCGACTCAGGAGCGCCTCCGTATAGGGGTGGGGAGGCGTCGCACCTAAAACTACCTGTCCTCGGCATTCTACCTGTTTCCTACCTGCTATAGAACTGAGCTCGCGAGGCCTCCTCCTAAATACCAATCTAATTTACAAGGGCTATTATCATACTGACTTTGTTAAGTGCACTGCATATTTTGTAGGAGTAAGTGTAACATTGATTCTGTAAGGGGTTATCCTAAAATACCAATCAAAACTATTAATGCATTGTGATAAGTATTCTAAATCATGTTTCATTTTATTTGAATTAATAAGTGTTTAAACCATTGCAGACTTGTTTTAAAATAAGTTTGTTATCGTACAGATAAATACATCCACGCTTGTTTATGCACACTAACTATCTTGGTCTTCGGATGTGGATTGCGTCACGTTTACCACATCAACTCCCGAAGACTAACTAAGATAATGATGTATGTATAGTCATATTTTTCGAAAAATTATAAACTTCATACTAATTAGTTTTATGTAAAAGGAACACGTAGACACTCGTCTATGACTTGTCCCTTAACCCATCAGTATTAATTACGAAATATTAACAATAGTTTATGCAAATTCGTAAAAGCCAAGCAGTGATTTAAAAATATATATATTTTACTAATCGACAAGTTATTTCGAAGAAAAGGAAGAGTTACAAACAGGTCAATAACTACAAATAGGCTTGTAAATAACGAATCTGTATTTCTAAGTTTTAACGCTCAATATATATAACATTCTAAAATAATAAATATACATTTAAATTCTAAATAATTTGTGTTACACTTACATATATTTAAAACAATCTAAAATATATAAAAAAAAACATACTTAAACTCAAACAAAAAATACTATTTACACTCAATCTGTAGGCTACAATATTGTAAAACAAACAAATTATGGAAATTCAAACGAAACATGCTATTTTACTTACTTAATAGTTAGAACAATTTAAAATGTAAAAAACAATACTTAAACTCAAACAAAAAGTACTATTTACACACAAACTGCAGGCTACAATATTCTAAAACAAACAAATTATGGAAATTCAAAAGAAAAATGCAATTTTACTTACTTAATATTTACAACAATCTAAAATATAAAAAAACAAAACTCAAATTCAAACAAAAATACTATTTACACTCAATCTGTAGGCTACAATATTTTCAAACAAACAAAATATGGTAATTCAATTGTAACATTTTTATCCCTTACAAAATTAGCCTGACTGAATAATACGAATTTTCCTCAATAGAAAGAAAGAAAAAGAAGCATAGATCACTATTTATGGCCACAGTGAACATCTCAGAGGCAGCTATACACAGATTAAAATTTAATAATAATTACTACAGTGAGTGTTTGGGGAGATTAAGGAAGGGACTGACAAGGTGCTGACCCTGCCATCGGTCGGCAAAAAGAGAATTAACTACTCGATACACATTTAACGCACTATTGAATGCGACCTCTGATTCCTTCTTTTCTGTGTTAGTATTGAATCCCAAAATATATTGGTGTTTGGCTGGAAGCTTGCACAATACATAAAACCTCTTATTTTCTTTGTATTTTATCCATCGTTTGTCTCGGGCGCTTTAGTCTTTCTACGTGCTATGACGTCAAACAGTAAGTTTACGACTCACCGGATTCAACAATCTAAACAACTGATAACAAACCTGACAATTTCTTCGCTGAACATCATCATCTCAAGAGAACGTTTTTGTAATGTTAGGCCCATTAACAGACATATTTCCAGGAAAACCCGTAGGAAATCATCCCCATAATGTTTACTTTGAGGTTAATGTGATGTGCGTCGAGACGTACGTTGGGTGGTTGGGCACGTTCGTTGGGTAACGTACAAGTCACATTTGAAAAAGTGTTGAATGCATGCAACCTGCAACCAGACATGAGACTGTAATTGTGTTATTACAATACTAGGTTATTTTAAAACTGTGACGACTATAAACCAGCGTGATCTCATTACCTCGGCCAATAAATAACAGTACTGTAAGTGGTTAACGAACGTCAGTAAAAACGATGCAACATTAAACGTTGTTTAACAGTTTTGACGTGTTTGACTCTCCGTCAAATGTGTTCTCAAACTTATAACGTATTAAACTATGTTGTGTGGCATTTACTTTGTTTGTAATTTCTAATAATAAGAAATTTTCCAATTAGGAAAATATTTTATTTGTAAAAGATAGTGATCATTTAATATCACACTATCTACTATATAACTAGATATCACACACCACATAAAAACTTCCCTCTTTGACTAACCATTTTCCTAATGCATAACGCTACATTTATTGCTAGCCACTAATGTACGACAAGTATTTAATTATGTAGGCTATTAAGATTCATCAGAGTAATCAATACACAGTCAATTATTTTTCAACCATATAAGCATATTACAAAATGCTATTATTAGGCCTATATTAAAATAAGTAAATAAATTAAGTATCAAAAATAGGTAAATAAATAAATGTTAAATTTGCAATATGTTGAGAGAAATTCCCCAAAATGATAGTTCAATTTTTCCATAGTTACAAAATATTTATCGTTAAAATTGCACTTCATTCATTGCCGAACTAAGTGTTGTTGAATAGGACATACAGTGAAGAACAGGAATATTTTGGCAAACAGGATAACATTATCTACAGACCGGACCGTAGTGCTGGGGGCCAGGATTGAGCATGCGCATCAATGGACTTCCCTCTCCAACTACAGTTGTACATTCATACTAGTAAATCTACATTTTGATCAGCTGGTTTTGTTTTCTTCTAAGATTTTGTTTTTATTATTTAACGATTGTTTACATTTTTGTTGTAGCACGTAACCAAATTCGTTATTGTAAAATCACAACATAGAAGAAGCACAATTAATTCATTAATTAAGTTCCATTACCTGGGCACAAACGTTCACCGTTATCACCAAGTATCTCTGTTGCAACCACATAGCTCTGTTCTTGTTATTTATAGCCTACTTTTACCATTGCAATGCATAGTTACGTCAAATAATAATAAACTACAATTTAGAATTTTTTTAAATATGTGCCTGCCCTAAACCACACAATATTCATAAGTAATTACAAACATTTTTTTTAAAATCACGCATTTTTTTACTACGTTTTTGTTTTTCTTGTTTGATATACGATCTCACCTACTAGTTTTGATTAACTTGGTGAGACCTAGTTTTTGTACAAAAATCATAATTAAATAAATATCTTCAATTAGTAGTTTAATCAATAATGTCCCGTTCATTGTAATAGTCTTCTATCTTTTAGTTTTTTGGAATAAGAATTAATTTGAGATTTTCTTAATTTTTTCGTATTTTTTCAATTTTAAAATTTTAAAGTGCCTTATTATATGTAACAATGCCATTGTAAAGAAGTTAATGTTTATAAAAAGACGTGCTATATACTTTTCAGCTTATTTTCGCTCCTAGTATAGTCAATTGAAATATTTTTTTTATATATAAGCAAGACGCTTCACTTTTACAGGTACAGTAGCCTTATATCCGACAGTTTCGTGAGTATATATAAACAACAGTAAAGAAGTTATTTATTTGCTATATGATAAAACGTTGCTTAGTTACAAGATAGATCTCATTAAATAGCTCACTAGAAAAATCTATTAATCACACACAACTTATGGTTATAATTCGACATTTTAAATGAGTCAGATAGCATTTCCAGAAAATTGATAAAAAGATAATAAATCACAACGGCATTCTTATCTAACACAAAGCTATTTACTACCATGCTGAGTCACTATAGCACTTTACAACCATTCCAATCGCGACCGGAAACGAATGCGATTCTTTTGACGATTCGATCATCGAACAAGGCATTAGGCATTATTCGACTGAATATTGAAGAAGATTATCTTAATCCTTTTTGAGTTCATACAAAGCATAAAACTTCAGTTTATTAATCAAATAGACCCTTAATAAACCTCTCGGGCAATGTATTTGTATTTTGTACAATACTTATTGTTTTACTTTTAGAGTACTTCGTTCTATATTATGTCCTATTATATACTTAATCAAACATGGCTGCAGAGAGAAATGAGGCTTTCTAAATTACATAAAGAATTAACGTTGGAATACTGGGAGAAACGGGTTTACAAGTGATGGGTTTACATCGTTACTGTCAATCATCGCCAGGTTTTAATTTCCACAATAATAGTTACTCAATGTCACAAAGTAGTTTTGTTGGGTAAATTGTAACGGTGAGTTGAAAAATTCTTATTTACCTATATTGAAGTTCAGTATGCGAAGAATTTTCGTACAATAATTAACTCTTAACCTCATGTTCATGCAATAAATATAACCTAATATATGTTTGTATTCATTATTGCAGGACATAATGTCCAACCAAGTTTTATTTTAAATTCTAAACGCTATCGTTCTATCAATCAGATTAGACAAGCTTTCCGAACTTACCAATGAATGTGTTAACATTACAGTAATTTGCATTTTTAATTAACATTTTTGTTTCACATTGTACATACAAATGTTAAGATTATTCGCAAGTTTGGTATTCCACTGGTATTGTAATTGCGTTCAAACTTAATAAGACCACTTAAACTGGTCACTGAGTGTTACTCATCCTAATACTGGTCTTAGATAAAACTCACATTACAAAAAATATTAAAAAAGGATAAAACAACTGCATCATCACCTATGCTTTGTCACCTGGCGCGCTCTGAGTACAGGTGTTTGTTATAAGAAACAGTGGCACATGCGCATGCGCAGCCAGCCGACGTCCATTACCGCTTTTGGAAACATCAGCACAACGAGCGATCGAAGCTGAATTGATTCCGTTGTAAGTTGGAACAAAGGTATTACGTATTTTTGTTTCGGATGTTGTGAAATTGTAGCCTATGTATATCAACGGCGAAGCACTTTAAAAAGTTGTCACGTTCCTTCACATAACGTAAACGTTACCAATCCGACGTTGTTGGAAAAGCCTCTTTTAAGTGCTACAAACTAAATTCATCTAAACAAGATGTTATAAAACTAGTCCTATAATTTCTCATGATAATTTGAATTTAACTAGACAGGACAACAAATAAATTTCTACTAATGTAATAAATGTTAAGAAATCAATATCCAATTGTGCCTGGCAAGATTGATAGTTAAAAAATGAAACAATTAATTATAATCCAAACAGATGAAAGACGAATTCATTACTTTCATGATAATTATGTTAAAAACACATTAAATTGAATCAGTAAATTAAGAGGACAAAATAAATTGTTCTTGGAAATGAGAATGTTAAATAATTACAGTCATATTTTCCTGAAAAGAGAAATATTAAGAATAGAACATACAATATCAAAAAATACAAATTGAAGTCTTAAGAGAGACAGTCCATACTGTTCCATGGAAATGGATGTAAGAAACAGTCCAAATCTTGTTCCATGGAATTCCTTAAGAAGACATCCATACATGTTCTCTGGTAATTGATTTAAAGTAGACAGTCCATACTTGTTCCATGGTAATTGATGTTAAGAAGACAGTCCATACTTGTTCCATGGTAATTGATGTTAAGAAGACAGTCCATACTTGTTCCATGGTAATTGATGTTAAGAAGACAATCCATACTTGTTCCATGGTAATTGATGTTAAGAAGACAATCCATACTTGTTCCATGGTAGTTGATGTTAAGAAGACAATCCATACTTGTTCCATGGTAGTTGATGTTAAGAAGACAATCCATACTTGTTCCATGGTAATTGATGTTAAGAAGACAGTCCATACTTGTTCCATGGTAATTGATGTTAAGAAGACAGTCCATACTTGTTCCATGGTAATTGATGTTAAGAAGACAGTCCATACTTGTTCCATGGTAATTGATGTTAAGAAGACAGTCCATACTTGTTCCATGGTAATTGATGTTAAGAAGACAGTCCATACTTGTTCCATGGTAATTGATGTTAAGAAGACAGTCCATACTTGTTCCATGGTAATTGATGTTAAGAAGACAGTCCATACTTGTTCCATGGTAATTGATGTTAAGAAGACAGTCCATACTTGTTCCATGGTAATTGATGTTAAGAAGACAGTCCATACTTGTTCCATGGTAATTGATGTTAAGAAGACAGTCCATACTTGTTCCATGGTAATTGATGTTAAGAAGACAGTCCATACTTGTTCCATGGTAATTGATGTTAAGAAGACAGTCCATACTTGTTCCATGGTAATTGATGTTAAGAAGACAGTCCATACTTGTTCCATGGTAATTGATGTTAAGAAGACAGTCCATACTTGTTCCATGGTAATTGATGTTAAGAAGGCAGTCCATACTTGTTCCATGGTAATTGATGTTAAGAAGACAGTCCATACTTGTTCCATGGTAATTGATGTTAAGAAGGCAGTCCATACTTGTTCCATGGTAATTGATGTTAAGAAGACAGTCCATACTTGTTCCATGGTAATTGATGTTAAGAAGACAGTCCATACTTGTTCCATGGTAATTGATGTTAAGAAGACAGTCCATACTTGTTCCATGGTAATTGATGTTAAGAAGACAGTCCATACTTGTTCCATGGTAATTGATGTTAAGAAGACAGTCCATACTTGTTCCATGGTAATTGATGTTAAGAAGACAGTCCATACTTGTTCCATGGTAATTGATGTTAAGAAGACAGTCCATACTTGTTCCATGGTAATTGATGTTAAGAAGGCAGTCCATACTTGTTCCATGGTAATTGATGTTAAGAAGACAGTCCATACTTGTTCCATGGTAATTGATGTTAAGAAGACAGTCCATACTTGTTCCATGGTAATTGATGTTAAGAAGACAGTCCATACTTGTTCCATGGTAATTGATGTTAAGAAGACAGTCCATACTTGTTCCATGGTAATTGATGTTAAGAAGACAGTCCATACTTGTTCCATGGTAATTGATGTTAAGAAGACAGTCCATACTTGTTCCATGGTAATTGATGTTAAGAAGACAGTCCATACTTGTTCCATGGTAATTGATGTTAAGAAGACAGTCCATACTTGTTCCATGGTAATTGATGTTAAGAAGACAGTCCATACTTGTTCCATGGTAATTGATGTTAAGAAGACAGTCCATACTTGTTCCATGGTAATTGATGTTAAGAAGACAGTCCATACTTGTTCCATGGTAATTGATGTTAAGAAGACAGTCCATACTTGTTCCATGGTAATTGATGTTAAGAAGACAGTCCATACTTGTTCCATGGTAATTGATGTTAAGAAGACAGTCCATACTTGTTCCATGGTAATTGATGTTAAGAAGACAGTCCATACTTGTTCCATGGTAATTGATGTTAAGAAGACAGTCCATACTTGTTCCATGGTAATTGATGTTAAGAAGACAGTCCATACTTGTTCCATGGTAATTGATGTTAAGAAGACAGTCCATACTTGTTCCATGGTAATTGATGTTAAGAAGACAGTCCATACTTGTTCCATGGTAATTGATGTTAAGAAGACAGTCCATACTTGTTCCATGGTAATTGATGTTAAGAAGACAGTCCATACTTGTTCCATGGTAATTGATGTTAAGAAGACAATCCATACTTGTTCCATGGTAATTGATCAATAAATAATGTTATGGTGGACAAATGGAACTTTAAGAGTAAGGAATATGTGTATTTATATTATCTGGCACAAACATTCCAGTAAAGAAATGTACTAATTTGTAGTTGTTTTCATTTAACAAGAACATACAACCCCCACAGTTTTGGGCAAAACAAATTAGATTGTGGTATTTTTAAGTTTGTAATATAATAATAATAAGTAATAATACTATTTGATAATAATACATTCCTTAGATATCGTAATACATCAACGAACATCTGGAGGGGGGGGGCAAACATGTTTCCAAGCGTTTTTTACCATATTTGTTTCTCTTCACAATCATTTCCCGAAGTTTGGCAGCTATTTCACGGAACCCCGGGTATTGTACATTGGAGCAGTATACACACGTTGAATAAGACCACTTACAAGTCTGCAGTCACCTGACTGGTGGTTAGTACATCCTTATTCTCGGGTCGTTTGTAGATAAATAGGCCTACAGTTAAAATAAAACAACGATAAGACAGCTTCAAGGCTGTCATTCATCAAAAAGGCACTGCTTTAGTTTCCCCCTCCCTCTCTCTAGTTACAGATAGAAATGCTTACCTAAAGTGAAACCATGTCTGATGTCATTGCATGCCGCATGCCACTACCAGCTGCGTTCCATACCCAAGGCCAGACTGTTCCAGGAAACCACAGACAATGGAAGTCAATAAACTGAACTGAATCTGAATTCGGATATGAATTGATGAGCAACAAATATGTAATTATTTTATGGGGTAGTACTTTTAGTTTGATTTGTTTTTGAAATTTGTTAATGATGGGTATCAGACGAGAAGACAAAGGTTGTTGGACACTTGCCATCACTACGTGAAAAATACCAATCACGACGTTTCGATTTGGTAAAACCCAAATCTTTTTCAAGTGCTATAAACTAAATTACATCCAAACAAAGATGTTATAAAACTAGGTTCACTAATACACTTCTACATTAATAATTATCAACATTTTAACCTAGATCCTAGAATGGGAAACAACAAAATGAACTTCTACTAAATATAAAAATGTTAACTGGGTGAAATCAATATAACCAATTAGGCGCTGCCAAGATCACAATATCGATTTAAACAATGTAAAACACAATTAAATTAATATTCCAATCAGACTGAAATGAGATTACATTAACTAAGCATAAATATATGGTACCTGAAAAACACTATTAATTGAAAATAACATTAAGCGTGCACAAAAATTATATATGTGACTCGGAAGGACTGAGACAGTAGTCTAAATTAACTATTACAGTTACATTTTAACCTGAAAAGAGAAAATATTAGTACGAATAGAACAATACAACAATCAAATATTACAAAATGATGAATGAAGTCTTACGACCCGCAGTGACGATGGCGTCTAGACGTCCTAGCCACGAAGTGAGGAAGATACAATCCAAATGCAGTGTCTATGAAGTTCCCTCCAAGACAAATATACACAGACTTCAGTCTGTACATTGTCCTTATTAAGTCTCCTCAGTTAAACAATTGATTTATTGGCAAAACAAATTACTAACCATGAAAAATGTGTGGATATTTTTAAATATGTACATATTCTATTATAAGAACATTTTCAGTAGGCCTAACAATAAGAGAAATATACAGTAATAAAAGAATAAAAGTTTTAGTTAATTATTTAAATATGAAACTGTAAACAGGAATGTCTATAGTGGAGTTAAGTTTTAATTAGCTTATTCCAAGACAAACAATTAAAAATATATTTAATTGTACTACTAATTGAAAACAACCTAAAATGGACCGCACATGTTGATAATTTTGCAAAAAGCAAACCACAGGACTTTTATGTTGTAAAAAGAATCAAGTCTATTTCTGATCTGAACACTGCAACTACCGCTTACTACGCAGTTTGTGAGTCTCACCTCCGCTATTGTCTTTCAGCATGGAGCAACTCTAGAAAAGAAATCTACTAAGAACCCTTACTTTTAAAAAAGTGCTTCCGCATTTTAGGAGGTTAACAGCTGAGAGAGAAACTTGTAGATACGCCTTCTTTGAGCTCGCATTATCATCGTAGTGCCATACGTACTTCAACTGATAATGTATACATACAATAAAACTTGACAATAGGTAGAGATTTGCAAATACAGTACACACCCGCCGGCCTGCAGAGTTTACCTCATCGCCACATAGAACGGTACTGTATTCAGAGAAACTATCCTATACTGAACCAAGCTTTTTAATATTCCGCCTGAAGACATTAAATCACATAATAGTGTAAACCGCATCAAAATAGTCCGATGACTTTTTAGGCGGTGTTGCAATATAGTTTCTGAGAATCACCAAACCACATTTTTCATCATGACAAGTATGCGTATATGAACGTAGGTTCAATACTGTCAATTCATATGGGCGAAATCAGCTGGTTTGTTTATTCTATTAAATACTGGTAACTAAATCTACCAATTACATAGAAGCATTCAGCTGAATAGTTAAGCAAGTTATTTACCACTTATCAGCTTGAATTATAACTATGGGAATTAGAACAGTATTTTTGTGTTTATTTTTGCAATTTCGCCAATGTGACATCTTTGGAGATGTGCGTGATAGGCCTACCTACCGCCTTCTTTTCTATGTACCGTGGTTTGTAATAACAAATGATAATAACTAATCACTGTATATGCTCCCATTCAGTTTCCCTAATGCTTGGAATGTTAATAAGCAAGTTTTACTGTAAATATGTCAGTTAATAGACTGAATATCACAACAAAAATTAGTGTTCTGATGTCCAGTAAAGAAATTATCAGTTGCCTGAGTTGATGGAAATAAAAAACTGAATTTGAGAAGGCAAGATGCGGTTTTGTAGTCATATATATATATATACCCTAAAACGTATTAACAAGATTGAGGAGTTATATCGGCGTTTTAATTTTGTGTCAAACTCATTACGAAGTGTTTGAATATGACCAATTTAATGTAGGTAGCTTGTAAAGTTGGTACCAATTTCAATCTGTACAGTTTTTAGGATATTTCACTCGCTTCTAAACCCACTAGCCATTGACACCGGCCAATGTCCAAAACATGTAAATCCAGAGGCCTAACATGCGACCTGGAGAAATAGGGCTTAACTGGCTCATTGTGCATCATAAATTATGGCATACTTACAAACCTGTCATAATATTTATCGAAAAAATGAATGTTGTTTGTAATGAAAACACACCTGACCACTAGATCGAATTATTTATTTAGAGAATGGTCAGACATATGGATTTCTTTAGTGAAAAGTATAAATCATTAGACCAATAGTTTCCACCGAACCAGAGTGTTTATTTAGCCATTTTAATGTGTACGGTATTTATAGTCAAAACATGGTTGAAAATAAATTTTAGTGTTAAAATTACATTCTAACCTTGCATATCTGATTTCTTTCACTCTTAAGATAATTACACATTTAAATATGTTCAACATTGGCATTATGAAATTTAAATGATTATAAAAGAAAATTATGAATAAAAAATAAAAGAAAAGGGTGAAGGGATAAAGGTGTTTGTTGCGACATTTGATCACATTTTGCGGCCACTGGGGGTTGAAATGTCAGTGAATGTCACTGGCTGACACAATCAGTGATCAGTTCACTTGTGGCTCTCGGCAGAGGTTCCACTCGCTCTTTCCCGGTTTCTCTATTTATCGGTTACTGACATTCTAGAATCACTTTTTTTTGCTTAAGATATATTTCCCATCTAAAATTAAATTTTTAAATTGCCTTATATTGTTCTGCATTATGTAGGTATGTTCCTTATTAGGACTTTCCGTAATCCCACATATTGAAATACAGGGTAAGAGATTTAGCTATCTAATATCATACTAAACAACTCTTTATTTTCTCACTTGTCAATAAATATAAGCAACTAAAAATATCTTAATTTATAAGGCGGCCGATGTCATAACTTAACAAGTAAAGAAACGACCGCGTCTAGGCGTTATTCACAATATTTAAATCGCCCAACCATATATATGTGACCAAAGGTTTCGCCCATACTATGATGTGGCATCATCAGTAGTAAATCCGAAACTGAGGATACCTCATCATAGTATTGGCGAAACGTTATATATTGTAAAAACCCCTATTGACGCACTCGTTACCGGAACCTTTGGTTTTAATTAATTTCAAAAATGTTTTTGCCGCAAACTGAATGAATAATCTTTACAGAAAGAAATCTCCCAACAATATGAATTCTCTATTCCATTACTATTTCTAGCATATACTAGAAAACAGTCAGTGTTTTTGTAATTGCTTGCAGCATACACAATCAGATTTAAATATTGTCATACTTTTGAGAAATAACACCTTTATTCTATTGTTTATAGAATTTCTTATTCCTTTTGAGTATGCCACTATCACTTTTCCGTTAAGTGCTGTTGTACTTGTTGCAATCATTATTCACTTT
Source organism: Stictocephala bisonia (assembly GCA_035578905.1). Classification (NCBI taxonomy): domain Eukaryota; kingdom Metazoa; phylum Arthropoda; class Insecta; order Hemiptera; family Membracidae; genus Stictocephala; species Stictocephala bisonia. Next base: position 5,418,749 of record JAQJVL010000013.1, read on the forward strand.
CTTGATCTCTTTTATGAATAGTTTACTTCCATTTTCAGCAGAGACCAATTCTTTTATCCAAATTAGCAAGAACACAGTTTAATTGATTGACACTATATTATTGGTTCGAACTTGCTGAGCACACTTCCTAATTGACGTGAAAGCTGTGTTTGGTCGTCTACCATGACTCTGCCCTTGTACCTTCGCCGGTCACCAAGTCCCGTGCCCAGCGGCCGCAACCCCGACTCCATGGTACGTAACCCTCACTCAGGCTTCGTCCTTGGCCCAGCACCCGCCTCCAAACTTCAGCAGACACGTCAGCAGCTGATAGAGTCTGACAACATGTTCTGTCTGTCGTGTCCGCCCGCCAGCCTCTCGCTCAAGGACGCCATGGCACTCAAACCCTTGCTCAACAAACCAGTAAGCATATACAGATAGGAGTTTCAGTGTCTAGTAGCTAGTATAAATGTAGGCTTACTCGGTCAGTTAGTAGCAGTGTGATTGTTACCACTTAGTGTAGACTAGTTACGTACCCGGGAAGTACCTAATGAGAGGATCCAAGATACCCTAAATAACTGATACATTTTGTTCAACCTATTTTTTTTGTACAATTTAGTACCATTTTAGTTCTAAATTATGGTATTAATTGTTTATCAAATTTCTAACATGACCGGGCCAGTTACATGCACCTCTTATTGGTGGGTATGGAGGTTCAGTATACAGTACGTATAATAAATTATAATATTATTTTTTAAAGTGTTCATCATACAATAATGAAATTGTCAAATTAATCACAGAACTGATATTAAGTTCAAATAGTTGTAGTAAGTTTAAAAGTATCAGTATTAAATATAGAACAAAGTTTCCAAATAAATAAAACTTAAATAGCATTTATTAAATTATGAATTATAATTAATTATATGACTACCTATATAAATATAATTGAAATTCGTTGAAAGTGTAGGGCTTATACAGCGAGTAAGATTTACGTTATATTCAACCTTGGAGGATGATTGTATATGTTTGGGGGGATGGTTAACCTTTGATGGGATCATGCACATGACTACAGTAGTGGCAGGTGCCACAGACAGAAGAAGTAAACAGAGTGCCCAGTAACCTTACTCAGATATAACGATAACTTAATACATAAATCCATTCGTTCTCTTACTTAAAAAAATAATAATAATAATTCAAGAGTGTATTTTTGTGCTGAAGTCCAACTGCTGCGCAACTGTCACAATCAATTGACTGCATGATGGGATAGAGTTGTGGGAGGAACTGGAGCCGGAAACTCCCAATGCATTCAGAACACGCTCTCGCGCTCAAGAGTCTATTATAGTTCTTATTGCACTGGAGAATTGTCACAACTGTATTGCATGCGTAAATACATGTTGTTCTCATTTTTACATTTTTTAATGTATCTCATTACAAGCCAACATTTATTATTTTATTCACACGTAACTAATTTAGCCGGGCTAGTGCCAGCAGAACGTAAATAACTTTTTTATAAGGTAATTTTGTTTACTGTGCCCAATGTTACGTTTTTTGTTTGAAATATATTCTTTTAAATTGTTTGTAGGAGCTACAAAATTTCACCTCGTAATTTGAATTGGACGGTCCTCTGTCAAGCTGTATGGCCTGAATAGTCAACGGAGATTGATGTAATTTGTAGCAGACTAATTATTTCCGCGTGCACGTCGTTGCTTTATTTTATAACTTTTTTCTGAATACAATTATTTCATTTTTAAGGCAAGCAAACTAAACATAGCAATGAATGTAATTCTTAAATGATACATTTTTTCCTGGCTATTGTATGCAGGGTCCACCGCTACAATTTTAAACAACGCAATTGGCTCTCAATAGGAATCTTAAACCATAATTCGCAGATATTAAATTTTAATATTAGTCTATAAATATTTACTAAATGCATATTTTTCGTTGATTACAATTTTAGACGAATTCTGTAATTTTAAGTTACAGTCCACAGTTCATGGCGTCTCGCGTGTAGACTTACGGTTACTGTACCCAGTCAACAGTTCATGGCGTCTCGCGTGTAGGCTTGTTACTGTACCCAGTCAGCAGTTCATGGCGTCTCGCGTGTAGGCTTACGGTTACTGTACCCAGTCAGCAGTTCATGGCGTCTCGCGTGTAGGCTTGTTACTGTACCCAGTCAGCAGTTCATGGCGTCTCGCGTGTAGGCTTGTTACTGTACCCAGTCAGCAGTTCATGGCGTCTCGCGTGTAGGCTTACGGTTACTGTACCCAGTCAGCAGTTCATAGCGTTTCGCGTGTAGGCTTGTTACTGTACCCAGTCAGCAGTTCATGGCGTCTCGCGTGTAGGCTTGTTACTGTACCCAGTCAGCAGTTCATGGCGTCTCGCGTGTAGGCTTGTTACTGTACCCAGTCAGCAGTTCATGGCGTCTCGCGTGTAGGCTTGTTACTGTACCCAGTCAGCAGTTCATGGCGTCTCGCGTGTAGGCTTGTTACTGTACCCAGTCAGCAGTTCATGGCGTCTCGCGTGTAGGCTTGTTACTGTACCCAGTCAGCAGTTCATGGCGTCTCGCGTGTAGGCTTACGGTTACTGTACCCAGTCCACAGTTCATGGCGTCTCGCGTGTAGGCTTGTTACTGTACCCAGTCAGCAGTTCATGGCGTCTCGCGTGTAGGCTTGTTACTGTACCCAGTCAGCAGTTCATGGCGTCTCGCGTGTAGGCTTACGGTTACTGTACCCAGTCAGCAGTTCATGGCGTCTCGCGTGTAGGCTTGTTACTGTACCCAGTCAGCAGTTCATGGCGTCTCGCGTGTAGGCTTACGGTTACTGTACCCAGTCAGCAGTTCATGGCGTCTCGCGTGTAGGCTTGTTACTGTACCCAGTCAGCAGTTCATGGCGTCTCGCGTGTAGGCTTGTTACTGTACCCAGTCAGCAGTTCATGGCGTCTCGCGTGTAGGCTTACGGTTACTGTACCCAGTCAGCAGTTCATAGCGTTTCGCGTGTAGGCTTGTTACTGTACCCAGTCAGCAGTTCATGGCGTCTCGCGTGTAGGCTTGTTACTGTACCCAGTCAGCAGTTCATGGCGTCTCGCGTGTAGGCATACGTTTACTGTATTTCCGTTATCATACAAAGGAACTAGTGAGAGATATTACATATGACACTGTAATTATTTACTATGTGATATTATAGTTAAAAGAACTAATATAATTTCAACTATTTTTTTAAGATTCAAAAGTTCGCTAATTGTGCTTCATTAAAAACGTCTTTTAGTTGTATTTCACAATAAAGTTTCTTTGCTGCTCTGAACGTGTTTGGGTCCTAGTAAATTATGTAGTCAAGTGTCCTACCAATGGTATATTCTTGTTTTGCAGCATATATGCCCGTAAAATGTCCCTGATAGAGTATATCCCATGCACAGGATACATAGATGAGTTAGTTCTGAATTAGCAATGAAGCTTCTGTTCGATGAAGATCAGTGTCAATGTTTATAATGATAAATTAATATTGAAACTAACAACTACTAACTACAGTTAAAAAGTAGAACACATTTCGCTTAGTTCCCTAACAACTGGAGTGCTGGACTGGACATCAGTTCTCCAGCCCAACAATACTCTCGGAATAGCCTCGGTCCAGCGGGCAGACGCCCACTTGTAATAATAGACCGCTGCGGTGGGCTGAGCGATGAGTTCTGCTCTTTGTTGGTCTTTGACTTGTTGTTTGTAAACATACCACATAACACCCATCTGCCTCTGCCTGTCTGTCTGTGATATGTTTAGACAACAATAGTTTGAGCATGTTTTATTTATATTGGTCTTGGTTTTTGTGTTGTCTGTCACCACGCCGCAGCGAACGCCTCGGTGACAGTCATTACTACTACTGAAGAACACATTTATACATCTGTAGTAATAAGTGGACTGATGTCACCCATCGTGTATGTTACGCCTCACTAATGAAGGCCAGGAAAAGGGTCAACATTCTTCTACGTACGACGGTGCTGAAGTGTTATTCAGTACAGTAATCGGTTGGAATAAGCTCGAAATAACTCATGTAGACAGAGCATTGATAACTTGGCTGTGGAACATCGGTCATCTTTATAAACATTCTTCTACGTACGACGTTGCTGAAGTGTTATTCAGTACAGTAATCGGTTGGAATAAGCTCGAAATAACTCATGTAGACAGAGCATTGATAACTTGGCTGTGGAACATCGGTCATCTTTATAAACATTATTCTACGTACGACGTTGCTGAAGTGTTATTCAGTACAGTAATCGGTTGGAATAAGCTCGAAATAACTCATGTAGACAGAGCATTGATAACTTGGCTGTGGAACATCGGTCATCTTTATAAACATTCTTCTACGTACGACGTTGCTGAAGTGTTATTCAGTACAGTAATCGGTTGGAATAAGCTCGAAATAACTCATGTAGACAGAGCATTGATAACTTGGCTGTGGAACATCTGTCATCTTTATAAAAATTCTAGTGTTTTATATTATGAAAATAGAATTACAATAATTATTTTACACGTATAAACCAGGGCTACCATGTTGTATTAATCCTGATCCAAACAAAATTAAACTATAACCTTTTTAACACACAAAACAGTAGGCCTATAAATATCCTGTATTATTGAGATATGTCAAAATAAGACAATTTATTTTCAGTGTGTGATCTTTACACATAAATTAATTTAAAAATAAAATTCACATAGTTATTTTTGGACAATTTTGATTTGCGTTAAGTTAACCTCTGACTCGTGTTCCAAGGCAGGAACCTGATTGCGTAGGTTTTAACATGACCTTAACGTTTTTTTACATTATATTCATGTTAAAACGATGCAACCTACCTTTCTAGAGTTAATATGAGATCAGTCATATACTCCATTACGTCACTTTAGACACAGAGTAACAAGACGACGTCTATCTATATCTATACTCAGTGGCGTAGCTAGCTAGACCTGAGGGGGTCCCGGTGCAAAATAAGTAAATGAGGCCCCAGGAGCACAAAAAAATGCCTCCTCCCACAAATGAAAATGAAGGCATAGCATTTTATATGTATATTTAGATTTGCAAAATGATTTCAATTTTGGATGAAAAGAATTCGTTTTTTACGATAACATTGAACATGTTATAGAAGAACAATAAGTTCCTTTTTTTAAATGTTGTTCAAGTTTACTCATTGGTGGCCTAAACCAAAGGTAAATAAAAAAGATACAACGTACATTTTACATTAAAATACCTGTTATAATACGAGGTAAGGAAACAGATATCTACAACTTTACAGTTTTACAAAAACGACTTATTGTTGGCGCAGAAATTATGTATACCCGAGTTTGAAGGTTGTTTACTAAGAAACTAAAGGCCTATGATATGTCCAATTAAAACATTATTTTCCTCGCCTAATTGTATGTCATGACATAATATGTAATTTTAAATATTATTATTAAGTTATAGTTGTGTTTATCCTAGTTGGAACAAAAAACGTAGGGGATTTTTTTAACTAGATGAGGGAGACAAAGGACATTTGCCATCATTATGTGAAGATTACCAAACACGACGTTTCGATTTGGTAAAACCCAAACCTTTTTCAAGTGCTAAAAACAAAATTACATCTACACAAAGATGTTATAAAACTACGTTCTTAAACTAATCTACTTTAATAATTATCTACATTTTAACCTAGATCATAGAATGGGGTACAACAAAATGAACTTCTACTAAATATAAAAATGTTAACAGGGTTAAATTAATATGACCAATTAGGCGCTACACAGGTCACGATATCAACGAAAAAAATGTTAAAACACAATTAAATTAATATTCAAATCAGACTGAAATAAGATTTATATCAACTAATCATAAATAAAATAAATATATGGTAACTGGAAAACAATATTAATTAAAAATAACATTAAACATGCACAAAAAATGATATATGTGACTCGTAAGGACTGAGCTAATTAACTATTACAATTACATTTTAACCTGAAAAGACAACAATTATTAGGAATAAAACAATACAATAAACAAATATTACAAAAATGATTAAGTCTTACGACCCGCAGTGACGATGTCGTCTAGACGTCCCAGGCATGAAGTGAGGATGATACAATAGTTTTTTAATAGTTTTCACCGTTCATCAGCTTATGACTTTCATTACTCAAAAACCCGTTTTGCACCCCATTTATATTTTGACACATGATTAACAGGGATGCTTTCTGTAAGATTAATATAAGTTTGTTCAAGTTTGCCGGCGTGGTGGCTCAATGGCTCTAAGGCAGCGGAATGCGGAGGGCAGTCTCCAAGGTTCGAATCCCAACTGAGCCAACGGGCGGTACTTCACTCGTTGAACACATTTGACGCACAGGCCTGTATGCCCATGTCAACTGGCGAGTGAACACATTTGACGCACAGGCCTGTATGACCATGTCAACTGGCGAGTGAAGTTTTTTTAAATATTTTAAATAGACAAAAAATAATAAATTTCGGAATTTTAACTTTTCAAGACATAACGTTCTTATCAATTTCCTGAAACAACGTTTTCTTGGCTTCTAGATGTTGAAAAACTGATTATTTGGTCTCATTATAATCTTTATGAAATTTATAGTTATCACCATACACTACTTTTATATGCGTAAGTAAGTAAATTCAGTGATTTTAAATTTATGTAAATAAATTTAAATTGGCCATTTAAATTAAGGTAATTTATATCACTGAATTTACTTACGCATATAAAAGTAGTGTATGGTGATAACTATAAATTTCATAAAGATTATAAAGTGACCAAGTAATCAGTGTTTCAACATCTAGAAGTCAAGAAAACGTTGTTCCGGAAATTGATAAGAACTTTTTTTCTCGAAAAGTTAATATTTGGAAATTTAATAAACTTATATCAAACATTTCTGTCAATTACTGTACGTGTTAAAATATAAACTCGATACACTTACAGGGTTTGGAGTAATAAAAGTCTAAAGTTGATGCACAGAGAAAACTTGATAAAATTCCGGTACCTTTTTGTTCCAACTAGGATAAACATTATTAAAACTTATTTATTATTCAATAATAACATTGTACGTATGACATATGCATTATTAAAAATGCATATGTCATAACGTACAATTAGTCGAGGAAAATAATGGTGTGGTTGAATATTTCATAGGCGTAATATTTTTGTTAGTAAAAAACCTTTAAACTCGGGTATACATGATTTCTGCGCCGATAGTAGATAGCAACTTCAAAATCAAAACTTCTTCTTTCTGGCCTTCTTTCAAATCCAATTATTATTTATTATCATAAAGTACAGATGACAATGTCAGACTTTATAAAAACAAAAAATATAGATTAAAAATTACTTAAACTATCACTAAAAATTACTACATTACATGCAGCAGAAATAACGTAATATTGTTCTGTCTTATCACTAAAATACTCATCAAAGTTATGATACATTTTATCCAATAAGAACTGTTATATTTTTAATTTGTATCTCTTTGTAGTAACGAATGATTGGGTACTAAGTTAATTTGTTTAAAATTTTAGTATCCAATAGTTCTAGATCTCCCTAACACTTATTATCAGTTACAGGCCTATTAGTGATTGAATTTACCGTATATTTGCTGATCAACATCTTAGAATATACGGTAAGATGTTAATGTTCTTTGGCCGTATTTTGACATAAGTGATTGCTGATTATGTCAAAATTCTACCCTTTTTGCATATATATTGGGGCATATTTTCGTAAAGTGACGCTCGCATTGAAAATCATTTTCATTTCTAGTGTCGTAACTGTGAGTGTGCTGTAGCTTTAAAAAAAATTAAAGTCTTTATGAATTTATAGGTTGTTTACTAAGAACCTATTTCAAGCCTAAGTAAAATAAAATCAGGCCATTGTTTTCCTCGTTTGTACGTTATAACGTATGAACTTGTAAATTGTATCCTAAGTTTTAGTAATTTTTATTCTAGTTGGAACAATAAAAAGACCTAAATTTTAACTAGTTTTCACTGTACATCAACCTTACACTTTTACTACGAAAAACAGTTAATGTATCACATTTATATTTAATACATGGTTGAAAAGAGTGTTTTCTAAAGTTTTATAGATGTTATAATTTTAACTTTTAAAAAAAGTTCTGATTACCATCCTAAAACAACGTTTTCTTGTCTTCTAGAGGTCGTAAAATGAATTACTTGGTGAATTTAAATAAATTTAAAAGCACTTTAAATTAATTGGTCAATTTGAATTGATTTAAATCGTTAAAACTAGGATAAAAGCTATTAAAACTTATAATAATATAATACTTAAAAATGTAAATGTATTTTTTTAATTATGTCTCAAGCGGTTAAAATTACTGGATTTACTTACGAATACAAAAGTAATGCACAGAAATTATACTTTTTCTATACTTGATTACAACGTGATCAAGTAATTAATTTTACGACATCTTGAAGCCAAGAAAACATTGCTTCAGGAAAATGATAAGAATCTTTTTCTTGAAAAATTAAAATTCTGAAATCTATAAGACTTATAGAAAGCACTTCTATAAACCACGTATTGAAATATTAATACGATACATGTTCGGGTTTTTAATTAGTAAAAGTGTAATTTAATGCACAGTGAAAACCAGTTAAAATTCTGGTCCTCTTTTGTCCCATCTAGAACAAAAATTATAATAAAAATTACAAAAACATACGTCGTAACGTACAATTAAACGAGAAAAACAATACTGCAATTGGACTTTACACGGACCTCTTAGTTACTTAGTAAACAACCTTCAAACTCGAGTACGTACCGACATAGTCCCAATTTTGGTGGGTATAGTGGCCACAACAAAGTGAAGCATCACTTATCAGAAACCCTACTCGCCACCGATTTGCACACACTAACGTGACAACTACTAGCCTGTGAGTGAAACCCTACTCGCCACCGATTGGCACACACTAACGTGACAACTACTAGCCTGTGAGTGAAACCCTACTCGCCACCGATTGGCACACACTAACGTGATAACTACTAGCCTGTGAGTGATACCCTACTCGCCACCGATTGGCACACAATAACGTGACAACTAATAGCCTGTGAGTGAAACCCTACTTGCCACCGATTTGCACACACTAACGTTACAACTACTAGCCTGTGAGTGAAACCCTACTCGCCACCGATTGGCACAAACTAATGTGACAACTACTAGCCTGTGAGTGAAACCCTACTCGCCACCGATTGGCACACATTAACGTGACAACTACTAGCCTATGAGTGAAACCCTACTCGCCACCGATTGGCACACACTAACGTGACAACTACTAGCTTGTGAGTGAAACCCTACTCGCCACCGATTGGCACACATTAACGTGACAACTACTAGCCTGTGAGTGAAACCCTACTCGCCACCGATTGGCACACACTAACGTGACAACTATTAGCCTGTGAGTGAAACCCTACTCGCCACCGATTGGCACACACTAACGTGACAACTACTAGCCTGTGAGTGAAACCCTACTCGCCACCGATTGGCACACACTAACGTGACAACTACTAGCCTGTGAGTGAAACCCTACTCGCCACCGAATGGCACACACTAACCTGACAACTACTAGCCTGTGAGTGAAACCTAACTCGCCCCGATTGGCACACATTAACCTGACAACTACTAGCTTGTGAGTGAAACCCTACTCGCCACCGATTGGCACACACTAACGTGACAACTACTAGCCTGTGAGTGAAACCTAACTCGCCCCGATTGGCACACACTAACGTGACAACTACTAGCCTGTGAGTGAAACCCTACTCGCCACCGATTGGCACACACTAACGTGACAACTACTAGCTTGTGAGTGAAACCCTACTCGCCACCGATTGGCACACACTAACGTGACAACTACTAGCCTGTGAGTGAAACCCTACTCGCCACCGATTGGCACACACTAACGTGACAACTACTAGCCTGTGAGTGAAACCTAACTCGCCCCGATTGGCACACATTAACCTGACAACTACTAGCTTGTGAGTGAAACCCTACTCGCCACCGATTGGCACACACTAACGTGACAACTACTAGCCTGTGAGTGAAACCCTACTCGCCACCGATTGGCACACACTAACGTGACAACTACTAGCCTGTGAGTGAAACCCTACTCGCCACCGATTGGCACACACTAACGTGACAACTACTAGCCTGTGAGTGAAACCCTACTCGCCACCGATTGGCACACACTAACGTGACAACTACTAGCCTGTGAGTGAAACCCTACTCGCCACCGATTGGCACACACTAACGTGACAACTACTAGCCTGTGAGTGAAACCCTACTCGCCACCGATTGGCACACACTAACCTGACAACTACTAGCCTGTGAGTGAAACCTAACTCGCCCCGATTGGCACACATTAACCTGACAACTACTAGCTTGTGAGTGAAACCCTACTCGCCACCGATTGGCACACACTAACGTGACAACTACTAGCCTATGAGTGAAATCCTACTCGCCACCGATTGGCACAAACTAACGTGACAACTACTAGCCTGTGAGTGAAACCCTACTAGCCACCGATTGGCACACATTAACGTGACAAACTACTAGCCTGTGAGTGAAACCCTACTCGCCACCGATTGGCACACATTAACGTGACAACTACTAGCCTGTGAGTGATACCCTACTCGCCACCGATTGGCACACACTAACGTGACAACTACTAGCCTGTGAGTGAAACCCTACTCGCCACCGATTGGCACACACTAACGTGACAACTACTAGCCTGTGAGTGAAACCCTACTCGCCACCGATTTGCACACACTAACGTGACAACTACTAGCCTGTGAGTGAAACCCTACTCGCCACCGATTGGCACACACTAACGTGACAACTACTAGCCTGTGAGTGAAACCCTACTCGCCACCGATTGGCACACACTAACGTGACAACTACTAGCCTGTGAGTGATACCCTACTCGCCACCGATTGGCACACAATAACGTGACAACTAATAGCCTGTGAGTGAAACCCTACTTGCCACCGATTTGCACACACTAACGTTACAACTACTAGCCTGTGAGTGAAACCCTACTCGCCACCGATTGGCACAAACTAATGTGACAACTACTAGCCTGTGAGTGAAACCCTACTCGCCACCGATTGGCACACATTAACGTGACAACTACTAGCCTGTGAGTGAAACCCTACTCGCCACCGATTGGCACACACTAACGTGACAACTACTAGTCTGTGAGTGAAACCCTACTCGCCACCGATTGGCACACACTAACGTGACATCTACTAGCCTGTGAGTCAAACCCTACTCGCCACCGATTGGCACAAACTAACGTGACAACTAGTAGCCTGTGAGTGAAACCCTACTCGCCACCGATTGGCACACACTAACGTGACAACTACTAGCCTGTGAGTGAAACTCTACTCGCCACCGATTGGCACAAACTAACGTGACAACTACTAGTCTGTGAGTGAAACCCTACTCGCCACCGATTGGCACACATTAACGTGACAAACTACTAGCCTGTGAGTGAAAATAAGAACGCTGAGACGAACATATTGAGTTTTCGTAACGAAAGAAACTGTTTAGGTATTTTTCTGTAAACACAATTTTTTTCTTTTTCTCAATTGGGAGCCCGGCTGCACTAGTCTAGCTACGCCCCAGTCTAGCTGCACGATGCTCCAGAAGTCGAGTTGTAGTACAGATGTGATATCTGAAGCTAGACGGAGCACGTCTGGTCATTAGATACAATACATGTGCACTGATAACAGTAGCTCAAGGTCAAACATGGTTTATCACTCCCAGACCACCTGTTGCCAACTGAACATGATAGCACTGAGACATCATCAGCTTTGCTAAAAGTAGCGATTATCTGATCAGTGACTCATACAGAATTCTATGTCCCCTAGATATTATTACTCGTTTGGTGGATGGCAATTAACTTTTCTATTTTTAATTTCGCACTTTTAATCTGAAAGGATTTAACGAATTAGAAGTACTCAGACCGTAATCACAGTATTGTAGATCGTCCGTAACCCGTAAGCGATGCAGCAAACCCGTAAATTGCTTTTATAGATTTATAATTCATTAGTTATTTGTATATATAAACTAACCTATTTTTACTAAGATGCAACGAGGGAAAAACTGATTTTACTTTATACAATAGTTAAAATTATGAATTTATATACATGTACAATACCAGTATGTATAGATTAAAAATTCGAGAGATTAACTTTTTTGAATACGTTGATGTTGTTTGTAGCATCAGCCAATTAAGGTAGTATATAGTTAACTGCTCGGCTCTCACGGGTGACCGGGCACGTCCAGATCACGACAGGTCAACGTCTCATCATCCAATTAGACCGGTCTTCCTGTCAATCAACGGCATCAAGAAACACTGACGTGTCAAGGTCACTAGGAGGGTAAATACTGGTCAATAATTAATTCTGAAGTGAAATAGGATTATTTCATCACACAATTAAGGTTAAAAATACAGTATAATTTTATATGATTGTTATCTAAATAAATAATTTTCTATTGTTAGGTGCATTGAGTATTTTGTTGGTGAAACAAAACCAGTTTAAAAATGATGGAGTAAAATATGACATACAAAATTTTGATGACAAATTGAAGTTCTGTATTTATGGCAAATGTTTCTAATATACATGTGTTTAATATATATATAAAAAAAAAAAATAATAATAATAATAATTACAATAATAAATATGCTGAATAACTTTATTACTGACTGGTGATTAGTTTCGATATCTGATTCTTTTTAAATGTATAAGTTGGTTCACGAGTTAGGGCTACTAGTTTACTAAATTGAACAATAATTATAATTATAAAACATGAATTAAAGGGTTAATTAATTAATTATAATGAAGGGAATTAAGGGAATTAATTATAATTATTATTCAATTTACTGATTCTTCTTATTTTATATATTTCTGAATATATAAATTTAAATCAGAACTAAAAAAGGCAGTTGCAAATTGAAAATTTGTAATACAAAACATGTACTCTGACTTCATTCATGATTAAACATTGGTTTATCATACTTCTTTGTCAGTATGTACAACAGAAGTAAATACTCTACATATATTTCTGAGTCTAATGTTTTGTTGAGATCGTGTTGTTCTGCTCCAAATTCTTGAGTACCAACTCTATCTTATTCAGAGTAAAAGAAATTTAGTAGAGTTCACATTGTTACTATATGTTCATGGTGTTCCTGGGCTAAGGAGCTGAGCAATCGATATTTACCCAATGATTGACGATTCTTGTCTTAATATAAACAAATAATGTTCATCTATAATGAAGAATGGTAGTCTACTTCTATAAAAGACAGGTAAAAATATTAAAATCACGACAGTTAATCGTCAAATAATTTAACAGATGCAAGCAGTTTCTTGTTGATCACCAGTGTAAGGGTGGCTGTTTGTCCAGGGAGACAGGGACTACATCGGGTTTGCGACACTGCCGGAGCAGGTGCACCGCAAGTCCGTCAAGCGAGGGTTCGACTTCACCCTGATGGTGGTGGGAGAGTCTGGCCTCGGCAAGTCTACTCTGGTCAACAGCCTCTTCCTCAGCGACCTCTACAAGGATCGTAAGGTCCCAACCGCTATGGGTCAGTAGTGTTTGGTTTTATGTACGGTATGCAAGTTTACAACAAAATAAAAGTACCCTAAAGCACCTTAACATGGGTAACAATTTTGGATCAGTCACATTGAACGATATTTGGATTCTCTTCACGTTAAACCCACACCTGCAATATTTTTTAAAAGGACTTGAGTGATTGCTACTTTCATTTTAGTCGACAATTATATTTACTCTTGATCATATCCTATTAGAAGGTCCCTCAATTTTTACCTCTGCAATTGACGGTTTAAAATTATACATAAATTCCGACTATAGATATCAATGATTTCTGAAAACTTAATAAACTGCAGAACATTCATATTTTTTATTCTAAATAAGTTTTTCAAAGCTACTAGTTGATTTGCATTGTTTAACATAAATTTTCTAAAAATGTTGCAGTCCAAAGCATTGTAAAAGAAGTTAAGGTTAGTTATCACAGATGAACTATCAGACATCATGCAAACTAAAAACGTAAAATTTATAATGCCATTTGTTTACCTGGAATTGGTTTGATACACTGTTAATTAAAGTGAACAACCTTTATATAACCATACAAAATAATAATATGCAATATTTATGTTTTTTATATCATTATATTAAACACAACTAAGGTACTAATTCATCAAAATTATGAGGTAATTTCCATTATGTGCTGTGCATCCCTTTTGTTTTAGGGCTATCATTTATAAGTGTTTGTTCAAATATAACAATTTTAAGGGTTCAGGAATTAAATTTTATGCAACTTTGATCTGTTGCCTTTTTCTAAAAAAATTGCTTACTTTGTAGAAGTTTATTATGACTAAATCAGACTATTTTTGATGCATTTTTATGTAGCATAATTTGTTATCCCTCAGAGGAAGATGATCCCCTACCCTCCAAGAAACATGACAATCTATCTTCCAGAGATGATCATCTATCCTCCAAGAAATATGGACATCTATCTCCCAGAAAGATGATCTTACAAGAAACTTGGCCCTCTATCCTCCCTTTAGCAAGATGATCCTATAACCCCCAAGAAGTATGATCCACTATCCTCCCAGAGAGATGATCCTCTACCCCCCTTCAGAAAGATGATTCTCTCTCTCCCTAGAAAGACGATCCACCATTCCCCCAGAGAAAAAAAACTGTCTTTATATTACAGTTTTTACATCTTACATGTACTTGGGCGAGCCAGTGGCCGAGCGGTCTAAGGCGTCAGGACTTTGAACTTGATTTAGAGATAGTGCTGGTTTAAGACTTGAAGATTTATCAGTAATATTCACTTTTTACTCTACTGGTTCGCCCCCGTACTCTGTCTGAATAAGTTCCGTGCACAGATCAATAGTCTATAAGGAATGGGCAGAGTAACGTTAAGAAGGAGATCGGCCTCTTCTTTTAAAAAAAGAAAAAGGCAAAAGAATCCTTATCAATTAATAAATTGTAAACTTATTGTAAGTTTAACATAAATAATATTTCAATTTATATGTTGAATGGTCTACTTTTATCGTGCGCCCTTACTCTCTAAGCTCAATGAGAGTGTACATTTGCTGTCCTGTTTGATGTTCAAGTCAGGAGGGTTCAGGCAATTTAATGAATGAATGAATACTTAAAGACAGAGTTAGGAATAGGAAGTCCTCTCTTCCACTCAACCTTGACAGAAAGTTGTTTTTGTTTGGAACATTTCTTCTTCTCGTTTAGTCTTAAAAGTCTGCAGAGGATGTCGGCCATGTTAGTTTTAATCCCATAAGAACAAAGTTATTTTCGAACCGGACATACGAGTACATAGTCGATCACACATATCCAAACTATAAAGTTATTTTTTAAAAGATTTTTTAGAACAAATTGCATTTGATCAAGAATGAATTTGTGCATTGGAATTGATTTGGAAATTCCTAATTAGTTTTATGGAAAAAATATTTAGTTTCAGGTTTTTATTTTCACCTATTTTTCAAAACTAGGCGTATGTATTCAAAATATCAAAAGCAAACCCAATGTGTGATATGATAACGTTTATAATGTCACCTCATTCAAAACTGTTGGTCAATAAATAAAGAAAAACTATGGATTCGCAAATAAAATTGTTCTTATGGGATTAAAACAAACATGGCCGACAGCCTCTGCAGGCTCTTTAAGTTTTCATAGATTGAAGCTTTGTCAAATAAATCTTCTTTTGCTTTAATGTAAATACTAGAATGATATGACAATTATTTTTACTGTATTTAGTGGCTAGAAATCCAAAATAATTAATTAATTTAGGCCTACTATGTTAGTAATGGTTGTTTCAGAATAAGTTATACATTTTTAAAATTTACTTGGAACCACCTTTTATGATGATTAAAATGTTCAAACTTATGTAATGACTATGCTGTTTCCCTGATAAGGTAGAACCTCTATTAATCAACCATGCTTGAATCATTGATTAGTTTAACCTTTTTTATTTGGCAAAAATAAGAGCTTGAGAACTCTTATACACAATTTTCTTCAGAACTAACGTACTGTATAAAGAACTAAAATACATTAGTTTACTGTAGTACATTAGTTTTGTATAGTTTAAAATGTTTCTAAGATCTTATATTAGCAAACACTTCAGAACTAACGTACTGTATAAAGAACTAATATACATTAGTTTACTGTAGTACATTAGTTTTGTATAGTTTAAAATGTTTCTAAGATCTTGTATTAGCAAACACTTCAGAACTAACGTACTGTATAAAGAACTAATATACATTAGTTTACTGTAGTACATTAGTTTTGTATAGTTTAAAATGTTTCTAAGATCTTATATTAGCAAACACTTCAGAACTAACGTACTGTATAAAGAACTAATATACATTAGTTTACTGTAGTACATTAGTTTTGTATAGTTTAAGATGTCCCTAACATCTTATATTAGCAAACACATCAGAACTAACGTACTGTATAAAGAACTAATATACATTAGTTTACTGTAGTACATTAGTTTTGTATAGTTAAAGATGTTCCATGTAACATCTTATATTAGCAAACACTTCAGAACTAACGTACTGTATAAAGAACTAAAATACATTAGTTTACTGTAGTACATTAGTTTTGTATAGTTTAAAATGTTTCTAAGATCTTATATTAGCAAACACTTCAGAACTAACGTACTGTATAAAGAACTAATATACATTAGTTTACTGTAGTACATTAGTTTTGTATAGTTTAAAACGTTTCTAAGATCTTATATTAGCAAACACTTCAGAACTAACGTACTGTATAAAGAACTAATATACATTAGTTTACTGTAGTACATTAGTTTTGTATAGTTTAAAATGTTTCTAAGATCTTATATTAGCAAACACTTCAGAACTAACGTACTGTATAAAGAACTAATATACATTAGTTTACTGTAGTACATTAGTTTTGTATAGTTTAAAATGTTTCTAAGATCTTATATTAGCAAACACTTCAGAACTAACGTACTGTATAAAGAACTAATATACATTAGTTTACTGTAGTACATTAGTTTTGTATAGTTTAAGATGTTCCTAACATCTTATATTAGCAAACACTTCAGAACTAACATACTGTATAAAGAACTAATATACATTAGTTTACTGTAGTACATTAGTTTTGTATAGTTTAAGATGTTCCATGTAACATCTTATATTAGCAAACACTTCAGAACTAACGTACTGTATAAAGAACTAATATACATTAGTTTACTGTAGTACATTAGTTTTGTATAGTTTAAGATGTTCCTAACATCTTATATTAGCAAACACTTCAGAACTGACGTACTGTATAAAGAACTAATATACATTAGTTTACTGTAGTACATTAGTTTTGTATAGTTTAAGATGTTCCTAACATCTTATATTAGCAAACACTTCAGAACTAACGTACTGTATAAAGAACTAATATACATTAGTTTACTGTAGTACATTAGTTTTGTGTAGTTTAAGATGTTCCTAACATCTTATATTAGCAAACACTTCAGAACTAACGTACTGTATAAAGAACTAATATACATTAGTTTACTGTAGTACATTAGTTTTGTATAGTTTAAGATGTTCCATGTAACATCTTATATTAGCAAACACTTCAGAACTAACGTACTGTATAAAGAACTAATATACATTAGTTTACTGTAGTACATTAGTTTTGTATAGTTTAAGATGTTCCTAACATCTTATATTAGCAAACACTTCAGAACTAACGTACTGTATAAAGAACTAATATACATTAGTTTACTGTAGTACATTAGTTTTGTATAGTTTAAGATGTTCCTAACATCTTATATTAGCAAACACTTCAGAACTAACGTACTGTATAAAGAACTAATATACATTAGTTTACTGTAGTACATTAGTTTTGTGTAGTTTAAGATGTTCCTAACATCTTATATTAGCAAACACTTCAGAACTAACGTACTGTATAAAGAACTAATATACATTAGTTTACTGTAGTACATTAGTTTTCTGTAGTACATTAGTTTTGTAAAGTTTAAGATGTTCTTAACATCTTATATTAGCAAACACTTCAGAACTGACGTACTGTATAAAGAACTAATATACATTAGTTTACTGTAGTACATTAGTTTTGTATAGTTTTGTTCCATGTAACATCTTATATTAGCAAACACTTCAGTACAGTATGTATATGATTTTTTAAATTGATTTCAGTAACTAATCATTATTTTGTAAAAACATGTTTCACTATTCAACCAAGTTGCCAACCCTTTAAGGGTCTGTTGTAAGTGGTTCTAATAGATTTAGCTAATTTAAAATAAGCTACAATAAAGTTTTTTAATATTTTTTTTACCCTCCAAAAGAATTTTGGAAAAAATTATGGGATGTTTTGGTCAACACCACTCTTCAGGCATTTTAAAAATATACAAAGGCACTAGCAAACTTCATAGAAATACAATAATAGATGATATGGTGATGTAGTTAAATAAATAAATAAACCAAATAATATGCCTTTCTATGTCCTGGGCAAGACTACATATATGATTTTTAAATTAACTAAAGAAAGTAATTTCCAAAATTCTATTAACATAGTTTTTACTCATTTAAAAATTATTCTGTTGAACACCAACGTACATTTATGAGCAGGCTGGTGTGTCACTATCCCATACTTACATTGGTGGAAGGGTATATGGCAATACCAATCAATGTACATTTATGAGCAGGCTGGTGTGTCACTATCCCATACTTATATTGGTGGAAGGGTATATGGCAATACCAATCAATGTACATTTATGAGCAGGCTGGTGTGTCACTATCCCATACTTATATTGGTGAAAGGGTATATGGCAATACCAATCAATGTACATTTATGAGCAGGCTGGTGTGTCACTATCCCATACTTATATTGGTGGAAGGGTAAATGGCAATACCAATCAATGTACATTTATGAGCAGGCTGGTGTGTCACTATTCCATACTTATATTGGTGGAAGGGTATATGGCAATACCAATCAATGTACATTTATGAGCAGGCTGGTGTGTCACTATCCCATACTTATATTGGTGGAAGGGTATATGGCAATACCAATCAATGTACATTTATGAGCAGGCTGGTGTGTCACTATCCCATACTTATATTGGTGAAAGGGTATATGGCAATACCAATCAATGTACATTTATGAGCAGGCTGGTGTGTCACTATCCCATACTTATATTGGTGGAAGGGTATATAGCAATACCAATCAATGTACATTTATGAGCAGGCTGGTGTGTCACTATTCCATACTTATATTGGTGGAAGGGTATATGGCAATACCAATCAATGTACATTTATGAGCAGGCTGGTGTGTCACTATCCCATACTTATATTGGTGGAAGGGTATATGGCAATACCAATCAATGTACATTTATGAGCAGGCTGGTGTGTCACTATCCCATACTTATATTGGTGGAAGGGTATATG
Organism: Stictocephala bisonia; assembly: GCA_035578905.1. NCBI lineage: Eukaryota > Metazoa > Arthropoda > Insecta > Hemiptera > Membracidae > Stictocephala > Stictocephala bisonia. The sequence goes on from JAQJVL010000013.1 coordinate 5,438,213, forward strand.
GCAATACCAATCAATGTACATTTATGAGCAGGCTGGTGTGTCACTATCCCATACTTATATTGGTGAAAGGGTATATGGCAATACCAATCAATGTACATTTATGAGCAGGCTGGTGTGTCACTATCCCATACTTATATTGGTGAAAGGGTATATGGCAATACCAATCAATGTACATTTATGAGCAGGCTGGCGTGTCACTATCTCATACTTATATTGGTGGAAGGGTATATGGCAATACCAATCAATGTACATTTATGAGCAGGCTGGTGTGTCACTATTCCATACTTATATTGGTGGAAGGGTATATGGCAATACCAATCAATGTACTTTTATGAGCAGACTGGTGTGTCACTATCCCATACTTATATTGGTGGAAGGGTATATGGCAATACCAATCAATGTACATTTATGAGCAGGCTGGTGTGTCACTATCCCATACTTATATTGGTGGAAGGGTATATGGCAATACCAATCAATGTACATTTATAAGCAGGCTGGTGTGTCACTATCCCATACTTATATTGGTGGAAGGGTATATGGCAATACCAATCAATGTACATTTATGAGCAGGCTGGTGTGTCACTATCCCATACTTATATTGGTGGAAGGGTATATGGCAATACCAATCAATGTACATTTATGAGCAGGCTGGTGTGTCACTATCCCATACTTATATTGGTGGAAGGGTATATGGCAATACCAATCAATGTACATTTATGAGCAGGCTGGTGTGTCACTATCCCATACTTATATTGGTGAAAGGGTATATTGCAATACCAATCAATGTACATTTATTCAATACGACTGTATGTATATGGGTGGGTACGAGGACCATCACAACTGTACATTTATAGGTGTATGGGAAGGTAATCAGTCGTGTTTGGGTGGATGGGATGGTCATCACCACTATGTGTTTGGGTGTATTTTAACTCTGTAGGGGTAGTACTGTTTTTGTTTAAAGCATTGATTTGGTTGAGGTCATGGTGCAATGCTAGTGGCGTTGTTTAGTATAAGGGAAAAAGCTGGAAAATTTATTTCTTGTACAGATAAGTAATATTACGAGTACTTCTCTGTATCTTTTTACGTTGGACAAAATAATTGGTCCATTATACATACATACATTATACATACTTTTAAGCTTTGTTAGTCCCTACTGTCTTAACTATTTTTGTTTCATTATTTCAGAAAGAGTAAACAAAACAACATGCATAGAAAAAAAGAGTATGGATATTGAAGAGAGAGGTGTGAAACTAAGGCTGACAGTGGTGGACACACCAGGTATTTATCAAGCCTGGCTCAAGTTACAAAAGTTTAAAGCACAAGCTTTCAAAAGTATTTGGCACATAGCCAAAAATAACTTTATATAATAATTATTTACTCTATCATTTAATACTTAATTTTTCCAAACTGATATAATATGTAAACATTTAAAAACATTGTTGGTTTCACAACATTAAGTTTATACTTTTTATAATAAAAAGTGTTGTGTAATCAAATTAAATCATGGTTGTGTTCTGTTTCATAATTTCTATTTATTAGGAGTATGGTCATGAAATAAATGTAGTACAAATCCATTGCAAATAATAAGACTGTACAGTGTACATACTTTTATTGACTTTAAAAAAATAGTATTGTTTCAAATTCTTAAAAGACATAAACGAGGCTGTAAAATAAATTATGTATTTACATAGTTGTCTATGGGGCTATTCCTAAATTACGTAACGCTAAAATCTGCTTTTTTAGACCCCCCCCCCACCCCCTGTATAATGGGTAATGGTAATACTAAACCCCCTCAACAATTATGTAACACTTTCCCCAGCAAAACCATATGAGTAGAATCAAATAAAAATATTTTAATTATTTTTAGATTTCAGCATTTATGGTCAAGGGTTCGGATCTTAAAATATTTTAATGCAAATATATAACATGTGTCATATCATATTAAAGGTATTAACGCCCTGAGTATTTTGGTGTATTCATATTAGAGTTTTACTTATCAATTTTAAAATTGCGGCAAAAAGTATCAAAAAATAGTTATGAATTTCTAAGAAAATTCTCATTAAAATGATACCCAATATGGCTCAATTTTACAATATTATATCCATTTTGTTTTTTGTTATTTTTGACAATTTTGAAAACCCCAAAAGTCAATAATCTTAAATAGGTTGACCAGGCTTCTTGCATACCAATTAAAAGAGCGTAAAAACTGAAAAACTTATGTATTTAAACAACATGTCTATCTTGATTGGTAACAAAATTGTGGCTAAAAACTTTAAATTTGTTGGCAATTTGTGTGTTTGGACATACGGTGCACTCCCACTTATTATCAACTGATTAAAGCGATCAGCTGATTTTGCCTGCAACTAAATATGTGTTCTCTATTAATTTTATTACTTGTAACCAAACATATTTTATACAAACATTGCAGTTGTGGGTCTATACTGAAAGTTTCAATTATTGTGAAAAGAATTGTTAAATAATATTTTTTTACTATCAATTTAATATGTTTTAGTATAAATTAGCGTTTTTTTTCATTGGTTTATGTTTACTCTCATTTTTACCTTTTTTAGATTTTAATGGTTTATATTTACTCTCTTTTTTACATTTTTTAGTTTTGAATTTAATTTGTGTTTACTGTGTATGTAAATCTCATTTTTGTAAAATGCCATACACAAATGAAGAAGCATTCAGCATGTTAATGGTTTTGGGTGAGTGTCTTACCGATTTCGGGGCTGCTGGAAGGCTTTATTCTGAACGATACTCTGACAGAAACTTTCAAAGTTATAAGAGTTTTGAGCGCTTAGCCAATAGAGTACTAACAACTGGACAAGTTCAGGTCTCTAATCATAAAAGACGGGACTCTGTAGTAAAACAACAGAGGTCAGCTGATATTTTAGCTGTAATAACAATTGATCCTCAGGTGTCTACTCGGCGCCTTGAAAGAGACTCTGGAGTTAGTAGCAAGATCCTTAAAGACAATAGTTTCCACCTGTATCACATTTCACTCCACCAAGAACTTGAAGCAAATGATCATTTGCACCTCATTAACTTCTCGCTATGAGCCCAACAAATGATCATTTGCACCTCATTAACTTCTCGCTATGAGCCCAACAAATGATCATTTGCACCTCATTAACTTCTCGCTATGAGCCCAACAAATGATCATTTGCACCTCATTAACTTCTCGCTATGAGCCCAACAAATGATCATTTGCACCTCATTAACTTCTCGCTATGAGCCCAACAAATGATTAACAATAATCTAGAATTTCATTTTAATGTTTTTTTGGAATGATGCCACATTTAAAAATAATGGACAAGTTAATAGACATAACATGCACTATTGGAGCCTTACTAATCCTCATTGGATAAGGGAGGTGAATCACCAAAGGCAATGGTCACTGAACGTCTGGTGTGGCATACTTGATGGGCGAATAATTGGTCCTTACTTTTTTGATGGACATTTAACAGGGGAATTGTACAACAACTTCCTAAACAATGAATTTTTAGTTTTACTTTATGATGTTCCCGTAGAAAGACAGCGAAAATGTGGTTCATGCAAGATGGGTGTCCAGCACATTACCACCGTGACGTAAGATTCACTCTCACTGTTATGATTGCAAAACATAAGATTGGGAGAGGGGGTCCAGTACCCTGGCCGGTGAGTTCTCCAGATCTTACTTGCATAGACTATTACCTGTGGGATAGAACAAGAGAAGAAGGCCCTGGGTAGAATCAAGGATATTATTTATCAAGCTGCTCCTACATCAAGAGTGAACATGAAGGATAGAATAAGAGAAGCATATGCACAAATAAGTAGGAAGAAGTAATCCATTCTATTGAAGCTTTCCCTACAAGGATTGAAAAGTGTATTGAAGTAGGTGGCAGACTCTTTGAGCACCTATTACAGTGAAGAGGACAAATGAATCAGCTTGCTTAGTTAAACCAGATCGTAACAACAAATTTAAAGGTTTTTAGCCACAATTTTGTTACGATTCAAGATAGACCTATTGTTTAAATGTAAAAGTTGTTCAGTTTACAAACAATAAAAGTAATAGAGAACACACACTTTGTTGCAATAATGGGCAAAATCAGCTGATTGCTTTAATCAGCTGAAATAAGTGGGAGTGCACCATTGTCCAAACACAAATTGCCAACAAATTTAAAGGTTTTAGCCACAATTTTGTTATTATTCAAGATATACATATTGATTAAATACATAAGTTTTTCAGTTTTTTACGCTCTTTTATTTAGTATGCAACAAGCCTGGTCTTCCTATTTAAAATTTTTTACTCTTGGGGGTTTCAAAATTGTCAAAAATAACAAAAAAATAGAATGGATATAATATTGTAAAATTGAACTATATTGGGTATCATTTTAAAGAAAATTTTCTTAGAAATTCATAACTATTTTTTGATTTCATATTAAGATTAAGCTGTGCATTTGGTGATAAAAACAAAAATTTGCTATTTTTGACATACTTCTGGCCACCATTTTAAAATGGATAAGTAAAACTCAAATCTGATTACACCAAAATACTCAGGGCGTTAATACCTTTGATATGATATGCAAACTATTTTAGGATTCAAACCCTGGACCACCAATGCTGAAGTCTAAAAATAATTAAAATATTTTTATTTGATTCTACTCATATGGTTTTGCTAGGAAAAACTTTACAGCAATGTTCTTGGTCAAATGATTCACCCACAATGCATTTGAGATACCTTTTTGTGAGACACCCTATATATATATATATATATATATATATATATATATATATATATATATATATATATATATAAGCCTCAATCAGTTTCATAAAATCTGTTTATATACACTGTATTGTTTTATAAATAGATATTATAACTTTAGTCACTACTCCATCAAAATGTACAAAATATTTATGTGAAACATCAACTCCAATTTCATTTGTCAGTAAAATTGTCAGATCTATTTAGTAAACATTGTGAATATTAAAACTTTAGGTTTTAATACTGTAGATCTATTTACATATATAAATAGATTTTAACTCTAATAATAATTCTATCAAAATCTATAACAAGTATTTTGTTAAATATCAACTTCAATTAATTGACAATAAAACAGTTTTTGTTCTATAAGGTTACATGGTAAGGATAACCTTATGCATTTCAGACGACTTTACTATATTAGTACCTATTGGTTTTTATATAACAACTCTGTCCAACTAAATTCACCCTCTGAACATTTTATCTATTTCACTTCTAGGTTTTGGAGATGCTGTGAATTGTGAAGACAGTTGGAAGGCCTGTTGTAACTACATAGATGACCAATTCCGTCAGTATTTTAACGATGAAAGTGGCCTAAATCGAAAAAATATTCAGGATAATCGTGTTCATTGCTGCCTTTATTTCATCCCTCCATACGGTCACGGGTATGATTTTGAAGCCTATATCATATATAAATTAAAAATATTTATTATGTTCATTTTTATTTTTAAATTTGAATGTTATGAATTTTTTACTTAATAAATTATTAATCATGTATTTTTTAAAACTATTGTTTAAGGTGTTGACTGGAACCAAATTGTCATTAACCCTTTCCATCCCAGAAATTTTTTAAAAAGTTTCTCCAAAAATCCCAGGCTGTTTTAGTTGATTTTGTTGCATTTTACTAAACAATTTATAAAAATTATATTTATGAAGCAAATTTATTAGTTTGAGTTTTATTAGTTTCATAAAGAGATTACCTGTAATATTAAATAAGTGGGACTTTTTGTATTTAGATATATTTACAAAAAAATTTTGAAAATATTTTGAGTTTTTGCATTGTGGATGGCACTAAAAAAATCATTGACCAGAACTAACAACACTATTTAAAACACCATTTAAGTATCTTCAAATAAATGCATAATTCACAATGCTATATTTAAAATTAAAAACATTATGGCTTCTTAAACAAAACACTGCAGTTCGGGTTTTACCCTACACATAACAACTAAGCCATATATATGATTCATCACTCATGTCATACAGGCAATTATCGATTGTATTATCACTTATTGGCAACATACTAGGTTTGATTTTAGTTATTTTTAGCTCTCATTCTACACAAGCAATCACATCACTAATGAAACAACAATCAACCTCAGCTGACGATTTTTTTATCTATGACAGAAAAACTTAGACATTTTATACTATCTTATAATAAGTGAATAAACAAACTAATGCACTCATTAGCTAGTAGAGAATTATCAAGACCTTTCTCCGTTTATAGTCAAATATTCAATGCACTGTAAATGGCATCCCTCATTTCCGTCTACTGTATGTCTACAATGGTGGCTTACAGTTTGTTATTAAACTTTAACCTGTTTGATTAATGTTAAGTTTCCTGACTTATTTGTTTTTTAATCAATTAAAGTCAAAAGGAAATCACTCTCATGTTCCGTGTATGTTTATTCTGATACAGTTCATTAAATTTCAGGTTACGACAAATAGATCTAGAATTAATGCGGCGCCTCCATTCCAAAGTGAACATTGTGCCTGTGATTGCAAAGGCAGATACTCTGACAGCTGCCGAGGTTAAAAAACTAAAACAACGCATCCTCCAGGACATTGAAGAGAATCAAATACAGGTAATATCTTCTAATTGCTGCTGTACATTTAGGTATACATGGGGGGATCTCTGGCACATCTTGAGTCATCAGCCATTATGGAGGAATCTTAAACTGGGGGGGGGGGGGGTGAGATTTGAATAAGAGTTGTGGGAAATGTTAATTAATTTCAATACTAGTATTTAAATGTATATTTCTTTTCATGATCATCATAATCATGTAAAAATAAACATAAATGAACCACTGTATGTTGAAATTCACCTTTCAAATTTCATTAAGCTTTCATCAATATTCTGCCGTGGCCAGTGGGAGATATAACTATAGTACATCCACAAACACTATACACTAGGGTGGAGTGAAAAATCAATTTTTTAATTTTGGAAAGGGGTACCTTTCAATGACTATGTATGAGGCTTAGTAATAATTTTGTAAAATATTTTATTTTTACAACATCATCTTGAGTTGCGTATTTGGTTTGAAGTTTTGAACATTTTGGACATTTTCAGATTTTATGATTTTTTAAAATTTTTAGTAACAATAAAAATCATGACAGGTGGTTACTAAATGGCAAAACAAGGGTAACAATATACAAAGATATTTTTAAAACCATTTCAGATTATGCTTTCAGTCTGCGCATTACGGCATTCAGACATTATTTATTTACTCAAAACATTCTTTACATGTGAAGATAATAGAATTGGTGCATTGTCAGATTTAATAAGTACAAATTACAAAAATAATACAAACCCAAAAATATAAATACAAATTTAACAAATAAGAAACTAAATGCAAACATTAAGTATACCCGTACATAAGACATAAAACATGTTTTAAATTAAAGGGGAGTTGTAAAATCAATTATGGAATAAAAGGCTCTGTTACAGGAATTTACTTGGTTCTACAACAACTAAAAATAATTAGTACTACTTTTTTAAACACATCAGTAGCTATAAATATATATATATATATCTTTTGAATATCCGAATGTTATGTAAATCAAATTAATTCCAATTAACTAGTACAAAAGTCTTAACAATAAAAAAAATCATTCAAATATATTTTGCAATTTTCATAACCCAGAAAAATTCAAAATGGCTGATGAGAAACTGCTGACCTGTTTGCACGGTTTAAGTTTTTATTTGACTGACACTGTTATATTTACTTTAGATAGAATCAAACAAAATGTTCAAACTAACAATAAAATTCTGTACAAAATTTCCACATAAATTTTTATGGTACTTTATACAGTTTCTTCACAAAAAGTCGGTAAATTAGAGTTTTGTCAAAAACATATGATTTTTTTAAATAGTTCCTCCCATTTTAAATATGATTAAAAAAAACCATAAACTTAAAATCGTACATAATATGTACCTTCATTTTTCTGCTAGCAAAATTGATATAAAATTTTATAACCTAGACAAAATTCAAAATGGCTGACAAGAAGGCGCTTGTTTGCACAGCTGAGGTTTTTGTTTTACTGAAGCTGTAATATTTAGTTAAGATAACATCAAATGAAATATTTATATTGACAATAAAATTGTGTACAACAAGTTTAATATACGTTTTGTAGTATATTCTACCATTTCCTTACAAAAAGTTGGTAAAGTTGAGATTTGTCAAAAACACATAATTTTGTAGAATAGTTCTTCGCATTTGAGTATGAATAAAATAAGTTGGAAAGTATAAACCTTACAGACTATTTAACTGTGTTTATATTTGATATTTCATCTTTCAAAGCAAAAAAAACTTCAAATTATTTATAAGAAAATGCTTATGAAGTAAATGAAATGCTCTTTCATGTACTGTTGAGGTATTTATTTTTCTGTAGTTGCAATATTTTGTTTAGAAGACATCAAATGGCATGGTTTAATTCACAATAACGTTTACTACAAGAATGTTTATATACTTCTATGTTCCTTACAAAAAGTTGGTAAAGTTGAGCTTTTTTGTAAAAAAATGTGATTTTTTTGAATAAATCCTCCCATTTAAGCATGATTACAACCATCTGGAAACTTAAAACCTTGCACACTATTTACGTTTACCTCTCTGTTGACCAGCCAACCACTTATGATCATCTTAGGTAGACCCCCCCCCCCCAGTCATCATGTTTGGAGCCCCCTATGATCAACTTGGAGGTAATCACCCGTTATCATCTTGGGTAGTCTCCATAGTTAACTTAGGTAGCCCCCTCGTCTATTACAGATTTTTTTTTTTTATTTATTTGCCCAAATGACTAAATTGAACAAAACCAAAGTTATTAACCAATCTTTTGTTAATACATTAACAGTATTTTATTAAGCCCAGAACCAAGCTAATTCCTCAAAAAACTTGCAATGATAAAATGTCATCGTGGAGTGGTGTTTAAGCAATTAACAAACAGGTTTGATATATTTTTTTAGTAAATACTACTTTAACCAGACTAGGGGGCAGACAAAAATTATTGGGCCTAGGGGCACCAAAATACTAAATCCGGCTCTGCAACCGCCTATTTCAGCATGATTAAAATAGGTTGGAAACTTAAAACCTTGTACACTATTTACGTTGACCTCTCCGTTTACCAGACCCAGTGATCAACTTCAGTGGCTCACCGGCTGGTGATGACCTCTGTGATCAAAATTAGCAGACTCCCATGACCAACTTGCGAAGCTCCCGTGATCCTGTTGGGAACTCCCTGTGATCCACTAGGTTAATCATCCATGATTATCTTGGGTAACACCCATCGTCGATTAGGTTAACCCACTATCAACCCCATGATGATCTTTTAGTCCCCCATGATCCCCCTGAAACCACAAGGGGTTTGGGGGCGAAGCCCCTTTGCGTGAACCGTGTTATATATCAATAAAAGCCAATGATGTAACTGGCAGTTTTTCTCTTTAAACAATATTGTTAAAAGTATACTCTACACAATTATAACTTTATTTTGCTCTTACCCAGATTTTTATTACATTCTCCCTATTATCTAACATATTCAAATAGCCAACAAAATGGCCGCCTGTTTTATGTCGGATAATCGAGATACTGTATTTGATAGTATATTTCATATTGATTTTGAAATCACCCCTTCCCGACTCTTCAGTATTAGAGAATTAAACTTTGTCTTATATAATAGTCAGTTAAAGTGATAATTATTATAGTTGAGATTAATATGATAAACAAAAGCAATGATAGTGTAACTTAAAGGTCGAGGTTATCATTCTGTTTACCAGGGGAAATGAAAATCTGCAGTAACCTCTCTTATACGGCTAAGAGTATACTGTAAACTACTGTATACGGCTGAGTTTGGTAATCCTTATAAAAAAACAATCTTTGTTTCAGAAAGTTTCATTATTGAATTTAAACATTGTTCACACTTAACTGTACTTTGCTATCGGAAACCATCATGTATACCAAACATACGTCAGTATATGATATTGTTACCTTATATCTCATACCTCACTCATCCAACATGTATTTTAGCAGACTGCTTTTGGTCTTTCTTAAACATTTCATAAGAACACTGTTGGGTTTTGGGACGATTGGATCTACAAATTAGACTTTTCAAAGATCAAATTAACAAATGAAATAGAAGAATAAAAGTTAGCTTCATAACTATATATATAATATTATTGTTTTACATTTATTTCAATTACACATTTTAAATTATATATTGTTATTTATTTCTGTCATTTTTAATAGAACGGCCAGACTCTAGTTGGAAAGCTTGCACTCATTAACAGACTATTCTTTTAAGATTTAGCTAAACTATATCAGTATCAAATACAAATGTACGGTACAAATATAATTTACAAAACACCAATAGGTTTATGGCTGGGGACTTTATAAAAATTGATCTGGTTTTGACAGATGTACCAGTTCCCAGAGTGTGATAGTGATGAGGATGAGGATTTCAAACAACAAGATAGAGAACTGAAGGCTTGTGTTCCATTTGCAGTAGTGGGCAGTAACACTGTCATAGAGGTAGGTGGCTGCAAGGTGCGAGGTCGGCAGTACCCTTGGGGAGTTGTTGAAGGTAATTCTCACTTTTAACATACTAAAGGGTTTTGATACATATTATTTATCTAATGTGCTTATAGTTATTTAAAAGTTGAAGGACAATTCTGAGGAGTATGATAGAGAGTTAGGCTTTAGAACTGCCTTGAGCCTCAGTTTGATCCAGTTTGCAAACTACAGATATGTTGCATGAGTTGTTAACATGATCTAATACTTCCAAAATGGAGTTTGACTTTTAATTTTATTTCATGAATAATCACAGTGTTAATTCAATATCTCCACATCATCTAAAAATAAGGTAAAAGCAATATTTTTCTTTCCAAACAGTAGTTATGTAATTTCTCTTGGTCTCCCTATAGCCAAGCAATGTTCATGTTTAGCACAACCGATTTTACATACAACATAAATTTAACATCACCTTTCTATAAGCTGAAGGAGAAAAGAAAGACCTTAGAGTAACATAAGAAGGAACTGTGAATAACAGTAACTGCGCTTGATCTAGCACAAAACTGTGGCTGTTTCAATTATGGTGGTAATTTTTCTAAGGAGACTGAGCATGTGTAGCTCGTGGATGAGTGTTGCTCATTTCCTCAATGAACTCTCAATGCACTCATTATTATTTACAGTATATAAATGCATCCATTGAAGCATGAAAAAAGGGTTAAATCAGGTTGTAAATTAAATATTTAAAATACTTGTATTGTACACTAGATGGTTCAGTCGATGTTGAAAGGGTTAAGATTTTCTCAGTTAACTTGGACTGTTGGACATAAATGTGTGTGAAATTTATGCTGACTACTGTCTCTCTGCCTCTACTACCTGTTACCTGCTCTTTGTTAATTGTTTTTTATAAACACGCTTGTAGATTAGTTTTTATACTATTGACAAGTATTGTTTGCTGTAATGAGAACAGGAGGATGGGTGAGAGGAAGTAATGTAAAGAAAGACGAAGAATGAATACATACAGAGAGAGAGAGAACGTGTGTGTCTTGCTAGTGCTGTCTAACGTCAAAAAACCATTAACTAATTTCTATTGAAACTTGTAACATTTTTTCTAATGGTATGAAACATCTACTATATTATCTATTATCAATGGTATAATTAACTATCTAAAAATAACCATTTCTAAATTTCTTCAATCTGTCATTCAGGGTATTAGAAATTTAGCCTCTTGGTTGGCTTTTTACTAATTACCTTGATGAAGAGCTTGTACTACTTGGAGGTATGGGTTATTGTCTTGAGCATAGTCTCTCTCATGTCAACTAAGTGGTCATCATTGACATTTACTCTCCTGTCTTAGTGCTGTGTTGATACTTACCAAAGTACTTAATTTGGGAGGCCAAACACTTGAAGTATATTAATATTGCTGAATTTGACTTTATTTTGTGATAATTATCAATAAAATAAGTGATTTTATCACACTAAATGATATAACTTGGGTGGTTTAATTTACACAGATATTTACAGATATACAGATATAATTTACATAGATGATGCATGAAGTTCTCACCTCACTTCTACAGCACATTCCACTACAATAAAACCTCACTAACTTAACTATTTGTGGACCCAGAACTTGTCAAGTTTTGGGAGTTATAAAAACATTTAAATGTTTAATGGGTTTTGTACACACAATAGACTTGAATTACATAGTAAATTTCTTACTTAAATTTGTATAGTTATTTTATCAGCAAAGAAACCTTAAATATCCAAGAATTACAATACAGCCAAATGTGCTGAAAAAATAGTTTAATTGAAATTGTTTTTCTTAATTTGGCACTAGGTTGCTTCATATTAGAGTCGCTGGAGTAATAAAATATACATTGCAGACGATCTTTGTTGCAAATAACACAATGTTCCTTCAGTGTAGGGTTTAGCCTGATTGTCTAAACAGAGTATCAATTTTAGGACACTCCGAAGTGGGTGAACATTTATGTCAGTGAGTGGGTCAATGAGTGATCCCAATCCAGCTTTATATTAGAGTGATAACTCGGGTGTCTGGCTATACAAGCTAATCACGGGTGTTACCCAAGTAGATCATGGTTTCTTGGCAAGCTGATCAGGGGCTACTAAGGTTGATCGTGAGTGGTTCATCCATAATTGGCTATCCATGTTGTTGATTAGTGGATATTTAGGTTGATTACGATTGCCACCCAAGCTGATCATGGTTACTAACCAATTTGATCATTGATGGCTATTATTGTGGAATAAGCTCGGCCTATAACATCGCTGAACAAAGCTATCAGAATATTGATGTGTCGATCATATCCTAACTGTGTATGTATCATGTGTAGTGTCTTGCCGCCTCACACACTATACAGTCTCGAAGACAACAATGCAACCACCACCCACTCGTGTGCATGCAAGAGTTTAGCCTGCTTGTCTAAACAGAGTATCGCCTACCATGAGCCGTACGAGAATGCTTTATTTGATAGTGATTTTATAAAATAAATTTCAGACATAAGATATGGACACTAACTGTATCAAATCGAATTATTAATATACCTAACACAAGAATAAAAATTGGACTAACCTAAAAAATTACAGTTAAAAATAATGAAATATTATAAAAAAAATTGTTACATTTTATTTACAAAAACAGCTATTATAAGAAAACTGTAAAAGATAGAAACCCACATTAAGATTAAAAGTTGTAGAGAATTTTATGATTTATTAATATATATATTCAGAATACTAATTAGTTCTTCCAGAAAAATTAGAATGAAATAAAGGCCTTTACTCCGTATGTATAAATGAAAAGTTTTTACTATTAAGCCCTATTTTGAAGAAAGTACAATTTGCATAAAATTTCTGATTGAAACATTAATTACTTTGGTTGATTACAAAACTTTTTTATGCTGGTCAAACTTACCTGACCAAAAAATTAAAAATTCCTCACTGCTCAGAAATGTCATTTACTGGTTTTTTACTGGATTAAAATGAGTTTTTCATTTTAATGCTTGTATAAATCATCTGTCACAACCACCATGTAATAATCTGCTATCCTTGTAATTTCAGTTTCTTCCTGTAAATAATGATATGCCTCACGTGTACCTTAAAATTAATGTTATGGATTAAAATGCCGTTGGAACGAAACCATGTTCTGTACGGCCAGCCGCTCATGTTACTTTTATTGGAAAGTTTTGATTTTCAACCTCCCAAAACAGCCCTTGTTTATTGAAAAATTGAAAATGTTTGAATTTGTATGGTGTCAACATGGTTAGATCTACTTTCAGTCCAAAATTCAGAATTTTCCAACACTTCAAAGTAGGTAAACATTTATGTCAATCAGTCAGTCAGTGATCCCAGTCCTGCTTTATATTAGTGATATACTTATAGTTAGTATTTAAGTTTGTATAAAAGAATATGTAACACTTTTCATGTACAATGTATTGTATGCACAAATAAAACTATTGACTACCACTGTACATGTGGGTGGGTCAATACTACTGTGTCCGGGAGGGTGGATTGGTCATTACCACTATGCGTTATTTTTTAATATTTTGACTTTTGTAATGCATTTATATGTACATACTGCAATAAAAACTGATTTGATTCTATATGCATTTTGAAATTTTGTTCTAAATAAACATTAATAATTGTTATCCTAGTAGGAACAAAACAGTACCGAAATTATAACTAGTTCTCACCATTCATCAACTTTACAATTTTATTACTTGAAAACCAGATATTGTACCGCATTTAATAATAAGTATGCCAGTGTCACTTTATTGTATGACCAAAATTTGTTTTGCCATAAATGCTACAATTGGCTTTTGGCCAACCCATTTTACTCAATGATGAGTTTTTTTAGCCTACATGTAATATCTGTTTAGTAATAAATAATTTATATAAGTGTAACAGTATGTTTGTAAATTTTGTAATATAGTTGGATGTAACTTAATTTAGAAAATGAATGACTTGTACATAAATATAGAACCCAGGCATGGCTTTCAGCTGTATTAACTGACGTCAACAAATGTAACAGTGTTAAAACGCAATACAATTATTATTAATATATTACTATTATTAATATGTGGTTGTAAATCGATTTACAGTGATTTTTAAATTATTTAAATCAATTTAAAATCACTGCGTTTACATATGCATATTAAAGTAATGTATCGTAACTGTACATATCATAAGTCATATATATATATGACTATACTATACCTACCAAGTATAGTACCTACCAAAAACTATACCTGACCATGAGCAAAAAACAAAAAACAATGACTAGAAAAAAAGTGAAAGTTTTGAGATAAGTGGTAAGAAGCCATGAAAATGTTGTTTCAGGAAATTGATAAGAACTTTTTTCCTGAAAAGTTAAAATAATGTAGCCTGGCACATTAGGATTATGTTTTCTATCAATAAAATAACCCCTAAATTTATATTCCAAACTATAACCTGCTTATTTTATGCATTCCCTATATTCTGTATCATTGATTGATTTTAATTAGGTCTAATTAATGTACTCTGCATTGTTAGCTGGCTGTACAATAACAGCTGCCTCTGTCATGTAAGAAATAATTCACTTAAAAAAGCATAAAAAGATCAAAATAGAATAGAATTATATCAAATGTAGTTGATTTCATAAATACACACCCGTTAACTTTTATGCGAAAAAAATATAGCTCATAGCTTTTATGCGTTTATCTTTTAAAAAATAAAAGCTAAAACATTGTCATGATAATAAAATTTGTAGTACAGTAGTAACATTACTGTCACTTTAATTAATTTCAAATTTAAAGTTTTGGTTAACTTATTCTTTATGAAACAGTGAACTAGGCATAAAATGTAAACAACTGGAATTACATGAGATGTAAAAAAACAGAGTTACGACTTTTAATATGTACTTAAAAATACTAGAAGCTGTTAATGATTTCTTGTTCATTCATTAATTAGGAAACTGTTTCATTATGGTCACTTATTTAACAAAAAATTAAAAATTCCCTTTTACCTAAAAATTGTAAGTAATAATTTATTGATAAAAAATTGAAATAATTTTTTCCCCATATCATACATAAATTATCAATTGCAACCATGGCTCTTTTAGAATTTCTGTTTATTTCTGTAGAAAATTATATGCTATATGTGTACCTTAACAGATTTACAGCATGTGATGCATTACTACATTATCGAATGCTTATTAAAACGATTTTAGCTTTTAGGGACAGATATCTTAGGTTCTTAGGATATTTTAGGTTCAGCAGCAATCATGTTAGTTATCTTATCAAACGGACAGTATTCTGTTTTCTTGAGTTATCCATGGTATTCTTATGGGAATGTTGTGATTTTAAACCTGTGAAAACTACCAGAATTTATCTAAAATATGCAAATATTTTATTTTTTCTGGTATTGACATAGTTAGATCTAGCTACAGTCAAAATATAAAAAATGTTCAACACTTGAAAGTGAGTAAACATTTATATCAGTGAGTGAGTGATTCCAGTTGAGCTTTATATTACTGTAAATACAGCGACACCTTGATAACTGGAGCCTGAAGGGATGGGAAAAAGATCTCAGTTATCGACAACATTTTGAGTAAACAAGGTTCAAGTTAGAAATGGTCAAAATCACTGACTTCTAGTTACAGAGGACCCATACATTATTGAATTTACAAAAAATTTGTTGTTAGACAGGGTTCAAATCAACCAAAATATATTTTAAGAAACTTTTTTTATTGCTAGCACTGAAATTACAGAATTACAGAATTACAGATTACAGATTACAAATTACGTAAAGAAATTAAAAATTCTGAATTTAAACTAATTTACTGACTGAATAATATATAGCAACTTTTGAGGCATCAGTATAAACAGTCAGTTCAAATTCTATAATTATATAGTACTAACACAATATTCCTATATTTCGGTTTTTTTATCTCCCAAATTAGTTACTGTGGTAATTTATTTGGTTTTAATTAATCTGTAGATGTATTGGTAAGTGGGTGGGTCAATACCATACTATCACGTGTATGGGCAGCTGGGTAGGCTAATATCACTGTAAGTGTATGGGCGGGTGGGTGGGCCAACATAACTGTATGTGCATGGATGGGTGGGTGCGTCAATACACGTAAAAAAATTGTAACTGCCACTTTACACAGGGTGGAACAATGAAAGATCCACATAACGAGGCACTGAATGATCAAAACTAACCCACAACACGTACAGTGGTAATGACCCACCCATCCATACAAGATTACATTATAATTGCAGTTCTGTATTATGTAATCTTAAAGAAATCGTTTATTTTTTATTGCTTACCATTAGATTCAGCATCATCCAAATTAGAATCTAGATTAGAAATACATATCCCGTCACTCATAATGGGTAGGTAAGGTACACAATCACAAACACGTAAGGTAATGAAGGTAAAAGCATACTAAAAGGGCAACACTAAACAGATGAATTACAGCCAATTGGGTGGGACAGGTTCTTGTGACAACATGAAAGTTTTGCTCACTTACTATGTAGCGTTGATGATGGATTTTGATTTATTGAGGTTTCCGTAACTTCCACTTTTTGTTATAATGGATGAAGTGATTGAAATTTCGACTTGTAGATCTTTGCAGTTACAATTTCGAGGTATAGAGAGGTATAATGTTCTGTTCCAAACATTGGAAAATTCTATTTATCAAAGGTTTTATATCAAAATATTTAAGTTGCAGAGGTGAAACATTGACTATTATGAGAAGTTCAAGGGGATTGGGAAAATATTCTACTGATCAAGGTTTTTTAGTTATCTAGGGTCGAGTTATTCAACTGTATAATCTATTTCTGCCTTTGATTCTAATAAGATGACATTTAGACTTAATTAGCTTTTACAGTGTCATTATACTGTTGTATCTCATAAGAACTTCTTCATTTAATCTCTACTTGCAACCAGCAACAGGAAGTAGTATGAATGAATCGTTGATTGATATTCAGGATATGTTCAACTTTGTTGTGATGAATAGTTGGAGTAATGCCATGTTACAGATGGAGAGTCATGATCAGTATTCAGTCTTGTCTTCACTTGTCCTTGTTCAATTGGCACTCCATCTCTTACCTTGGGCACTGTTCAGGGAAAGTGGATGTGTCCTAATAGTTTGGTCCCAATCTAAGTTTGAAAGGATCGGCTGATAACCACTGGCCATTTGTTATTGGGCTACTAATAAAACTAATTAAAAACTTAATCAGCTTTAGTTTTTAACAAAGACTAAATTTTCTCATAAATACTAATCACACTCAGTCAAAATCTATATTCATCCATATCTTGACAATCAGCGTCTTAATAATAAATAAATAAAAACTTTAATAGTTGGGTAGTGATACTACAAATACATTTTTTTTTTTTTAATTGAACTGTTTATGCTACTTATTTAAAAAATGTAAGCAGGTAGTTTTTGAAGAATAATTCTTATGATATTAGTTTCTCTTACTTTTAGGATTTGTTTGTAATTTGCTAAAATCTAATTTTTAAGTGAGAAAAGAGCCATACTCACTCACTCAAGAATCTTTACCATGAACATTTTAAAATACCATTCCAAAGGCTTTGAATGTAAACTTACTTCAACTTTATTGCTTACTTTGCATATATGCGCCTGCTCCATATACCCCATACACACCCCACCCACCCATATACATACTGCTATATTGACCAACCACCCGCCCATACACAGAAGGGCCAAAAACACCATATGCATCAATTTTTTATCCAACTTATTCTATATAATACTTTATATACGTGCCATTTTAACCATAAACACATAAGAAAGTTACAAAGATCTAAATTGATTGGAAGGATTGTTAAGTGCCATTTGAGTAACAGAAGTCATAATTGTACAACAATTACACTGTACAACAATAGCACTGTACGTGTATGGGTGGGTGGGTCAATAGCACTGTACGTGTATGGGTGGGCAGGTGGGTCAGTACGACTGCATTAATGTATCCTTCGAGCTTATCCAAGAGCTATGTGCTACAGAGGCTACTCAAGTAACTGGCGGACAAGAGACAGGATCGTACAAGCCCCCACCCACACACGTACTGTGGTATTGACCCACCTGCCCACCCACACATGTACTGTGGTATTAACCCACCCGCCCACCCACACACGTACTGTGGTATTGGTATTGGTAACAATCATAAATGAACACACACATTTAATTCCATATTCAGAGCGTATGTTAATGCAATTAAACTTTCATAAGTGCGGAATGTTTGGTTTTATGATTGTCTTAAGACATTATCTCTAAAGTTCCTGATTCTGGGAGGGCGGGGGGAGATAAGTGAAAGTACTGTAGTCAAACACCTAAATAAAGGATAATCTCCCATAATTGGTGGTTTTCTCTAACACTGTATCTCCAATGCCTCAGTAGGTGTTTAGGCATTTCAAGAGATAACACTATCAGGAGTTATATTACCTAACAGTCCTTTTTAAAGCTGCTAACTGTGATTGTAGATTTTAGAATAAGATGTAAAGAATCCACATGTTTGTTTTATTTATATCAAAGGTTGCATTTATTGTAGTATATAATCCTGTTTCAGTGTAAGCAGATTAAGTTAGAATATCATAAAACAAAATCAAAATAAACATAGAATTATTTTTGTGGTTAAACCAGTATTTGTATCTCTGCAGTGGAAAACCCAAAGCACAGTGACTTCAGCAAACTCAGGAACATGCTGATCACCACTCACATGCAGGACCTCAAGGATATTACGGAAGACGTTCACTATGAAAACTTTCGAGCACAGTGCATCTCTCAGATTTCTCAAGCCAGTAGAGAAAGAGGGTAATTTAATCTCTTTGACTTAAATATATCTTAAGTAAATAATTAAAAATGTATAAATTGAGTCTTGATGTATCGAAATTATTAGTGATTATTTTAAAAATTAAAAATGTAATTGCCTATGTATTACAGTGCCTGTTATGTTTATGTACCTAATTTTGAAGGCATGAGTGGGGTAGGCAAGATAAAAGATAATAAATAAAGGAACTCTATCATGTGGTAAAAAGACTATGAATCTGGATTTAAAAGCTGTTTCGAATGTAGAGTGAGAAACGTAATTATTTTTCAAATGACAGATAGTATAACTCTCGTTGATTTTACTTAATATGTATTTAGAGTTTCCTAAGTATTTATATTATATTATATTGTGTAATGTTATGTTATATTTATGTTTATATTTACATTTAAGCTCATATTTATTTCAGTCTAAGTAAGATTTTCATTTTTGTTTTGATTTGATATAATTTTGTATTAAATGTCTAATCTAACCACTAAATTTCTTAATATTTCTCTATCATATTTCTGAATAAAGTAAAAAATCATCAACTTGCTAGTTGGAGAATATGGTATTTATTTTCAATGGAATATGGAGGCATGGTATTTACCTTCAAAATTTTTCTTCAAATAACGGTAGGCTTGAGGAAAAAATAGTAGAATATTTTATATACAAAATAAAAAATATTCAAAAGAATTTGAAAAAAATAATGGCCATAAAATGTAAATGAGAGAATTTCTGTAAAATGTTTTTGAATTATGACAGAGTGGCTGACATGTTTTATGCAGTAAACAACCGTCACTCTCTTCCTGTGATGGTATCATTGACGCAAGTTTCCATGTATCCGGCCTTTTGTACCAGTCATTATCACCATGCACATATCTGAATTATTTCATCATAAGCATTTTCCTGACTGAATGGCAGACCTAATGACTAAAAAAATAATTTCAACAAATTTTTTATTTGAATTTTGTGGTATTTGTAACCTAATCAGTTCAACTGTTACTCCATTGAAAAAGGGTTTATATTTCTAGTACTGTGAGTAGTAATTATTCTTGGATGACGACACCAATTTTATAGTGATTTGGAAATAGGCATTTAATAAATTTAGATTTAATAAAATTGTATACTACAATAATTAATCAATACAATTAATACTACAAAATGGCGGATCATTAGTCCAAGATCTAAGGTTTGTCCCCAAACTGATCTGATCCATGGTTCTTGCACAGACTTATAGCCCATGTAAACTGTGAAGTGAAGTTTTACAATAATAATTGTGCAGCCTACTTTTTACCTTTTTTTGTGTTTCACTGGTTTTGTTTTTAATACATGAACATATATATTAAAATGCTTATTAATAGTATTAGTATGGTAACATAAAAATATATCTATTTTAATTATTAATAGTATAAACATATAAAACAATAGACAGCTTTATAACATAAATTGAGCTTATATATTTTTTAATTAATTTGTTTATTAATTATAAGAAAGTATAAATATTTATTCATAAGAAAATTTTACTTTTAGGTGCCTCATGCTTTTCACTAACTCAGTAATTATATAGCTGATAACATAATTTCCATCCTAAAGACAATGAAATTAAGTAAACAAAATTGTGTACGTAGATTTTTTTACAAGGGATGTAGTATATTCTATAAAAATTCTTGAGTATTATAATAGATTTTTTCAATGAAGCAGGCTTTATATCACTGAATTACGTGTTTTATCATGTTTTAGTATTAAAACTTAACGAACATTGCATTTTTTTCAGAAAACTAAAGAGAGACTCAGCACCTCAACTCGAAGGAGTTATTACAGAAACAGACAGACTACTTCTGCAGAAAGATGAGGAGGTAAAACTATCATTACTTATTTTTCTAAACTATACATGTTTAAGAATCATGATAATTTTACCTAGCCGGACAGAAGACAATTTAAAATACAGCCAAAAGCAATATATTAACCTTTTTTACACGTTTACTTATTATACTTGTTTTTAGACCAGAATATATTAGGGAGGTTCATTACCAGCAGTCGTTAGTGTAGAGTTTCTACCCATTCCCTCCATAACTGAACTACATAACTCTATTTAATACTATTAACATGTTTATATGAATTTTAAGTTTAAAAACAACACTAGTTCAAGGACATTGCCAGGAAGTTTTCTCAAGGAGACAATAATGCAAGTTTTATTGTTGTATAAACAGGACATTGGTATTATGGGAGGAGGGAAGGAGCATACTTGGAATTAACGATTAAAAATAATTAATGATTAAATTTAATCGTTACTTTTTCTATTTGGAATGTGGACTGGGGAGAAAGTATCTAAAAATCAGGTCAAAGACCGATTGTTTTCCTCATCCCACAATTGTCACCGACAAGCAAGGTCACTGTTTTGAAGACGCACCCCATCCCCTTTACTCACATTTTACTGCCTTATAAATAAAAAAAGGCGGACCAAACGAGTATACCATTGTTGTGGGATTGACTTGTGTCCCTGAGGTGATCATTTCATTTGACTAGTTTTATGTTTAGGGATAAAGTTGAGATAGTCATTTAGTTATCTTGTTTTAAATCAACGTGTTGGGCCTAAGCTTGTTTATCTTTCATAAGCTCTAATACTGTAATCTTACCTGTTTACCCATCTATCTGTATAATTAATTAGGAAAATCAGTTGCATTTTGACGTTAATGCTGTCAATACTTGATTAATTGATCATACAGAATTACGTATCTAAATTGTCCTGTTCAAAAGTAATCAGGAAAAAGATTGAAATGGTTTATCAAACCAACATTTCCTCAAACGTTTACTTTATTTTAAATTAGGCTTACTAGGTAAAATCAAACCATTATATGATACCACGCAACAAAATAAACTATCTTCAAGATTGCAGAACATATTCCAAGTAACAATTGCTATATTTCGTTCTGTTTTCATTATTTTGCTGTCAGCACCGTCGAAAAGAAAAAATAATGATAATACTATCTTTAATATTAATACTAATAATATTATCAATGGTAATTAGTTTTGTATTTTTTTAGTGATTTAGATAGTTTTCATAATTTTTAACTAACTTATTTCATTAAGAATAAAACATGCACTCAGAACGGCAAATTCTTAAACATCTAATAAACGTAATTGCTTATCGAAAATAGTATTCATATATCTACTTTCACTCGCTTATAGAGTGAGTATATTTTGTTCAGTTTTAGTTTACCGCTAATCCCCATACTTTCTTATCAGTGACCCTTCCTTATCATCTCCAGCCTGATAAAAATCACCTGAGTCCACATGTCATGATATTATTTGGCCTTTCTTATTATCTGCGCCAATAAAAAAAAATGTTTTGTTATCGTGAATTTCCTATAAGATAGTTATTGATTTATTTCAAAGTATAGCTTAAAAATGTAAAACTTTAATTTCAAAGACTTATGTAAGTTTTTGTTAACAATTTTAGAAATTAAACTAAATATTTAATTTTTAAGATTTCGGACAGTTATATAACAAAAATTACTGTAGAAATTGCTATAGTCAAATTAATAGTTTTGTATAGTAATGTATTATAAATAGGCCTAATTATCTAAGATATTATAAATAAGAAAAGATAATACAGGCTAAGTGTTTGTTTATGTATATTTTACTGTACCAAAACTAACTTTTAACTTTCAATTTCAGTTAATTTTCTAATACTCTAACTTTAATCAGTTAGTTTCAATTTATTCTAACTTTTAACTTCAATTATTTACTTTTTTAGAGTACTAACTTTAACTTTATTCAGTTTAAAAAAATCATTAACTTTTCCATGTATGGAAGGAGAGATACCAAGAGGTTTTGAAGAAGAGGGATTTCAGTCCATACTCAGGGAAAAATTACATTTATTTATCTTAAGAAGGAATAATTCAGCTCCCTCAACTAGTGTCCTTCTTTTTTTAAACATCTGGCTTGTCTACACAACCTATCTTATGAATATACGAAAGATTTATAAATATGTCATATCAATTTTCAAAATTATTAGACAATTTGACTGGTAATGGCTGACAGGCTAACAATTTATAGACTTTGGCACAAACAATTATTTATCTGTTACCCTCATGTTGACATCTGGTTGTAGAGAATGTAGATTTCATTGACCAGCTTTCAAATTTGTAAAAATGGCTGTGATTAACTGATTAACCGGACAGTCACTCCCACCTATGTAATGTCTGTTTGTTAATTTTTGTTGACCATTGAAGTGAGGTAACACTTTGCAGCTAGTCACATATTTTACAGGGAAAAAACTCAAGATGAAAATAAACTCAATTGAAAATAACAAAAACGTCAGTTACATGCACAAACCAATTTATATTCACTTTAGAAGAACAATAAACACAGCACTAATAAACATTTATTGAATGGTTAACAAATTTTGAAAAATACTGAACACTTAAAACAGTTTACATTTACTCTTTACTGCACGCTATTTTAATCAAAAGATAATTTATTTCACAAAAAATTCACAATCTTAGAAATATTTTCACACACTGTGTGTAGTCAGAAGGACACTTCATAGCGAAGAGCCAATATGTTTAATCCTGAAATCTTGAAATGGAGTTTGGAATACCAGTGCTAAAAAATTGTCATTAATCAGCTTCCCTCCATTTTTTTATACCTATCAGTCAGTCATGGAGATGGAAAATATGGCTCGTGGGTGTGATTGTTTGTTTGTGTGTGTAACGTATGTTGTTTCGAGAAAGTTATCAACATAAGGTAAAGGAAATCAACAGGCTTACCTTCAAGTAACAGGGGGTAAGAGTGCAGGTTCACCATCAAACAGTGGAAGTAGACCAGACACTAGTGAGCCAGGGTTTAATCCTTATTCCCAGGAAAGAAAAATATTAGCAAATTCGTTTACATATAGGAGAGAAAAATAAAAATTAGAAAACAGTAGCATAACTTTAAGCACAACATGTTACTTTCACTATTTTATTGTAGTATACCAAACCTAAAAAAAGTTTGTTTACCATAATTGAGAAATGTTATTAGTAGGTGTTTTGGAGTTTAGTAGATATTCACTTATCCTAGTTAAATAGTGTTTTAAGGGTTTCTGACTATTGCAGTTGTGGTTTAATTTAATATCAGCATTAAAAATAATAATTTGTTTCAGATCCGAAGAATGCAAGACATGTTAACACAAATGCAAGAAAAGCTGAAAGCTACTGCATCTCGAGACAGTATTGTTAATGTCTAATACAAAATGTAGCTAGAGAAAATCACCACAATGTTCGGTAGATATTAGCCCAACTCATTACTGTCAATCTACAACAATGAAGGAAACTTAATAATTTATTTACTAACTAAACACCAATTTATCTATTAACAATATTTGCCATGTTTTTTAATTTTGTTTTTTTAAAACTAGTTGTTAATGTAAACTAAAAGATATATTAGATTTCCTAATATTAATTAAAACTTATTTATATTGATTAACTAGAAAATAGATTCGTGTCAACTCATTGTATTTTATACACTGTATTTCTTTTGTATTATCAATTCTGGCTGCTGCAAATCTGGACGTTATTTAATTTAATAGCAGTGTTGAAACCAGGGGAGTCTTATCAACAAGTTCAATGGGTTGGCTCTTATTAAAAAAATTTTATGCACAGAAAGGAAGTGTTCATAACCAAATACCTAGCATAATTTATTAAGTTGGGCATACATTCATATAACCAATCTGCGACCTATCAAAATTTCTTTCACAAATTTTTAGCGTCACCTAACCCATCCCTATGTAAAAAAATTTGTTGTATTTGCAGAAAATGTAATATTTTAGTTGTTTCAATATTAAAAATCAATAGTTAACAAATCCAACTTTTAAATTAGGAAATTGAGGTTGAGGTTCACAGTTTTGCACCAACTCAATTTTCTCAGCGTAAACACACAGTGAAAAATGTTTGTCTACCAAACTGGACACCAAATCAATCATACTTTCACTCATATTTCATTTTCATTAATGATAAATAAATGCCTAAACCAATGAAGTGTTTATCCAGCAGCCTATTTCTTGTACCCAAACAATAACGTAACGTCAACTCTCAGTTGACAACTTTATCAAAGCAGTTCCAAGTTATTTATGCTTGCCGAGTTGTATTAATTCAGAAACATTTGGCCACTCTCGGTCAAAGATTTGCTCTTGAGCCAGCGAAGTCAAGCAGCATAATATATTAGCTCTATAAGCCTCTTTGCGCCTCAGCTAATATCAATGGCTTGTTATGGCAAGGATGGCTGCATTGTTGCAACTGGTGAGTGAAGCCCTGTTGCACACAGCTGTTTGTGGTAGTTTTATAGAGTTGGAAAGTTTTAGTGTTCAATAATGTGTTTTATTTTTCCTCTTCTATTGTAAACTTTTAGCCCTAGAACATCTGTTCAACTCAATAACCAGACTTATACATTCAAAGTAGAATTTAATTGGTTGTAAATTTTTATTATTTTCAAGTTCAAACATACTAATTAGTAAATACCATAAAACGTAGAATATCTAAAGTTGATATATACATAAATATGTGTATTTACAATAGAAAATAGAAGCTCTTTAAATACTTAAATTGTGTTTTAATTGTTATTCATATTTTCTGTAGCAATAATCTCAGGGAACACAAACATAAGACAGTAGTGAGTAAGCCTACTTATAACTTATAATTATATGACTCGCCAGTTTTATAATTATATAAAAAACTGTACATCAAGTAATTTTAAAGGTTTATATTTTATAATTTATTCTGAAAGTTGTGATTTTGCACAATATTACTTGATGGTTGTATACCACATTACGTTTTGTTGATGTTGTAAGTGTTAAATAGTTTATTCTATAGGAATATATTATGTGATCTCTTAGTTCTTCTTATATTGTAAAAACCCAGAATGTGATTTGAAAGGTTACATATAAAAATTAATGATAGTCAAAAGATAATTGTTTATTACTTGAACTACTTCATTTAGTTAAATTTACTTCAAAGCAATAATAAAATATTTATTTTAAGATGATATTAGGACATCTGAGAAAAAATTTAATAATTGAAATGAATATTAAATTTGGTATTATAATAATTATGCACAGTAATATAAGCACAACATTATAACTTATTACTATGTTTTAATAGCTTTAACCTTTCATTATATTATTATTTACAAATAGATACCTCATCTAATAACAATATTTGTCTCATCTATTTGGTTAGTCGGTGAAGTCTGCTATTTGATCCGGTTTAAACTGCATTATATCTACATGGGACAAGCGTAGCAAAACTGAATCCCAAAAGCTGATAATTTGAGACAGAAAACAACATTAGATGAGAAATCTATCTGTGTGTTAAAATCAATGCTTTAACTATAGAATAAGAGTTAAAACAAAATGGTCACTGTCATATTAATTTGTTTTACTCAATTAGTTTAAGAAACATAGTTTTGTGGGCAAATGCTATTATTTATCCAAGTAATATAATGGTTTAAATACGAGGCGTGTTTTTAAAGTAAGTACCATTTTGGGATTCCGCCGTTATAGTGCTGCAGTCGGCATTCAGCACATGCACTCTGCGTACTACTATCTGTTGGCAAGCCTGCTGTTACGGATTAATTCAACTGTATTTAAGGTCGCTTATGACGGTTTAAAATTCCTCCTCCGATTAAAAAT
Source organism: Stictocephala bisonia (assembly GCA_035578905.1). Lineage (NCBI taxonomy): Eukaryota > Metazoa > Arthropoda > Insecta > Hemiptera > Membracidae > Stictocephala > Stictocephala bisonia. The sequence continues at coordinate 5,465,234 of JAQJVL010000013.1, forward strand.
GCCGCCGACTGTGAATTATGCACTGTGTAAGTTTTTATAATGCTAAAGGCATGAAAGCAGCTGACATTCATCGTGAGTCTGTTAATGGGTTCACCATGACAGTTTGGTCTTAAAAACCATAACCATCACGATTCTAATGCTTTAGGAATGTGAGAGAACTGGTTAAACAATAATTTTTTGTTGTGATTCTCTGTCAGCATTTTGAGAACCTAACGGAAGCATGATTCTCAGTACTTCAAACCTTCTGTCACAATTTCATAAATCGTACTTCTTGACATATGAAGACATCCTACATAAAAATGCAGTTTTAAAGCGTCTGTTTTCTCTGACTTTTTCATCAACCTTTTGCACCAAGTCATCAATGATCAGTGAAGATTTCCCACTCATGCATATTCATACGGCCACCTTAAAAGCTCTCACCCATTTTCGTACTTTCTTATCACTCATTCTGTTTTCTCAATAAAAATTTCAATGTCAGCTGCTTTCATGCCTTCAGCGTTATCACAACATGTACTCTATAGTTGGCAGCATTTTTAATCGAAGGAGGAATTTTAAACAGTCATAAGCGACCTTAAATACAGTTGAATTGATCCTTAACAGCGACTGTGGCTTGCCAAGAGATAGTAAAAAAATCCCAGCATGCGTGCGCTGAACGCCGACCACAGCATGATAATGGTGGGATTCCAAAAAGGTACTTACTTTAAAAACATACCTCGTATTTAAAAATGCTTTGCAAAATTTTAAAAGCTCAAAGCATTATGGTGAAAAGAATTATTTTAAATATCATGTGATTATTAGTTTACTCAGTAATACATTTTAAAAATAAATAACTTCCATACAATAACCTTTATTATATGTACAGTTCTCATGTTTCAAATGAATTGTTACATAAGTTATTTGTAAACAACAGCTTTTATAAGTTTTTATGAGTAATTCAACAAAATGAGTAAATAAAGCTCACTTAATTCTGTGATGTCTTTTAATCACATATTCAAAGTATCGAGTATATTGAGCTTTAAAAATTAAATAAAAGTTCTTTCAAATATTGTACATATTGGAATTTTTTAAATCTCCAAAACGTTTTATCATATTTTATAGTCATTATGAAAAGTCAGATTGAAATCGATAGGTATCAAATACAAAATGTTGTTGATTTAATTTTAATATACTTAAGTAGTTAAACTTAGAAATAGTAATATACACTTGCCTTTTTTCAGTTTATGTTTTTTAAGAATAAAAATATGTTGAATTAAACCTCTCTAAATTTAAGTTATGAAAGATTTTAGCCAATTAATTAAAATATATATTTTAGATCAAATTGTACAAAGACTTTCTAAATAAAAAGAAAAATTAACCATCACATTTTCAACAACCATAATAATATAGTTATTAAAAATCAAATGACATATTTTCATTAAAATTCTGTATTTGACAAAATTGATTTCAATTTAGCTTTGCAATATTTTCAAAATACAGTAACTATTAACAACTCATAGATCAATAAAACATTTGTTTAACAATATTACTAGAGGCCGTGCAGAACGTGGTGGCGCTTGGATGGAGAGCGTAGCGGTTCAGAGTGGGAACGGCTGTCGGCTGTGGGGAAGGCCCTCCCTGTTCAACATACTGTACTGCTCTTCTAGCTAGAATAACATTGGCTTACCTTTCAAAATGCTTTGATTCCACTCAGTGCGCCGTCGCAGTCTCTGTCTTGATCGCTCCAGTCACTGTTACTGCTGTTGTCGTCCAGATTAATTACCATTCTATCCATTACTTCGTCAGTTGCAACTTCCTTCTCCATGTATTTCTCTTCAATGACTCGAGCATGTGAACATCTTTTTAGCCAATCCTCTTTCGTAATTTCATCAATTTTTTCCCTAACCAACCTAATACATGGAGATTTCCAATGCTTTGAGTGTTTAAGAGTGTTCAAAGCATGGGAAATCTCCAAATATTATTTACATATCATGAACAATCCAATGCTAATAAATAAATTTCAAACAATAGTTGATTCTCAGTATGGAACTGGAACTAGAAGTAAGATTAGGGCTTTAGAGAGATTGAAAATCATGTAACATATTTAACAAAGTGTAAAAAAGAAGGGTTGATACCAAAGGGATTATCACTTAAATCGCCTTATTTTAGTTACAAGGTAAAAAGTATAGTTACATCAGCTAGAAAAACTTGTACTGGACCGTCTAAACTTTTACTTAAAGAAAAAATCAGAACTGCAAAACCAGATAGATAGGGACAAAAAAAAGTGTTTTTTTCTTTATCTACCTACCGTGAACAATCCAATGCTAATAAATAACTTTCAAACAACAACCTAATACAGTCGTCGAGAACAAAATTTGTAATTTTGTTGGCAACGTGGTGTTTTATTAATGACCATATAACTTCAATAGGGTTTAAGTTGGGATGGTTTGGAGGGTGGCACAAAGAAGTATGTCCATGTTCAGCTAATAAAGCATCAATGAAGTAAGTTTTATGTGAGTTTTTTTTAACTCTTTATTAATTTTATGTCTCTTTATTAACAGGTATAATACCAGTTTAAGCATTTTTTCATCCTGTGGAATACTGTTTTCAGCAAGCCATTTAATCATATCTGATTTTTTGTGTTGCTGGTTGGAGTTGGGTTTAATTGTTTGCTTGTTATGATATGTAAATCAACAAAGCATTGTTCAAAAAATCCTCTTCATGTCTAGCATGTACAATTAAAGCATAATTTCCTTTCGATAATGGCATAAGAAGGCCATTATTGGTCTTATCCAACCATGAATGTGGTTGACCAAGACCCATACCAACTTTACGTTACCACTGTACGTGTATGGGTGGGCGAGTTGGTCAATACCACTGTACGTGTATGGGTGGGCGAGTTGGTCAATACCACCGTGCGTGAATGGGTGGGAGGGTGGGCCAATAGCACTGTACGTGAATGAGTGGACAGGAGAGTCAGTATCACTGTACGTGTATGGATAGCAGGTGGGTCAGCAGGTGGGTCGGTATGTTTATGGGTAGGAGGGTGGTTCAATACCACTATGCGTGTATAGTGGACGGGTAGATCATTGTCACTGTAGGGCCTACGTGTATAGGAGGGTTTATATTCCAGTTACAACCATATTAAGGTACTGTCTGCACTATTTTCAAAAATATCAGATGTTTCACCTTGGTATGATGTGGAGGTATATCACTTAGGATGCCACATCAAAGCAACATCCACCCCCTACACCCCCATTTGTGTATGTGTGAGTGTGTGTGCGTGTCGTGTGTGTTGTGTGGACGTAAGTTTCGTCAGTGTAAATAATTGGATGACCTTCTTTCCTATATTGTTGGAGAGCCCTAACAAAATTTACTCTTTTTTCTCTGATATCATGCTTTTCAATAAGAACTTTTCTATTATGTAACGATTTCTTCCATCTGAAAACCAGCTCCCGAACTATCTGACATAATTCCCACATTCCCCCTTTGAAGTCAATTTTTTCTTTTACCATCGGCAATACATTTTTCAGGATCGGGCGTTATTATGCGATTTGTGAAAATTGTAAATTGTTCTTCCAAGAACAGTTCTATCGAAATAGTGTGAACTGGATTTTTTGTTTTTCTTTTGCCATGTCTTCCTTGGAATTGAAAAACCTTGTCCTTCTGCAGTTTCATTATTTTTATTTTCTTTCAAAATTCACTGTACACTTCTCCGAGATATTCCAGTAGCCTCTGCAACTTTCTTGCACTTTCTTAATAAGAATGGGTCCTTCTTCTGCTTCTCTTTTCATAAATGTGTATAAGTTGCTAATTATCTCTCTTACTTGGCTATGAATAATTTTAACTCCAACTTTTTACATGCTAGGTATCTCGGCCATTTTAATTGAAAGTTAAACAAAACACTAAAGAAAACAACACACCTAAAAGTTATTAACATTGAAAGATATTTACAACAAATATATTTGTACATACTCTCCATGAAAACGAGGGGATATTTTCAATTTAACTGGTTGATTAATTTTATACTAATCACTAAAAAAAGTGAACACTCATAAAAGTTAATGAAAATGACAAATATTTACAATAAATGTAAATATAAAAACTATGAAAATGAGATAATTTTTTCAGGACGATCAGTAACACAGCAATATTCCGGGTCGGCGGTCAGACACAGACTGCAAGGCAGACATCCCCTACCATCTAAAACTACTTCAAACCTGTATGTTCGCCAAGGCCAAGCGCCAGGATGTTCCGCATGAGTTCTATCCTGCAATTACAAAACATGATTAACTAAATATCATAGCTTTATTACTGCAATTGATTAAATAGTATACCGCAATTCAGAATATTAGAATCACTAATTTGTCAGTATTAGTAATATTCCTAGATAGGTTAATTGATAGTAATGTTTCATAAATAAATGTTATATTGTATAATAACAATAAAGATATTACCTGTTCTCGTATATGTATACGCATATGTTTTTAGCCTAAAGAATCCAAGTCTGGTTCTTCAACATTTGAATAAAATAACTATAGGAATAGAAAGAGATCTGACATTTTTTCTTTTGTTCTGGAAAATGATGTCATTTTCATTGGTTTACTAAAGACACTAAACAAAGTAGTTCTATGTGTAGTCCAACTAATGGTGCCTTTCCAGCTTGTATTTATCACTTAAACTGAGATAAAAACTGGACCCTCCTTGGAAAAATTTATATCAGCTTATATTAAATTACTTATATAAGTTTTTATATTTCCAAATCTATCAAAATTGTTTTTATATCGGTCAGACCCGTGTATTGTTCGAGCATTTGTAAGTATTGACAATCCTGAATTCTTTATGGAAACCAAAGTGTTTAAAGAGGTTTTAGATTCTGATAAACTTAAAAAAATATCAGGAAAAGTCATTGGATGAATCGTTCTGAGAGAAAACGATGTTAGCAATTCAATGTCTAATAAAATGAAACAGAGCATACGTCTTACTGCCTAGATTAGTGTTACTCCTTTATTTATGAACAGATTTTATTCAAATGATTTATACATTTTGAAACTGTTTTACTTGCTGTGCATTTTTTTTAAATTGCACGGTTTTGCACAATTTACAATTAAAAGTTTTTCAGTGCCGCCATTTTGAAAATATTGAACATAATAAAATAATAATATCACAACCTTAAATAAAGCATAACTGGTACCTTCATTCCAAATTTGAGCACTATATTGTAAAGGGTTATGAAATTACTCATAATTTAGTGAAAATACAAAAATGGCCCTCATATTGAAAATGAAGCTTATTCAGACTTATATGTATAAGAACATTTTTACTTATTTTTACCCCTGAAGTTTTGGAACATAGTTTGGGAACACCTTGTATATCATTTGTGTTTATCCTTAAAAACAGTTTTTAACCACTATCGGTTTGATAAAACAGTCTTAAGTTCACCAGGACTCTGTTAGCCTCAAGACAAAAGGAAGATTGAAAGGAAGGTGGGAGGATGTAGAGAGAAGATGAGTATAGTAAAGGCAAGAGGAGGAAGAAGAAACTTGGAGAAATATACAAAAATGGAGGAGGCTGTATAGGACGACCCACGAAAACAGAAACTTCAACAGATGATGATGAAGATGTCATTTTGTAGGTATTGTGATGAAGAATGCTGCTGGAAAAGCTTATGTTAACTTTTTATTTTAATGTTTGAGATACACTTACTAAAAATTTTTCTAATTTCACAAGTTAATTAAACAAAAAAGCATACTGGATACAAATTGGAAAACCCGATAAGCAATCAGCATTAAGCATTTATTCAAAAATTTGCCAGAAATAATTAAAATCAGTTAATGAAGAAACACTTTAAAGGACTATCAGTGTGAAGTGGTACTATATTTTTGTTTGATTTGAGAAAATATAATACGGAAAATAGATTCATGTTAGCCAGAACTAGGCTGGAAGTCACCAGAATTTCTGATCACGCCAGTGAAATGTATGGGGTGGCGGGAAGGAAATGGGTGACACAATTTTTCATTCTGGCACAGCAAAATTAACCATGACACTTCTAAATTTAAAGCCATTCATTTTGAATTAAATTCTTTTGGAATCCTTTAAATGGAAGAAGAGCATTCTATCTCTCTAGTTTTTTGTTCCTCCCTGCCAATTCATCAAGCCATCATGGTGTCTTTCATCAACCTATCCCATTCTACAGTCATAATATGTATTATGACTGTAGGTAGGTAAGTTTTAGACGCTTCATAACTCTTTCAGTTTTTGTTCACAGTCAACACGGCTTCACGCCATCAGGCCATCACTCCAATTCTGAAGATGGATAGCTTGACATGGTAAAATTGTGAAGCAGATAAAACTATTCATGATAAACTAGGACTTAAGGAAGTTAGTATCAATAAAGAGGCCACTATAATGATAGTATTTGAAGCCACAGTGGCTCTCTTTTTCTTCTCATGCATGATTGATGTCTAACAAATACCGTAGGGTAAGGGTAAGCTATATAATATAATATAAGTAAATATTATATACATATTCTAAAATTCAAACATGAGTATTAGAAAAAACACCAAAACGTAATATGCTGCTCATTTAAAATGTTAGTTATTTATTCTTAATTATACATGCAGAGTGCAAGAATATCATATTAGTAAGCATGAATTTCTATTATTTACTTGTACAAATTAAACCCTTACTTCAGTTTAGGAGATATCTCTTATAATGTAGGCCTTAATTTATTAACACATTTAATTATTTTATTTACTAATTGTCAATCAAAATATGGGAAAATAAGATTGTGAAAGAATTTATGGGTGACTGTACTCTTAGTTAAAAAATTAAGACCGGCCTTCACTTAGGAAGCATTATTAATTAATAACATTCAGCAGGTGGGGGGGAGGGGGTAACAGTTGATTCCATTCAAAACTTGTTTAATATATTAAACCTACCAACTCTAAATTTTAAAGAATGGCTCTTATCAGCTATTCTTCTGACAAAATTGATTCACATGTTCATGTTTGTAATTTATATATATATATATATATGGCGATAAAATGTTAAGGTCAATATGTTTATATTAGAGGTGTCCAGAATATGAACTACATTTAAACTTTGAGATAAATTTAGATATTTACCTATCCAGAATTCCTAGAGCAATAACTGTTTCATACTTAAATAAGTGCATCTCAGTTTCTCCATGTTAGCTTGTCAACATGTAAACTGAATGGATGGGAGTGCTGACAATATTTACAATCTTTTATTTGTGTTTATTGCATGCTGCTAAATGGACCTGGGTTGGACTCTCTTGAAATGCCCCGTTTGGCAGAACAGCTGTTTATACAAGATGAATCAATTTAGGTTTAGCAATGTTTTGTGTTAAACTGTGAATTGTTTTGAGGAAAATGCCTAATTTTACTATTTTAACTAGCATTTCTTATAGAAATAATGAAGCGTTTTCAATCAAAATTTGGATGTTCTTTAAAAAAGATTTTTTTATTTAAATTTACTTTCAAGATTAAATAAGAATAAACTGATTCAATGCTGATAAAATGTAATTTAAAGCTTACTTTGGTCACTCAAAGGAAATATATTACTTAACTTTAAAAATTATAATTTTATAAGTACAAAATTCTCTGTTATGTCATCTAGGCTGGATGGATCTTTATGGAAGGTTCTGTAACATTGAACAATAATTATTCCACACACATAAACTCCCTTATTAAATGTGGTGATCTAGCTGGCCAGCACACTTCTCACACAATCCAAGACTGTTAGTCTATATTTAGCCTCTAATGAATAGCAATAACATAGTTTGCTGATACACCGTCATATTAAATATAATATATTGCCAATGATGAGAACTGATGAATGACTTGTTCCGAATTCAATGGCGGGTTACAGTAATATATGGTTTATCTTTAATTCTGCCCAAGAGGTTCTTATTGCATCTATAGTTAAATCCCTGACCAATTTCACTTACGCTAATGAAGTGGGCTGTAATTTACCAAATTACCAATTGGTGTTGGAATACAACATTGCCAATAATGAGCAGTGAAATACTCAAGTGAGGTAACTTTCTTGACAAACTTTGTGTACAAGGTGCATTTCAACATATCATGATTAGAACATACCATGTCAACTTAAAAATTCTCACAGAATGCCTGAATAGTGCCAACTGGTTGTTAATTGGGAACGCTTGTGTTAACCAAAGGTCATCTAACTCCTTAAGGAACTCTAAGTCTGGGGATAAGGGCCATAAAGTGTTTTTTTATTAATACTACTTCAAGCACCTGCATTTCACGCTGAACTATTAGTTCTTCATTCATGGGTACAGTTTCATAATTTATTATATCCCATTAGAATACAGAAAAACATTAATATAGGAAATACCTTAATTAATTTGTTTGAAAAAGTACTAGATATTATTACATCAATGTTTTAAAAAAATAATCAGATTTTTCAGGAGGTTTTGATCAGTTAACTTCTTCTTGATCAATTAACAAAAGAAAAACATATGAAAAGAAGCGAAACTGAAAAAAAAATCTGTTTTATATGAAGAAATATCAGATTTTTGAATAGACCGCTGCATTATTTTTTAATACTAATGGACAGTTCAGATAGATGTTTCTACATCAAATACGATACAGTTAAAACTAAATGACTCTAAACAACCTGTATTTTAAACTTTCCATACTTAGTATTTTTATTCTAAGTATTTCTGTCCATCACTTGTCTAATGAAAAAAAAAAAAAAAAAAAAAAAAATAGGAAGTAAATAATCTTTCCTACTCCTACAGGCTTAATCTAAATATATTATTTAGTGATACTTGTATAAAATATATGTATACAGTACACTATTAAACGAGTTTCCATCACAAGTACAAGATCAAACTCAAAGAAAGTCTTTGTACAAGTAGGTTTTTACTTCAATTTTAGTGTGTCTGCAAATATGGTTGATGTTCCTAAATGACTGATTTTGTAAAGTTTAGGTTTAGAACTTGTTCAACGGGTCGTACATTTCACTTGTTACTCTCACTCAAACAATAGCAGCAATACTGACCACATATTTGACCGTTCACAGGAAACGGGATTTTATCTTCCCAGGTATTTTTTTCAGTACAGCACATTTTAGTGACTTAAGTTAAAAATTCACATTTTTAGTTTATTGTATATTATTAAAGCCCAGTTTGCAGGATAAGAAAAGTCATTTACACACACACACACACACACACACGCTTCATACAATACAATAGTACCGTACCGGTAAAAATAGGTACCATACAGAAAAGGGGGACGTTTTGGTTTCTATGTATGACTGGAGGACATACTTTCATGACAAAGGCTGGAAAGTCTGCAATAACATTACTACATATTTGCATTTCTATTTTCCTAGCAGTGATAAAGGAGTTATGGAAACAAAATTGTATTTTGAGGGACCAACTGTGAAAAGTGAAAAATAGGATCACATTTCAGACAGAGGCTGCCGGGGACTTCACTATGGTGATTAACCCTAATGATGACTTACAAAAGGAAACGAAGCTGAAGAGGAGACTGGTGAAACCTCAAAAGATATCGATGAGCTGTCACTACAACCATCACTCGATATGCCCATGCAAAAAAAAAAATAAATAAAAACCAAAAAGAAATACAAACAAACTAAAAAACAAGAACAGGTAACATATAAATAGATTGGTAAATAACTGGATAAGTTTTAATTTTAACTGTATTTTTTATACTAATGAATTTATTTTGTTTATATGATCTTGTGTTTAATCTCATATGTCTGAAAGTTTTTAAGTTACAGTTCATGCTTTATCAAAGGTATATAAAAAAAATACAACCAAATCTAGATTTGGGAGAAAATTACCAACAAACCTGTGCCCTTGCAATGATCTTTACTGCAAGAATTAGTATAAGTATTATATATTAAATACTGTTAAACTTTGACACTTATTTCCCGAAAACAGAGTTTTCTTTAAAGTTAAAAATTCATAACTATATCAGGTTTCAAGATATCTTCATAGTTCTTGTACTGAATTGCTTAGAATTATGTACTGATTGAGTTTATTTTGTTGCATGTGCGGCAACTTTGTGTGTCTTGCCACCGTATGTGTATGGGTGGGCGGGTGGGTTAATACACTGTACGTGTATGGGTGGGTTAATACACTGTACGTGTATGGGTGGGCGTGTAGGTTAATACCTATATGTACCATTAACCAATCCCGTCATGTTGGTCAAGTCAAAGACGGGATTCGAACTCAGGCTCAAGTCCTGACAAGTTACACTGCTCGACCACCGGATCTCCAATCAACTGGTTATTTCTAATATTAAAAAACTATACAACACATGTAAATAGTCTAAGTTAAAAAATAATTTTTAATTATTTCTGCTACTAGCTGCAGACAAGTTTGACTTCACACAATCTACTTCATTATTATGAGCAAGTTTACTATAAAACAGACTCCATTCTTTGCCAAACCTTTGCTGTTAGCTGGAAGCAACACTCCTGAGGCAGCTATACATCAGAATACATAAAAATATATAATTCCATTTTAGGTCAATCAATACTACATTATTTAATTTGTTTGAATGAGAATAATTTCATTTAATCAGAAGTATAAAAGAGAAATTAAACTAAATTATTATTAATATTCTATACATTAAAAATTAACATTTATTTCCTCCATTATTTAACTAATAAAGATTAAGTTTTATTTTGATTTTAAATAAAGTATTTTAAGATCAAGAAACATTGAGTTTAAATGTAAATATTGTCAAACTAGTACACTTTATTTAATTTTCTAATAAATTTTATTAAAGAAGAATAAGATATTTTGGAAGATTTTTAATTTGCTCCAGTGTTTGAGGAATTAAATATACACAAAGTTGCAGCCTTTTTTGAGTATAATATATATTTACTCTGCTGACAGGAAGTATTTTGGACAATGTTACCCTGTCAAGGACCTCTAAGCCCTATTCAATGCAACCTCACCATTACTATGGCATGTGTACCGAAATATATATTCACCTCTTACACTAAAACCAAATAAAACTAGAAATAACACAGGTATAGCTACCTAAAAACCTGAGACGGCCTCTATGTGCTGCACAAATTATCAAGAACTAAACAGACCAACTGGAACCCCCAGGGTATACTCAGCAGTAATGGTCGGCATGCTGAGTTTGAGCTCTGGCATTATAGGCATCTTCAATCTCTTAAACCAATGTCTTCTAAGTTTATTCTGTCATCCATATAAGAATTCAAGTCCCATGTGAATGAAATTAACACTTTTTAAAATTAGTTAAAATCCAAATAATAATGAATATCTGAATAGAAAAAAATATTATATTCTTGAAACGTTTGATCAATAATAAAACTTAAAATACAAAGAAGAATATGAAATTAAAATAAAAAAATACTGATAGATAAGGGAAAACTTTTTTTCGAGAGGGAAAATTGGGTGAAGCAGGAGATGAGGTGGGATAGTAGTGGGTGGGGGCTGAGAGGCCATGCTGAGTCAGTCAGTAGCAGAGCAGCTCAGCCAGGGAGCAGCAGCTAGCTGGGAGAGATGTCACCCTCGCTCTCATTATCTGAAAAGGTAGACTCAGCAAATCCCAGCTCTCCTTACCTTGTAGCCTCTGACACTCTTTGTCCTGCTTTCTTTATTTCACATGAGATTTAATTATAATACAATATCTAAAACCATATAAAAATAAAACTGTAATAAAAATGTAATTACGATTGTTAAATCATTTTCAAGTCCTTAACAAATTTTTGGCACTTTGTTATATTTATCATGAGTAAATAAATGTAAATTTTAGTTAATTTTGTACTATAAAATATTTACAAGAGATAATTTATGATTTTTATTTAATCAAAGTATATACAAAGACTATAAATATTTATGATTATTTAAAAAAATAATAATATTAATAATAACTGTTTACTTTATTTACGTTTATTAATTCTAGATACTAATTTTTCACATTAGAATATTTTTCAGCCAAACTTGCAAAATTAGGTACATGTCTGTAAACATAGGTTATATCGAGTATATAATAGTTACTAAGTCTTTATCCATGCAATTTAATTTATTTGACCACATTCTTGCTATCATATTACTGTGTTTTAAGTGTGTAATAAATATTGAAGAAGTAAAATCTTTAGTTAGCATCTTGTTTGATTCAAACTTTTAGAATGCTGAAGTAACTGTCTAATACCATGATACGTTTTGTCATGAAAGGGTTAATGTCATACAGAGTTTAGTAACTTCTTAAGTCTTAACAATTTAAATTACTGTCATAGCACATTACATGACAGTGTAAATTTCCCATTAATATTCAAATAAATTACATTACCCAAAGAAAATATTATTTTTGTTAAGACTTAAATTATATAACCAGGAATTTATAATTAAAGCTAATAAATAATAATTTAATTCTTTACTAGTATTTGTATGTTTCTATTTGAATTGTTTTTTAAATATTGATTTACTTCAAGCAAAACCAGAAATGATAGCATCCAAACAACTATTCCTAATTTAACATTATTTCTTTGTGAAATGTTCCTAACATAAATGATGAAAACTACTTGCAATACAAACATTATTGTTTCTTATTACATATTGAATATTGTGGTCTATGTACAGTATAATAAGATAAATTAATAATACAACCAATTATTGAACAAAGACAATTTATTTAAATTTTAAATTTGAATCATTTCTTTATGTGGTAAAATCTAATTATTGATATTTAGTTATTGGCTCCCAAGTGAACAGCTGCAAGTCAAACCTAACAGGAACTTAATGTCTACTTCATCACACTTAACACATGTATTGATTATAAATACACAACTCATTTATGGTTTTCGGTTAAAAAAAAAAAAAATAATAAAATAATAATAATAATAATAAAATAGTGCATTGGGAGCAATTGAATTTGCCTCTGTCTGAAACAGTTATAGTACTGTATATGTATTTTCCGTCTAGCACATAAGATTTTCTGTCAACCAAACAATAATTTCCCATGATATGAGGTTAAAATATAGCAAAATAGACCAAAAACTAAAGAGACAGAATCTCTTGGTAATGCTTAAGTGTGGCATAAAAAAAATATATATATATATTCTGAATCAAACTTTCAGATTTTGGAATTCAAAATAAATGGCCGTCACAACTCCAAAAAAAAATGTACAATATTACTTAAAATACAAGGTATACAATTGAAAGTACATTGCTTGTCTGACTCTGAATAATCATTTAGATTTTGGAAAAGCTAAATATTATGGGCTTCACTGCACAAAAAGCCTTAAGGCCAAAGGTTGAAGAATAATCTCTAAAGTTTGAGTAGGTATATGAGGGAGTAACAACATCACCATATCTTAAATTGGAATGTACCTCAAATATTTAGAAAACGTTGAGATTTAAAATCAAACAATCAAGATGAGAAGCAGCTATGAGTTAAATCCTAAGAAAGCCTTGAAATGCCTAAGTCCAAAATTCTCAAACAGGGTCTGTCACGAGTCCGAAGGAAGAGTAGTAGGATCACTTTGTATGGCCAAGATCCTCAAGGGACGATACAGGCATAGTTAGGCTGGAAACCAAATTCCTCTACCAGACTAAAGCGGAAGATCCCTCAATAATGTTACAAATACAGTTTCACCACAAGGCTGAAAGCCAAGATCCACAAATGGGCCCTACTTGTAGTACTCACTGTTGAGGCTGTTGGCACAGCTCCCCCACGAGGTTGAGGGTTGAGATCTACAAATGGGCCTACTAGTAGTGTCCTCTATCAAGGCTGTTGGCATAGCTCCCCCAGAGGTTGAGGGTCGAGATCTACAAATGGGCCTATTAGAAGTGTCCACTATCGAGGCTGTTGGTTTAGCTCCCCCCCGAGTTTAAGGATCGAGATCTACAAATTGGCCTACTATTAGTGACCACTATCAAGGCTGTTGGTATAGCTCCCACGAGGATGAGGGTCGAAATCTACAAATGAGCCAACTAGTAGTGCCCACTATCGAGACTGTTGGCACAGCTCCCCCACGAGGTTGAGGGTCAACAAATGGGCGTACTATTAGTGCCCACTATCGCGGCTGATGGTATAGCTCCCCCCGAGGTCGAGAGGTCGAGGGTCGAGATCTACAAATGGGCTATTAGTAGTGCCCACTATCGAGGCTATTGGCATAGCTCCCCCACGAGGTTGAAGGTCGATATCTACAAATGGGCCTACTAGTAATGCCCACTATCGAGGCTGTTGGTATAACTCCCCTGAGGTTGAGGTTAGAGATCTACAAATGGGCCTACTAGTAGTGCCCACTATCGAGGCTGTTGGTATAGCTCCCCCCCGAAGTTGAGAGTCAAGATCTTAAATGGGCCTACAATTAGTGCCCACTATTGAGCTGTTGGTATAGCTCCCCCATGAGGTTGAGGGTCAAGATCCACAAATGGACCTACTAGTAGTGCCCACTATCAAGGCTGTCTGCAAGATCCTCAAACAAGGCCTATATAGAAGTCTGTCATGAGGACATAGGCTCAGTGAGTGATTATAGGCCAATTCCTTGCAGGGCTTTTGGTGGAGAGAGAGATACCTTGTGAGTTTATTTACCAAGTTTCCCAGCAAGGTCAAATTCTTAGTTCAGAGCAAGGCTAAAGGTAAAGTTCCTTGGTGAGACCGTAGGCGGAGCTTCTCTCTGACTTTATACAAAGATTTGGTTGGGTTTGGGGATAATTTCACTGCTTTGATTCTTTAGTTTGATCCATTAGGAAATAATGTTTTGAGAGTTTAATAAGCAAAATTAAAGTGTTTGTAATTAGTTTCTAAAATTCTATGGCACTTAATTTAACCCACTTTTGATTGTTTAGTATAAAGCTACATGACTACAAAAGCATTTAACATTTCTGGTAACTTAACATTTAAGCATTTAACATTTAAACAGGTAACTCTAACAGGTTTATAAACCTTCCTCATTAAAACTTAAAAATATAGGTATCACTAATTTTGAACTCCTTTTAAGGTCTGGGTTGTAATATTTTTAGAATGAATAAACCTTTTAAAATTATGTATATCTGTTTTCTAAGCGAATATTTGTGTATTCCATTTTATTGTTGATCAGCTGTGTGGCAAGAGTGTCCTTGTACCGTTCCATCACATACTCCTTTCTTACCTATAAGTCATTTTTGATAGTAGGTATTGTTCAGAAAAATGAGTAGTCCTAAACCCTTTTTGTAATTTTAATGCCAGATTTAAGGGGTCGTGAATACAATATGGGTTAAGAAGAGAAATAAAACCAATCGGATTTAGCTCTGTCAGAAAAAATTATGTGTGTTTTCCTTAAGGTATTAAGATTTTCTATCAACCAAGTTATAATTTTCTATGATATGAAGTTCTGATATTGCAAAATAGTCACAGGTATTATCATAAAGTAGAGCCAAACACTAACATGCAATGCACCATACTATTGTAGTCAATTAACAATAGATTATTTATAAATCATTATCTATATAAATTTCAAGATTTCAAAATAGAAATTACACCAGTTTTAAACTCACATTTTTGGTTATGAATCCCAACTAAAACTGTTAATTAGTTTCATTGGTTCAAAATTCATATATTTATTTTAAATATACGGTGTGCATGTGACATTTGCTAAATGTACAGTGCTATACCAAGCAATATACTTAGCGAATATACATTAGCGAATAAATCATTTATTTTATTTTCAGTTACAAATTACTGTACAGCAAAAATGTATTAATCGTACAGAAAGTGACTGGCTACTTTTAAGAGGGGGCCGGATAGAAGCCGGCCGGTACGCTCTGACTCTAGCCCGTTTAACATGGGAAAAATATTTAGTTTCTTAGTTACCGCCTAACCGACAGTTATTTGAGAAAAATAAAGAAGTAGCCCAAATCTACAAGTCATTAACTATAATTTGAGGTAAATATTTTACACGATAATTATTTGTTACAGATTGAATTTTAAGAAGACAAGTTTTTCATTTAAACCTTGTATTATTGACCAATTTGAAATGATTATTCAAAGAGTTATTAACTGCGATAAAAATATAATTTTTTACCATTAGAATCCATGTTTTTTTTAGTACAAGGAGACTTGGCTTCTTTTACAAAAATAATTGCTTAGCTGTTATTTTAGACAATTCTAAAAAATGCTTGCATATAGACGTTACTCATCGAGCAGTAGAAGTTCAGAGAAATCCTCACAGAGCGCTGCACTTTAGTTTGTAGTCTGCAGTCTTGTCTATTAGTCTATTCCATCCGAAATGTCATACTTCACAGATATGTGTGCTCTCTATTTTTTATGGAATTATAGCTATCATTTGTATTATATAAATTATGTTTGTACTTAATAGTTTTCAAAATCATTCGTTGGCCAATAAACAATGTACAATATTGTAATGTACATAATTATATGAGTCTAACATTAGAAATTATAACTGAAAACCTAGCTTCTTTTGGTATCTCTAAATATATTCTAAAAATAATTATTTTAGTATACTATAAATAATTAATTTTGTACCCCCTCAATATGTGCTCCAAAACTTAATATTGTTGAATTGGTTCATCTGATTTGGGCACCTCCTTCCTAAATAAACTTGAAGCCAACAGGGATGCATTGTTTATTAAGTAACTATTCTTATAATGACAAACAGTAGATCTAAGCATGTATATTCATTCTATTACTTTAGAATCTTCTCAATTCATACATAAATTAGATTAATTTTGTTATAGCTATTAAATAAAATTTTAGAAATCCATTTGAAAAAAAAAAAAAATGTAATACCCAGATCTACAAGTTCAAGATGTAACTGATTTGACGTTTCAATGTGAATTTAATGTAAGCTTTTATTAAATTCATGTTTAACCGTACGTATCAGTTACCTGTATTGAAATAAAGGTTAACCACAATGCTTCAGGCCTAAATTTAACTATCTCGAATGAATTATGAAACTTTGAATAATTGGTTAAGTTTGGAGCATTCATATTCATATTTATCTATATGTCTCTTATCAAAAGTCCATCAGCATTTTATATTTACACAGTTCTTGAAAATTAGCGATTTTAAGCTTTCTGAGCCTGTAGGGGCTAATATTGGGCACTTACAATTAATTATTGTAACTAGACCTGAGTCTTGACAGTTTTTTGTGTGCCTTGTAATACTATGAGGTGCACATAACTGATCTTAGTTTCTGGATTGTTTAGCATTGTTCCTTGACTGAAATGGCAATAACATGTTACAAACTCTTCAAAGGAGCCAGCCAAATTATTTTGGATTGCCCTGTCTTTTAGCATGCTCTACACAGAGTCTTTAGTCTCAGGTATATTTTTTTTAAAACCACATGGTATGAAAAAATATCTAATAACATACAAAATTCATTTTAAAGAAACATTTTAATCTATTTTTTATGTATATTTGTTTAACAGTATATTTTTTAAAACATCATATCATTATTTTTATAGTAACATTTTGGAAGAGGTTCTACCAGCACCTTTGTTGTTGCGAAGCAAATTTAATTGTGTTTATCACCAGATTTTGCCCTGACACTTTGGAGATGGTTCGTTAAGGTTATAGGTGCTTTCTATGTGTACTAAATTAAAATTTCAAGGTAGTCCTTCTTTATTGCAGTCATTGAATGTGAATTTGCTTCAATTAGTAAATCAAACAAGTGTTGGCTGGTCTTTTGCCTGCTATTTTCAAGGGATGAGTTCATTATAAGCACAAATATGTGTCACGTCGTTCAATAGAGGAGGCTTCTGTCCAGGAATAAAAATTACCAGAATGTCCACAGTCTGTGGACTAAATCTGATATCATGTCTGCTCTACTTGGGAGTAGCTCGAGAGTTAGGTACTGTCCTGACAGGAGCGGTTATAATCTAATCATGTTTTAGCCTCTTTAATTTCAGAAGACTATGTGGTCTTAAAAACTGATAGGCAGTATGACACCAATTGTTCAAGAAGGATGGCAGTCTTATTTCTATGAGAAATCATGTATATTATCCTTATTTCTATGAGAAATCATGTGTATCATCCTTATTTCTATGAGAAATCATGTGTATCAATCTTATTTCTATGAGAAACATGTGTATCATCCTTATTTCAGAAGACATGATCTTGAACAATTCCTAGTGAAAGTATGTTGTATGTTTACTGTTTGGGCAGAAAGAATCTTTTACTTTCCTGTTCTTACTTTGCTCCCTCTATCCACATCTCCTTGACTCATACCTCTGTTTGGGGATACCAATTCTTTTGTTTATAGTTGGGTTGATAAGTCTTATTATACGTGGTTTTAATTTCTATTCTAATTGTGAATTTTAGTCATTATCTTAATTTAGATGAGCTTAACCACAGCAAGAATGGATTTTTTTTTCATACTATGATCAGGTTGAATTGTTAAATGTGGGAGGGTACCTATTATCCCCCTATGAAGATTATCTTCTGGTGTGAGTTGGCATATAAAGACTTCATGCAAGGAATATTTCTGTTGTATCACTATCAGTAACTTACTACCCCCACTCCCTTATGGAGCGTGCAGTACACTTGTAAACCAGCAATTGAATAGCAAACATGTCCTGTGATGTAACTCTAATAAACAGTGTATTTTCCAGGTTTTTAGTAAGTTTCTCAGTGACCTCTGTCAACATAATTATGTAACAATGTCACAGTTACAGTAATTTCCATTTTCCATCTGGAGATTTTTTTGGGGTTTGTACTCTTCTCAATTCATTGAGTGTCTTAATTCAGCAACTGTTAGGACAGTTAGGGACAAAATTCCACTGAAAAAGATGAAGAGATCTTGAGGTTCTCATCAGAACACATTGATCTCTTAAAAAGAAAGTGAACTGTTCACAGAATGTATAAGCATTCTATAGATGAGATTGACTGTTGTTTTTACTGACCTCAGAAGGAAGGTGAAAGTGGAAATGAACAATTGTAAGAAGATGCATGCCTGGAATGCAGAAGGTGAATTAGGGTCAAAGTTGGCCAACTTCTGGAAGTACGTTAACAGAAATCATAGCGATCTCCAACAGTTATTTATTTCCAGCTGTTATTGGAAATAGGTCTATAAGGATTCGAAGAAACTTTGTGCAATGTTTTATTAATACTTTGCATCTGTTAACTTTGTATCAGTTTTTGATGATAGGTGGATGGCCGAGCCCAGCGAACATCATATTTCTTATGAAGGGGTGTTACCATCTGTCTTCCAGAATCTAAAGAGTCATTAGTCAGCAGAATTGACAGAATACAGTAATTTATCATCAAATGAGTTGATGAAATCATTTCTCCTATGCTTGTCTCTCTTTTTAAACTTATTTTATTGACAAGAGAATTTTCATCTATTTTCAAGGCATTAGTTGTTACAGTGATTAAACAAAGCCAATGTTTCAAATTTCAGAGCTATCTTCATTCTCTATAATTGATTTTATTCCTAAAACCTTTGAGAAAGTTGTGTGCAACTGCTTGTTTATAAACTGTGGCCAAGTATACAGTAGGCCTTGGAGCCCAGCTGGCACTACTTGAAGGACTGTGGGCGTAGCCAAGTGTACACAGTAGGCCTTGCAACTCCCCCTTCATGGAGCCCAGCTGGAGGCTCCAAGTCCTTCCTGGTGTATACTTGGCACTACTTGAAGGACTGTGGGCGTGGCCAAGTATACAGTAGGCTTTGCAGCTCCCCCTTCATGAAGCCTAGCTGGGGGCTCCAAGTCCTTCCTGGTGTATACTTGGCACTACTTGAAGGACTGTGGGCGTGGCCAAGTATACAGTAGGCTTTGCAGCTCC
Source organism: Stictocephala bisonia (assembly GCA_035578905.1). Lineage (NCBI taxonomy): Eukaryota > Metazoa > Arthropoda > Insecta > Hemiptera > Membracidae > Stictocephala > Stictocephala bisonia. Next base: position 5,484,997 of record JAQJVL010000013.1, read on the forward strand.
CCCTTCATGAAGCCTAGCTGGGGGCTCCAAGTCTTTCCTGGTGTATACTTGGCACTACTTCAAGGACTGTGGGCGTGGCCAAGTATACAGTAGGCCATGGAGCCCAGCTGGCACTACTTGAAGGACTGCGATTGTGCCAAGATTTCTACCGAATCTCGACAGCCCAAAACAACTATTTACGTAGCTATATACGAGCAAAATCGGCGAGATTTTTCTTAACCGATTTAATTAATGTATAACTTAACTATCACTAGAATTCTACAGGTAAAAACTCTTTGAAAAATACTGAAAAAACCGGTCTAACTATAAAATTGTTAACATCACAATAATATAAGACCATACAGTATACTGTTGGGGTGAAGGGAATTATGTACCCCCATTTATATAAGAGCCATTATTCATCAAAATGAAGTGTCTACTTACACCAATGTCAATTGTTTGGGATCGAATCAAGTACATATATTTTTATATGATGAAGTTAGAATGTTTATCAACATTTAATTAACCACAGTTTTTGTTTAGCACAAGGTGTGTAATCAGAGTGAGTATTTATGACCAACTTTCGAATTGAAGGAACTAAACCAATAAATCATGTTTGAAGCTAATATTATTTAGTTACTGTAATAAAAGGTAATTTAATAAGTTCTACACAATGTAACACAATCACAGACGATTGAACTACATTTTTTTTCTTTTCTACGGGAGAACCTTGCACGTTAAATATGAAATGAAACTTTAATTGAGTTTAATTATCCGACATTGGCGACATTCAGGATATTAATTAACTTAGGATGGAACCAATAGCAGTCTTTATAGTATAGCTCATCCCATCTTATTACAAATTAATTAAACACTTCACGGTCGTCTTGTCAGCTCTACATAAATTTAAACAAATGATTTTAAACTCTGCTTACAAAAAGTACGGGGTGACAAACAGCATATACTACCCACATGCACATTGCACATATGTAGGTAATATTATTGATGTCCTACAAAACTACTAACTACCGCATGACTACTGATGCCTCCAAATCTTTTAAATTCTCTACCGCATCTTACACATCGATATTTCCTTATCGGTTAAAAAATAGGCTTGACTATATTCATGTGAAATGTAATGGATATATGACTATTAAATCTACTTATGAATGTTGAGTCCTCCATTTCCTCGCATTTCCACGTAACTATTGATGTTCCCCACTCACCCAACCCTTAAGTAAGTCAGTAGGCCCTGATCATGATGTCCAGCTCAAGACTCTAATTGCAAGTATTGGAACCCTCCACTCTCTCTTACTTTGGTACAAATTGACCCTCCATAATCGACCAAAACATTCCCAACAACCTCTTACATCTTCAACTTCAATAAGGTCAAGTATTTTCCCATACTTGACCTTATTGATCATCTAATACTACTCTCTAAGCTTTGGTCCTTGGGTGTCAAAGGAGTGGTCATGTCTGGGTATCAAGTTACCTATCTGAAAGGAGTCAGTTGGTTGAAATACCCGTTGTTGATTCCCATGGATATTTGATAAACAAGAAAACCAAGGGAGTTCCCCAGGGGCCAGTGCTCGGGTCCGTTCTTTTTCTCCTTTTCATTAATGATCTTCCCAAAGGAGTTAATGGGGCAACAACATGCCTATTTGCAGATGATACTACCCTTGCTCTGTAAGGTAATAGCTTGGAGTTAGAAGTCAAAGCATTTACAGGATCTAGTTCTGTTCTACAGTGGGCTAATCAAAACAAATTGGAAATCAATAATTCTAAGATAACAATTGTTGAATTCAAAATTAACCACAGTAAAAGATCAGATATGATTTCTTATTATATTGCAAACGAAACTGTAATACCCAGCACAGTGGTAAAGTTCTTAGGTGTCCTAATTGATAGTAACTTAAAATTCCAATCTCATATTGATTCGGTCTGCAAAAAGCTTTCAACTGGTATTTTTCTTTTAAAAACTCTTTCTAAATTTTCTGAGAGAGACATCTTACTTTCAGCTTATTATGGTATTATTCATCCTTTTCTGACATATGCTGTTACAATCTGGGGTCACGCGTCGGTCAGAACTAATTTTGTTTTTAAATTACAAAAGCGAGCATTAAAGCATTAACTGTTTTCAAAAAACACCATAGATTTTCTTGTAGGACACTTTTCTTCGTTAACAAGGTTTTAACATTTCCCTCAATATACATCCTTAATACCCAATAACATCCATACCAATAACTTTTACTGTATTAAACTTCAACCACAACGTTCACAAAACAATGCTTGTTACAATTTTAGAAATCATTCTATTGACATTCCACGGCATAGAACTTCATTTTTTAAGAGACATACTAATTACAATGCTGTAAAGTTGTTTAATGCTCTACCTGCCTCTGTTAAGGAGAATGTTGTTGTTGTTGGCTTTGGGAAGGCGGTGAAAGGTCTTCTGTTAAGTAAATGTTATTATAGGGTTAAGGACTTCTTAACAGATCAAATAGATACTATTTAGTTGTATTTTGTAAGAATGTTCTGTTTAGATTAATGACGCTACTATACAGTGGTTGTACTGTCAAAATAAAGTTATTTGATTCTGATTCTTTAAAAACAGTCAACTGAGAGTTGAGGTTATGTTATTGTTTTCAAAACAGGTTGTAGACCACTGGGTACAAAGCTTATTAATGTTGGACATTAAAACCTCTAGTTTATACTCGTGATTTTAGTTTGCCTTTGTGCTAAACTTTAAAACTATTCAATTTTTATTTCACAGACATAAAAGGCATTTTGTACCAACTCAATTTTCTCAGTATAAAGCACAGTAAAATTTATGTCTGTCAAATTGGATACTATATCATTGATGTACATCACAGTGTACACGTCCGTACAGTGACAGTGGTATTGAAACACCCACACACCCATTCACGAACAGTGGTATTAACCCTCACGCTCAACAAAACACGTAGTCTACAGTGGTTCAATATTAGTTAATTTCACTTATCACGCAACAAACAATAAATAAATACTGTATTAATAATTGTCAAAAATATAAATGGCTTAATCGTTCGTCAGTGACAGTAAAAAATTATGAAAACTATTTTGATTGGTCGTAGATTTGTAATGTTAATGAATGACAACATTAATCAATTACGCTATTTGTTTGGGAACAACCCGTACTTGGGCATAAATGGTTTTTAATCAAGAGCTACTCTATGGAATATGTTGAGAATACACCCCTGTTCCTGTTACAATTTCAGGGTAAAATAAACCAGACAATAAAAGAGTTACAACAAGTTAAATGTCACAAAATAAATATTATTCAAAAGGAGTTGTAAAAATCTTAACAATGATGAAGATGTTTTATCTATTAACGGTGTACCTAAGAGCTCCTATTTTCATTAAGATCTGTGTCATAATATTTTGGTAAAATGTCTTTACGAACAGCCATGTCATAGTAACTAGTAAATTTAAAATGTTAAAGGAAACATTACAGTAGAGAGGTAGTAAAAAACATTGCATGTACAGTAAACTCTGGTTAACCGGTTAAATATCATGGAAGGTTGATCCGGATAGTACAGAACGTAACAAAATTATAATTTTAAGACAAGATTATGCCACGCAATTCCTCCCGCGATAACGTAGTGCAAGTGAATGTAATGCATCATACACACATATTGTTGCACATCCGGTAAGCGAGCGGTGGTGTTGATGTATGCATATTACCAGGTTTAAGTACCTAGAAATCTACTGTAATTTAGTGGTTTTATCGTTAATGTATTCTTATTATACTGTAAAAACATATAATTTACTTTGCAGTATATTACAATACTATATTGAAACATTTATAGTCTATTTTTATTGATTTCAATAAAACGTTTCCATAAATTACTGGGCCTAAACTTTAGCTTTTTGTTCTCTCAAAATCTGGAAATGGAATATGAATCATAGCAAATTAAATTAATTGATAATTATAGTAGTTTGCTAGGAAATCCAAAAGAACGCATTAAATTACAGAAATATCACTCTATAAAATACAACAATAACAAAATATTTCTTTACTGGACGATAGTAAACAAACAGACTAATGATTGACGATGTCCCCGATCTACCCTTCATGACAGTTAATTGAACTCTTCCAGCCACGTTGTTACAACATGGTATATTTTGCCTGCGGGTTTTTTGAGTGCAAAACACAGTTACTACTGAATACGACTACTATTTCTTAAATTTAGTGCATATATTGAAAAATTAGCTGATCAGTGCCGGGAAAGAGTACAACGTTACCACGTTCGAAAGGAGTGTCGCCGCCTACTATCAGCTTTGAAACGAAGTTTGTAAGAACCCTTTCTCATAAAGACTTTTCGACCTTTTTAAAATGACAGATTTAAAATGTTTTTACTTTAATTTTGTTTGCTTATTTAATTGTGTTGTTCTTAGGCTTCCACTTTTTTTATTACAATTTATTAATTTGCATACTTTAGGCCGCAGGTTACTGATCACTCGTTTTCACATTATATAGATCTATTATTTTGCTACGATGAGTCAAGGGATTTTCGAAATACTAAATCAAGATTTTTTATCTACACAAACAGAATTTGAGAAAAAATACAAGATAAGGATATAAGCTTAATCAACAAACCACTACAAATACAAATCAATTCGCAATTGCTGTATTATCTTAAGTTTATAATAGTAATATATCATAACTAATGGTTTTGTAATGATAATAACGTGACCAAACGATTGATTTTCCTATCACTAAAAGCCAAGATAGAGTTGAATTTAAGACAGGTATAACAATTTTGTTTGAAGTAGTATACACTTTAGAAATTAAAGTTAAAAAATAAAACATACAGAAACGTTCTTGTCCACCTTGTACTAAACACGTTCAAAAACGGAGTTTTGAGTAATACAAATGTAACGTTAGTGGGTATTTCGACATGTTTTATATAAATAGTCTACGAAAAAAGGACATCTAATAGAGGTGGCCCACTGTCCACACCACTCAAGTATATTTATATGTTCGCAAACTGGAATTTATATTTTGGTGTGTTCACAAGCTGCATGAATTTACACTTGTTCGCAAACAAGACAACTGTTCACACACCAACCAGAGCGTATGCTGTCACACCACTATGTCGACCGCTGACAAACTTCAAAGACCAGTGTTCAACTTGCTCCAAAAGGCTCCCTGGTTGATAAAAAACCAATGGTTTAGTTTAAACGTTTTAAAACTAAAATTGAAAGACTTATCTGGCCTAATATCACTTTTGATATTTTGATGCAGGCCTGAATCGTTTGTTATCTAGTAGATTATTAAGTATTGTCTTTTTTGTTGCATGAAATGTGGCCCCCCCTCTGAACTAAGTCTGTGTGGGCCCGGGGCAATTTGCCCCTTTTGCCCCCCCCCCCCCCCCGCTGGGCGGCCCTGGCTGGCACACTACAGCTGCTGGCACACTAGTGCTGCTGGCTGGTAGTGTGCTGGCACACTATAGTCCGAATAAAATAACTTTGGTACTGGCGGATCGGCCACGCGCCGATGTTCTGAAATAATAAAACTCTGAGTTTTAATTGGCTGTCAAACTTAAAACAAGAAAGCAATAATCTTCAAACTAATTTTTTAGTGTCCACCATGTTATATTCTTTAAGAAAAAAACTATGCTGGAGATTTTCCTTGAATTGATTTGCTTTTTATTGTGATATTTGTGTTTAAGAACACGTTTTTATGAGTGAAATTGCGCGTGATTCGTGTTTAACCTATCATTGTAGCAGGAATAATAATAAAATTATTTCTTGTGATCGAATGACAGTTTGATTCATTGTGGTTAGTTTGGTATAAGACTCATACCACAAATTTGTTTAATAATTCAAACAAGTTAATGACAAATTAATTTTCTTGTAAAACCTTGCAAACTCGGAAATGACAAACGCTAGACAAAATTTATTTGGGCAAACAAGAGCTGTTGATTTATGTATTACTAAAATAATACTGTGGCATTAATAAAATACATGCAGAAAAATGATGAATAGTTTATGAAGAAAACTGATAATTCGTTTGCATCGAGGCTGTGTCGGACGCGTAAGGTATATAGGTCTACTCTGCTCAAGGGAAACTGTTGACCGGATATTCAGTCCAAGCGTAAAATAATCTTAACAATAGTAAATCGACGATATTTCCAGATAAGAAAGGTTTCTTTAGTAAGAAATAAGGTGAGAAGTTGACTTTGATGCGTGTTCATAATCATTCCTTAATTGATTTAACAATGTTTGGTATAGTTTAATCGCCAATTTATTATTATTACAGTTATATAGTTTTAGAAATATTACAATTAATTTATTCATTTAGATGTGACAATAATGTTATAGGATTCAGTGAATGTGTAATTATCAGTGTTTAGTGCAATTCTAATATTTAGGCCCTTCAAAATTTTAGTCAATATTATATTAGTAATTGACAAGAAGGACTTGTGAAGAGGCCAGTGACTCACGACTGCCATGTTGACAATCTAATTTGGAAAACTACTGAATCTTTCTTCTTAGTTCAAGAAAATGTTATTTAATGCGAGAGTATGATTTTAGTGTCACTTAATAACACAATTCATTTAGGTTTAAAGAAATGTTGTCTAGCGTTTGTGTTTACCAAGTTTGCAAGGGTTTACAAAAAATTAGTTTCTCATTAATTTGTTTGAATTATTAAATGAGACTTATACCAAACTCATCACAATGAATCGAACTTTCATCCATCCACAAGAAATAATTATATTATTATTATTCTCGCTGCAGTGACAGATTAAAGACGGTTCACGAGCAACTTCACTCATAAAAATGTGTTCTTAAACACGATTATCACAATACAAAACAAAATAGTTCAAGCAAAATCTCCAGCATGATTATTTTCTTAAAGAATAGGACATGGTGAACACTAAAAAATTAGTTTGAAAATGATTGCTTACTTATTTTAAGTTTGGCAGTGAAATAAAACTCAGAGTTTTGTCATTTCAGACCAGCGGCGCGTGGCCGTTCCACCAGTACCAAAGTTATTTTATACAGACTATTGAGTTGCTGGCTGGTAGTGTGCTGGCATACTAGAGTTGCTGACTTGTCAGGACATACCCTTAACGGCTTTGACTGGAAAATTGTTGATTGTTTATTGTTAGTAATTAGTTTTTGTTTACACGTTAGTTCCAATTATGATGGGGCAGTAATAGTGATACTGTGGGTAAAGTAGTTGTGTTCTACTAACCACCGTTATCCTCCCTCAACTTCCTGCTACAGACGTTCCTTCATCAAGATAAACTGTTATTAGTGTAAAATTATTGATATTTAACAAGTGCGGTCGGGTTATAAAGTGTGGCTAAATTTTATATTTTTTTACAGTCAGGATATATTTTTACTTTCAATTTAATAAATCTCAGTTTTTCTCACATGTGGATTTTAATTCTTCACCCCTTTTAAAATTAATTCAAATCCGCGGTACGCCGCGACATTGTTGGTCCTCCGGGCCGGATGCGATTCAGTGACTGTAATACAGTTATAAAACAGTGCAGCATTTGGATATAACATACAGTGAAGTGTTCTCAGTGCTGTGACAGAGAGTGCAGAACAGTGTCTTCGCGCCGGAAGTCTTCCAACCCACCCTCGCTTGGACTAAGAGCCTCAGCCAGCTATCGTCGGACAAGGGTTGGACTAAGGGCCTCAGCCAGCTATCGTCGGACAAGGGTTGGACTAAGGGCCTCAGCCAGCTATCGTCGGACAAGGGTTGGACAGTTTTAAAACACCTTCCTTCAAAATGAGTTCACTTTACAAGTTGTAAATCTTTCCATTCCAAACTATCCTGTCTCGCTCTCCTTTTCTTTTCCCTTTAGCTCGCAGTAAAACCCTCCCAAGTTCATCAACCCATGACACAGAACAGCTGTTCACTCTCCCTTTCAAACATCATTGTCAACACTGCGCTCCTATTCTGTTACTATCATTATCATTATTATTATTACCATAATTATTAACGTCCCTATTTCAATACTGCCAATACTTTATTTACAAAATGGCCCCAACATACAATAACGAAAACAACCCAACATAACTCAGAAATTTAGTCTAGGAGGGGACAATCAAAATAAAAATTGACTGGATTCAAAACATTTTTTGAATTATGCACATGTTCCCAGCATGTCGCCCAATTAAGTAGGCGTCTGGCCAAACTTGAAGTGTGGTCTGAGTCTGTGTGAGTCCCCACACAACTGGAAGAAAGAGAACTTTTTGAAGACATGTTGTACGATATATCTGCCCAAGCCGATACATTCGGTAAGGACAAAACAAACCTACTCAAGAGACATATCCCACTACAGTCACTCCAACATCAACACCACTCCCACCTCAAGTTCGACTTCCACCAATTGATCTGCCCACGTTCAATGGTGCCTTCGATGAATGGTTGCCATTTGCAGACACTTTCAAGGCACTAATACATGACAGTGACATAATCACTGATATCCAACGGCTTCATTACCTGAAAGCAGCTCTGAGGGGTGAAGCAACACATATCATTAATAGCCTTGAGATGACAGCAACTAACTACTCTGTGGCCTGGAACCTACTAGAAAAAATATAAAAATGAGCTAGTAATAGTACAAAAGCATGTGAAGGCTCTTTTTGATCTGCCCACAGTAGATAAGGAGTCAGGACATAGTGTCAGAAGACTGTTAGATGGTGCACGCAAGCACAATCACGCCTTGAAGGCTCTCCAGCAGCCCACAGACAGTTGGGATACGTTATTACTACACATAGTAACCTCCAAATTAAACGTCAGCCTGATGAGAGATTGGGAGCTAACAACCCAGCCCAATCAGCTACCAACTTTCATCCAACTAACAGAATTCTTACAGCAAAGATGTCAACTACTGGAAACCACTAGTAAAGCACCTCCATCAACGTCACATCAAACGCCCATTAACTTCTCAAAGAAACCTATAACGCAAAAGGCGTGTTTTATGACACAGAGTGCAAGATGCCGTCTTTGCAGTCTCATACTGTGTAGCAGTGCCAATCATTGCTCAAGGCCACGTCAGCAGAGCGATACAAAAAACTGAGGGATGCAGGCATCTGCTTTAACTGTTTGCTGCCAAGCCACAAAGTATCAGAATGCAAATCGAGAGGATGTAAAATCTGCTCTCAAAAGCATAATACTGTATTACATGTGCCACACCAAAAACCAGATGCTACAGCTACATTCAGTGCTCATACTTCAAACATAGAATCCACTTCAAGTCAAGTTTTCCTTTCCACGGCCATCATAGATGTCATCAGCAGTTCAGGGAGGAAGGTTCTCTGTTTCATTACTGAAAACATCGCACAAAAACTTGGCGTCAAGAAGAATCCTTGTTCTCAGAGTGTCAGGCATCAACCAAACCAACATTGTGGTAAAGGGAGTAGTTCAGGCCAAGTTACAAGCTACAATACAAACCATTTTGAGTAGTACACAAAATAAAAGAAGCCATTCCAACCTGTTCCTTAAATACTGTTCATTTTAAAATAACTTTCAACATTGTCCTGCTTAGTATTGTAATTTTAGAATTTCGCCAATTTTAGTTTTTGAAACTACCTTTCTCAGTTCTTTCAAGGTATGTTGTGGCCGAGTGAGAACAGAAGAGTGGGGGTGGTTTTAGGCGGTCACCCTCAACCCCTTATGGAGTCTTGAACGACAGTTGTTGGCCAGACCCGCTCGGTCCGCATACACCTCATTCCAAACAATACTTAGACTTTACAAAGGCTAAGTATACTGATTCGTAGCATAGTATTACATTTCATTTATTCAATAATTTTATATTGTTTTACAGTCATGATATATTTTTACTTTCAATTTAATTTAATAAATCTCAGTTTTTCTTACATGTCGATTTTTATTCATCACCCCTTTTTTAATTTACTCAAATCCGCGGTTCGCCACGACACTGATGTAGAGCAAGATGTTGAACCATTTAATGAAATATGTTTTATTTATGGGTGTAATAATTAAGTTTCTGTTTTCAATTAACTAATTCTAATTCATAGGCGGGTGTTATTTTTAGATAGATTCTATAGGAAGTAAATTTACGGAGTCTATCGAATCAGAAAATAGAAATCACAAATAAACTATTTTATGGCTGTATTTAATGACTTAAAAGTCCTATAACTATTCTTAAATCACATAATTTAAAACGTTTATAAAATTGTCAACTTAGTTACAGGTCTTGATAAACACATTTATTTGTCAAAACTTGAAGGCGGCATTTAAAGAACATGTTGGCGTGAAGGTTTAAATGGTGTCCCAGTGCCATGTGGAGCAATATGCAGCACACATTGAGGGGTTCTTCCTCCCTTATCCACGAGTCTAAGCTCGTAAGGGTATAAAGAGGTCCTATCGTATTTTGTTAAAGAAGTTCAGCCTCGTTTGGACACAAGTGATGTAATAAACCAATTATCTAACGAGCCCCAGTCTTAGGGTTTCACTTGATCTTCAACTGTATAGGACTTTCCTTTCTTCACTCTAATGACAGTAGCAATTATTCCTCAATACTTGTTTAAGTTTTCGATTTAAATTGAATAAGAAAGCGTTCGACGAGCAAACCCTACTTTTCTATGTTGTGATTGTATCAATAGTAAACTAATTTTTAGGGTTACAAAGATATAACGTAACATTAATAAATCACGGTTATTATTGGATGAGTGATCTGAATTGTTAACAGTAAACTTATATTAAACAGTGCGGAATGACATTAATAGAGAATTGTGGCTTTCAGAAGTATATAAAACAATAATAATTATTTTTTTACAATGTACAATATAAGTAAACGTCACACAACACAAATATATTACAATAAAAGGATAAAATTCACAAATATACTATAATACAAGTACAAAATACACGAATATAGCATAGTCCAAGTACAAAATGTACAAATATATAACAATATACAAGTACGAAATGTACAAAGTACCTTTGTGAAACCCTCTGATCTGAGAAAGGTGAAAGTGGTTTGCCGAAATCGATCACCTTAGTATTTGTGCATTTCGTTCTTATATTTAAATGTATTTGTGGATTTTGTACAGGTATCGTGCTATATTTGTGCATTTTGTGCTTGTATTTTGATATATTTGTGTAATTTATGCTTGTATTGTTGTATATTTGTGTATTTTAGGCTTATATTTAATGTATTTGTGTTGTGTGACGTTTACTTGTACTGTATATGTACCAACACGTATTAAGCTAATTAAAAAATCATTGTTATTATTTACGTTTGATTAGTAGAGAGTTTTTTTGCAGTCTCATGAAATTTGCACTAAACATTAAAAAATAAATATAACATTTATCACAAAGATCCTTTAATCTAGATTTTGCAACTTAATACTTAACAACTATACAGTACCTCTAAACAATAATATATATACATTTTATATCTCTGCAGTTGCAATACTGTCTATTTTAATAACGTAGAGTATAGAAACTACTGTTCAATTTAGAATTTTTAGTGTGTTATGGGGAAAGTTTTGACTTATCAGCCATATCACAACAAAGTTAAAAAAATGCTGTTTTAATTGATTATATGATTTCGAAAAACTATGTTCATCAATTTTAGTAAGGTAAAGTGCAAACAATTAATTCTCATGAAACAAAACATATGATGGGATGGTACTATCTATCTTATAAAAAGCACATCTCAGATCACCTATTAATATTCTTTATCATCCCAACGTTGTAAACTATAAAAGGAGTAAATAGAAGCAATGTGACCTAAGCTCATCTCTTACGAGCATTTAAAAAGTATGCATAAATTGGTATTCTTTAATTTATAATAAAACAAAAGGTTGGTAAATGAAATTCGAAGATGATTATGCGTGAACATGAAGCAATAATATAACGTCTTAAAAATAAAAAAGGTTTTAAAAATAAGTTTTATTGTTTAGTTTGAGTGTTCCAAAAATATTATTTATATATTTTAAGTATGTATCCCAAAAATGAGGGAGAATGCCAACACACATTCTTACATATGAGACAACACACCCTCTTAAACGCCTAAAAGACTTCAACACAAAAAAGCTTTATCTGCAAATCTTAGGCTACGATAGTGATAGTGGAGTGGGATTCAGGTCCTGATTTCGGAGGAGGATCCCGTTATGATGGAGTTCACGGCCCCTGGAAAGGAAGTGGTGGTGTAGGTGTGGTGAGAGGGGGGTCCGAGAGGTGCGAATGTCTTCAGTCAGTTCAGTTGTGGAGCCCGTTCAGTCCGTGTGAACCGGGAGTCGAAGGCACGGTGTGGAGTCTTTCAAGGTACGAGCTATCGTCCTCTAATTTTTATAAAATATTGTTTATAGTGACAAAAATTACTTAATTAGTAGCGGACATTTTTACATTCATTGGTAATACATATAATTTTATTAGCTAGGGCTTGGTCTATATTTTTAATATAAGCATTTTATGTATTGGTTAGTTTGTATTTTGACGTTTTTTATATTTTAATTAATGACAAATGTATGCGAACAAACGTAACTTGATCTAAATCATTTTATAGAGAAAGCAAACCCGTAGAAAACTAATAAAATTTGCATGTGGTTACCACTTTAAAATATTATCGAAAACCAAATTCCATTATGGACTTCTTACAGCGTTCCAAGCAGAATTTTAATTTTTCTAAAGTGTTCTATTAATTGTTTAAAGATGGGAGAAGGAAATTAATAACTAAGTCAAAAAACAATGTTCAAATTTCATGGATTACGTAGCACATTTATTTGAAAAGAACTTTTTAATGTGATATAAGTGAATAAATAAATGCAACTCTTTATTGTTAAATTTAATAAATAACGTTTTACGCATATTAATTGTTCCTCTTAGTATGGTGGTTGGGAGATTGAGTAATTTTATTAAAAAGTATTTATCAAATTGTGTATGTTATGCAGCACACCTTGAATAAATTATTTAATGTAGTTCTAAATTGATTTAAATGGTCAATCGAACATCAAATATCTTTTCGTTTCTTTGAATCACGCGTAACAATTCACTAATGTACTTATATACAAGCAAGTGAAATGTTTATACCTAAACAATGTAACCAATGGTGAATGGTCACAAGACGTCACCTAACAGTTTTATAGTATCACATTAGGAACACTTCAAACTTCCGGAACTGTGATAACTTCACATGTTTAATTAGTTAAGGCCGAAAGTGTTTATTTAATTATTTCCATATTGTAACTCTGCATTTTTTGTAAAAACGATATTGAAGAACAACATCTCCGTATGTTCGGTTCCGAATTCCAATCGCTTTTAGCTCAAGTTTCGAATGTTTTCTAATAATTTAATAAAACTAATAAAATAAACTCAATTTCCACTTTGTACTGGAAAGCTTAACTAGTCTAAACATAACTAAACTAATTTACTAGTTTAAATAGAATAGTTTACTATAAATAATATATTTCTGCAGTGTTTAAAAATCTAAATGGTGAAAAGTTCTAAAAATTAAGTCAATTATTTCACCACATCGCTATATTAATATTTTTTTCTTAAGCGACGCCTTTTGAATTTAATGTACATGCGTTTTATTCTAACTAATATGAAAATGCAGATTTTCAATAAATAAAGTAACACAAATACATAATTTGTCTTAATATTATAATTTTAATAAGCAATAAAAAAAAAAAAAAAAAACAACAACAAAGTGTCGTGTGCAGGATTGAAGTTATTTACGAGTAGAGTTATTAAACCAAGTTATTAATTCTTGGTTTAAATACTCGCCATACAAACAAAGAATTTAATTATAACTAATTATGACTTGAAGTTTAATCTCAAAGGGACATGTTTTAGTGTAATTAGAAAGTATTGACAGAGAGTGGATGCAGAAATTTCATTTTACGGCAAAAAGACTTATTTGGAGGCTTATAACACACTTGGCAAGTGAAACGCCTACATTTCGTATCATATATTGGGAAGCACCCAACATCTCGGTTCCCCTTTGGGAGTCAATAACCTTAAGCAAAATAGTTTGTCACAGAGTAACCATCTTAAATTTGGGTTACATTTAAATTGGTTTATAAGGGCAAACATATGATGAAGCGTGTCTAGAAATGCTGGATAATTCGGTGTTATGAGGAAGTAATAGGCCTATTTTAGACGTCAGAATTATTCGGTCCCAGATTCCCATAACTACAAAAGGATTACCTTGAAGTCAGCACTGAAGTCCCTAGGGTTTAGGCATAAGATAGAATATATCACGAAAGAGCTGCATTGCTACTGAAAGGTGATAGCCAGGATGTGCTCATCAAGATCATGTATAACAAATCTAAAAAGGTAAAAAAAGTTTCGTACCGTAACTATAGAACCGAAAATTCAAAGTCAAACGAAAATGCAAATTTGAACAAGAAGTAAACGTTTAATAATTTAGTTTTACCTGCTTATATTAATTCAAATTTTACTTTATTAACAAATCTTCAACTTTTTTGTTAACTGGTCTTTGTAGTACTTTATTCTCTCTACGCTGGCATTTTATCGTTAATATTTTAACTATCTATTGTTTCCGTAAGGACAAAGAGAGTTTACGCATGTATGTAATAAAGGGGATATTTTGTACTGTCATTCGTGTAAATTAAAACTGCTTCCATTAGCCGCGCTAATTTAACTGCAATTCCAGAAGTAAAACTATACAGGATGTAAAGCCATGTAAACTTCCTACTGCAATGTAATTGTTGTTAACACTAAGAGTATTTAGGTATATGAACAACTCATGTAAAACTAAAAACATCGATCGCACCATTATGTCAAACGTATGATAGGTACCATATTCCTAATGTACAAAGGATGGCGGAAGCAGTAGCAGTACAGTAGGCCAGCTGGTTAACCGGAACTACTTAGGCCTACTCATGGTCTCGAAGGCACGATGAATACAAATACAGTATACGCCAGCCTCCCGTACAATACGACAGCTTTGTAGCCTAACACTGTCGTTTTGAAAAACTCCGGAATATTTGAATTATTGGACGTTCGTATAGCCAATTTCGCTTTTCTGAACAAATAAAAATGGTAATTGATTTTAAAGTTAGAGATGAGAATGATAAATACCTCATACGACACAATCTTTTATAGTTCTAACCAAATTTACAAGTTCTTGCTTTTTTTACTTCCTATATTGCAATGTTTGCATTTATGCTAAGGGTTTGTCAAGAAGATCTTCTGTTGAGCGACAGGGAATAAAACTGGGCAAGTTTTTGGACAGTTTTTTTAATATTGTAATGTAGGAATGCATTGCATCTGAATCTAAATGTTAGTTATAAAAACCTAGTGACCTGGCTAAAAAAAGAACACTAAATGTTTATGATTGTATAAAATGAAATAAAAATTGGCTTCAATAGGCCTGTAGAGTCGGTACTTTAAAATTCATCTGAGCTCAACATAAGTGGTAAAGTGTTGTTTTGATCGAGTATTTGATAACCAATAAATGTCACCAATAAACAAATATTGTGAACATTTTCAAACATCAACATTGATCAATGGACATTTTTACGATGACGATCAGTCAAGACGTAGTCTACAGCACTTTTAACCTTCAGTCGTCCAAAAACCATTCCTCATAGTACTGTAATTGGATTAAAACACCCGTAAAGCGGTTTTGATTTTATGTGCAAAATAGATAAACAGTATCCGTAATATTTCTACCATCCCCTTTGACTTACCGTCGTAGTATTTGGCTGACAAGTTGATTATATTGTTATTTACATATGTTCATTGAATTGGTTGACGTTGGTGAATACGCTTAGTAAATTTGGTGGTGACTTAAAGTTGGCCAGGCTCTATGATCGAACAAAATACATATAGTAGCTGTATTAAAAAATATTTTGTGAAAATGAGTTTTGTAAAAGTGATAATAAAAAAAGTTAGGAGTCTTACTGTTTGGATAATTTTCAAATTTGCAAGGTTCAATAAAACATATCTTACTAGATAACTAATATAAAATTGTACATCTTTTTATAACTAGTATAAAATTAACTCCTAAATTAGTCGTATAAAAATAATTTATAAATTTACTGAGCAACTAAAGTAGTTAGGCCTTCGCACTAAATCTTAGAATGTGTAATTATAACTTATTTTGTAGTTTCACATAAGACAACTAACACTAGCTCTATCTTGTACTTTACAGAAATAAAATGTACGTAATGGCGCATTAGCCTCCTATATCAAGGCCGCAGTCAGTGCTCTAGTGGTTTATAGTAACTCAAGTAGGCCTACCTGGTTCAAATCCACTTTTGATTATATATGGTTGTAAGTAGAAGTTCATACCATCAAAAAGCCACATGGAACGAACGGCTACATGGTGGATAACCACTTGGAATAATCCAAGCGACAAAATAAACAAAAAATATCATTTGAACAATCTGTGGGTCTATCTCGCTCCGTTTTTCATTTATCTGTTTATAGTTTACATATTTAAAAAAAATCATTTCAGTACATCGGCCCCTTTTTTAAGTGGCGGCCATTTATAAATTTATGAGCTAAATATTAAAAACCCTAAAATTGTAGTAAAAACCTACAAGATACGAACACGTTCCAGAACTTAGTATTACAAAGTATGGTATGAAGATTTTAAAGATAAACAACTTTTAACTGAAAAACTG
Source organism: Stictocephala bisonia (assembly GCA_035578905.1). Lineage (NCBI taxonomy): Eukaryota > Metazoa > Arthropoda > Insecta > Hemiptera > Membracidae > Stictocephala > Stictocephala bisonia. Next base: position 5,501,611 of record JAQJVL010000013.1, read on the forward strand.
AAAAATTTATGAAATAAAAACTATTTCCTCTAGAAAATTCCGTCATTATTTGACAAAAATTTTAATTAATCTGTTGATAGTTATTCGATCTGTTAATATTTATACCATAATTTGTGGTGCTGAATTTTTCAACATCTTAAAATTGTTTACTAATAATGAAGGTTTTTGAGATATTTAGCTGTAAACATTTTAAATCGGTGCTAATTAAAAAAGGTGCCGGTGTACAGAAATGACATTTTTAGGTAGTATGTAAACTATGAAGACCAAGATTGATATTAAGTTTTATGAAAGTAATTTCTGAGATGTTGAGATTTTTGTAAAAATAACATACGTACAGACAGAGAGGAAATGGAACGAAAAATAACACATGTTCACATGACACTTTTTGTTTGTTTTGACCTTTGGACCTTCTAAAGTTAGTTTAACCTTCTGAAGTTTGGCTGCCTATAGGCCCTACGGGACACCCTGTATACGGGACACCCTATATAATATCTCTTTAAAACGTTGTCTTCATAGCAGAATTGAAAAAAAAACAAAAAAACAAACTATCTAACATATATCATGAATTTATATAATAATTACGAATTAATAATTATAATAAGCGGACAACAAGACTCAAACAACTATGTATAAAGTATTACGAAACCAGGTTTTCCTTCCGGAATATCTTTTTAACCAAACCAACCATATCTGAGTCCATTATTCCTGGTGGAAATTCCAGACTAACATAGGAGATAGCCATAGTGATTGATTGATGAGTTGTCTGTCGTGAGAGGAACCATGGGTTAGAGGTGACTTGTGATAAAAGACATACTGTTGTCGGCAAATAACAAATGTTTAATTGACTGAATGTATCAAAGTTTAAATGCAATGATGTACGCCTGTGCATTTTATAACACATGCTCGAGGAGTTGTCATTGGAAAATTATAAGTTAAAATTTATTATACCAGTGAGTTAAATTGGTCATTTAACATGCATCAAAATGTTTCACTAACAAAGGCCTATAAAATAAGACTTACTTTTTACTTGAACGACTTTTATTACTTCTGCAATTGTTCCTCTGATGAATAGTTATGATATTTTTTCTTTTATCATTCAACATTTTAACAAAACGATTCAATATGCAGTTTATATATTCAATGTGCAGTTTATATATTAAAATTTAGCCATTAAAGGCAGTAAAACATATTTTTATTTTTCGTCATTTTTGCAAGTAAATTAATACAGCTTTGTAAATATCCTTTTAGAAATTAATTGTCAATAAATAAATATATTATTTATAGTGAGATTATTTTGCTCCCTGAACCATGTATGTTGTGCTTATGCCCTCTTTAATATTTTGCTCCCTGAACCATGTATGTTGTGCTTATGCCCTCTTTGATTTTTGCTCCCTGAACCATGTATGTTGTGCTTATGCCCTCTTTAATATTTTGCTCCCTGAACCATGTATGTTGTGCTTATGCCCTCTTTAATATTTTGCTCCCTGAACCATGTATGTTGTGCTTATGCCCTCTTTGATTTTTGCTCCCTGAACCATGTATGTTGTGCTTATGCCCTCTTTAATATTTTGCTCCCTGAACCATGTATGTTGTGCTTATACCCTCTTTATTATTTTGCTCCCTGAACCATGTATGTTGTGCTTATGCCCTCTTTAATATTTTGAGTTCCATTGAGTTATTTTAGTTTATTGTAAATAAATATAACATTTTCGCGTCAATCATTCGCTGTGGTTTACTTAAACAGCAGTTATGGACCATGATGTAAGTGGTATTACTTCAAACAATCACCCAGTGATCATGAAGTAATCGATATTACTTCAAACAGTGACCTAGTGACCGTGAAGTAAGCGGTATTACTTCAAATAGTAACTCAGTGACCATGAAGTAATCAGTATTACTTCAAACAGTGACCTAGTGACCATGAAGTAAGCAATATTACTTCAAATAGTAACTCAGTGACCATGAAGTAATCTATATTACTTCAAAGAGTAACCTAGTGACCATGAAGTAATCGGTATTACTTCAAACAGTGACCTAGTGACCATGAAGTAAGCAATATTACTTCAAATAGTAACTCAGTGACTATGAAGTAATCTATATTACTTCAAACAGTGACCTAGTGACCATGAAGTAAGCAATATTACTTCAAATAGTAACTCAGTGACCATGAAGTAATCTATATTACTTCAAACAGTGACCTAGTGACCATGAAGTAATCGGTATTACTTCAAACAGTAACCTAGTGACCATGAAGTAATCGGTATTACTTCAAACAGTGACCTAGTGACCATGAAGTAAGCAATATTACTTCAAATAGTAACTCAGTGACCATGAAGTAATCTATATTACTTCAAACAGTGACCTAGTGACCATGAAGTAATCGGTATTACTTCAAACAGTAACCTAGTGACCATGAAGTAATCTATATTACTTCAAACAGTGACCTAGTGACCATGAAGTAAGCAATATTACTTCAAATAGTAACTCAGTGACCATGAAGTAATCTATATTACTTCAAACAGTAACCTAGTGACCATGAAGTAATCGGTATTACTTCAAACAGTGACCTAGTGACCATGAAGTAAGCAATATTACTTCAAATAGTAACTCAGTGACCATGAAGTAATCTATATTACTTCAAACAGTAACCTAGTGACCATGAAGTAATCGGTATTACTTCAAACAGTGACCTAGTGACCATGAAGTAAGCAATATTACTTCAAATAGTAACTCAGTGACCATGAAGTAATCTATATTACTTCAAACAGTAACCTAGTGACCATGAAGTAATCGGTATTACTTCAAACAGTGACCTAGTGACCATGAAGTAAGCAATATTACTTCAAATAGTAACTCAGTGACCATGAAGTAATCTATATTACTTCAAACAGTAACCTAGTGACCATGAAGTAATCGGTATTACTTCAAATAGTAACTCAGTGACCATGAAGTAATCTATATTACTTCAAACAGTGACCTAGTGACCATGAAGTAATCGATATTACTTCAAACAGTGACCTAGTGACCATGAAGTAAGCGGTATTACTTCAAACAGTGACCTAGTGACCATGAAGTAAGCAATATTACTTCAAATAGTAACTCAGTGACCATGAAGTAATCGGTATTACTTCAAACAGTGACCTAGTGACCATGAAGTAAGCAATATTACTTCAAATAGTAACTCAGTGACCATGAAGTAATCTATATTACTTCAAACAGTAACCTAGTGACCATGAAGTAATCGGTATTACTTCAAACAGTGACCTAGTGACCATGAAGTAAGCAATATTACTTCAAATAGTAACTCAGTGACCATGAAGAAATCGGTATTACTTCAAACAGTAACCTAGTGACCATGAAGTAATCGGTATTACTTAAAACAGTGACCTAGTGACTATGAAGTAAGCAATATTACTTCAAATAGTAACTCAGTGACCATGATGTAAGCAATATTACATTAAACAGTAACTCAGTGACCATCAAGTACGCGATATCACTTAAATATCTGTCTGTGTTCTGTGCGTATACTCTCATTGTCATTTTGTGGTGCAAGCTGACGTTAACGTATACAGTACTCTCATTGTCATTCTGTGGTGCAAGCTGACGTTAACGTATACAGTACTCTCATTGTCATTTTGTGGTGCAAGCTGACGTTAACGTAACAGTACTCTCATTGTCATTCTGTGGTACAAGCTGACGTTAACGTATACTCTCATTGTCATTTTGTGGTGCAAGCTGACGTTAACGTAACAGTACTCTCATTGTCATTCTGTGGTACAAGCTGACGTTAACGTATACAGTACTCTCATTGTCATTCTGTGGTGCAAGCTGACGTTAACGTAACAGTATTCTCATTGTCATTCTGTGGTGCAAGCTGACGTTAACGTAACAGTACTCTCATTGTCATTCTGTGGTGCAAGCTGACGTTAACGTAACAGTACTCTCATTATCATTCTGTGGTGCAAGCTGACGTTAACGTATACTCTCATTATCATTTTGTGGTGCAAGCTGACGTTAACGTATACTCTCATTATCATTTTGTGGTGCAAGCTGACGTTAACGTATACTCTCATTATCATTTTGTGGTGCAAGCTGACGTTAACGTATACAGTACTCTCATTGTCATTTTGTGGTGCAAGCTGACGTTAACGTATACAGTACTCTCATTGTCATTTTGTGGTGCAAGCTGACGTTAACGTATACAGTACTCTCATTGTCATTTTGTGGTGCAAGCTGACGTTAACGTATACAGTACTCTCATTGTCATTTTGTGGTGCAAGCTGACGTTAACGTATACAGTACTCTCATTGTCATTTTGTGGTTCAAGCTGACGTTAACGTATACAGTACTCTCATTGTCATTTTGTGGTGCAAGCTGACGTTAACCTATACAGTACTCTCATTGTCATTTTGTGGTGCAAGTTGACGTTAACGTATACTCTCATTATCATTTTGTGGTGCAAGTTGACGTTAACGTATACTCTCATTGTCATTTTGTGGTGCAAGCTGACGTTAACGTATACAGTACTCTCATTGTCATTTTGTGGTGCAAGCTGACGTTAACGTATACAGTACTCTCATTGTCATTTTGTGGTGCAAGCTGACGTTAACCTATACAGTACTCTCATTGTCATTTTGTGGTGCAAGCTGACGTTAACGTATACTCTCATTATCATTTTGTGGTGCTAGCTGACGTTAACGTATACTCTCATTGTCATTTTATGGTGCAAGCCAAAGCTAACGTATACTCTCTCATTTTTATTTCATGGTCTAAGATGAAGGCACTTCCTGTACTTATTTGGTTGTTATAAGATGAAAGAGATGAGAGGTAAGGGCAGTTATATGATTTTCACACAGTATATACTATTCTTCAAGGTCATCTGGTCTCTGAAGACGGGTAACAATTAATTTACTACATTAATAATGTTCTGTTTTGAATATGTAGAGTAATTTTGTTTATTTGTTATTATTTTAGGTAATTACATAAATACTTCGTTCTGTATTTTACAACTCAGCTACATAGAATAGGCTACAATAAACAAATATATTGATAAAGTTGACAATAATAACTATGGAATGGTAGTTTACCTATCCTAAAATATGAACTATTAACTAAATTATCAATAAAGAAAATGTTACTTCCTTAAATGTTATGACTTATTAGCTGAAACATCGATAGTAACATAGCAATAATGTTTTATGTTACCTACATTATCGAATAAACGTTCAATTCTTATTACAATACTTGATTTTTCATTTTACAATATTTTTCAGAGTAATATTATCGTACGTTACTCTAAAAAAAATAATTACTTAATATATCACTGTTTCAAAATAAAGTCGAAGTTTCCATTAAAACAACCATGGAAGAGATAAAAGAGAGAAAAGATAGGGAGTGAACACGGTTGACCTTTACTGACCTTCCTATGGGCCACCTCTTCTGAAATATTAAGCAGGTTATCTGCTTCAATGTGCTATAGAAACCACCCTCAACAGCCCCTACCCTTCCTCGCCATCATCTCAGTACGGCGAGCCTTTAAAACGTTAATGCGGAGCAGCATTTCCTCTTCGTTGCAGTACTCACTTCTATATTCGTTTTCGATTCTAAGCCTGTTTCACAATTATATGATTAGTTTTTAAGCATGCAAAAATATGTAATTAAATATTAATAAAACATAAGAAAGTAGTGTCACATTTCTCACTAAGCGATAAGTTGTAACCTAAAAAAATATTGTCTGTATGAATTTACATGTTGTAAAATATAAACAAGAGTAACTTCGTAAAATATGGATTTATATTTAATAAGTCTATAATCCAAACCAACATTTCTATAATGGCCGCGAAAATTGTTTCTTTTTTTGTTATAGTGCAACCTTTCTTAAGGACTTCCAAATGAATGGTAATTTTCCTACGCTAATTTGATTTGTTTATTTCCCACAGTATAATAAATATTCCCTAGGTATATTTACTTTAAATATATTTATATAATGTATTATTTTTATAAAAAAAAAAATAGTTTGCCTATGAAAAGAAAGCTTTGTTCTCACGGCCAGATTGTCGATCATCTTCACACTAGGGTATTATCCCTGGTCATTTAATACTCACGAAATTTCCCGGACGAATCTAACTTGTATTTTCACTGTTTAATCAAGGTCAGAGCCGAAAGTCTACTTACGCTTACAACAAAGCTACACTACACCACGCCACACAAAACTACACTACACCACGTCACACAAAACTACACTACACCATGTCACACAAAACTTAGCTACACGACGTCACACAAAATTACACTACACAACGTCACACAAAACTACACTACACCACGTCACACAAAGCTACACTACACCACGTTACACAAATATGTTACAAGCTCTTTTTCTGTACCAATTGTGTATCCAAACAAATGCAAAACCTCATTGAATCACCCATTGGGTAGTGTATACGCAGTTCTATTTTTACTGTCAAATTTGTTACTCCGATCAAGTCAGACTTCTTTATTATCATTTTGCTATCTTGGCGCGGCCTCCGCTAGGTCGAGTTTGTTGCGTGGAGCCTAGAGTGAGACAGTGAATGACAGAGAGGGCAGCTCGGCCGACTGGAAAGAAAGACAAGATTATAAATTGTCATGAGAATGAGAGAGAAATGAAAAGGCGGATACGAGTATTGGATTGGAAGAGGGTACGTGGCCGAAATTATCAAACAGCGCTGCGTATTGGGAGCCGCGCTAAGCTCATATCGTCTGTTACGGGAAGTCTGACTATTTCCCTATCTCTTTTCACTTTTTATAGATGTATATCCATTGGTTTATAGGTGGCCTGTAATGAACAATTGCTGCCAACTAATCACAGACAAGAGGTACAGAGGTGCAGTTCTTGAGTTACCGTTAGCAATCATAATCACAGACAGAGGTACAGAGGTGCAGTTCTTGAGTTACCGTTAGCAATCATAATCACAGACAAGAGGTACAGAGGTGCAGTTCTTGAGTTACCGTTAGTAATCTTACGTTTAAATAATGCTATTAGTAGACATTTAAAACTATTATAAGGAAAGTCCTGTACATAAAATTTCAAGGAACCATTTAAATATATAAAAGTATTTTAACAGTGTAAGTATACCATCGCAGAAAACAGCTATGAACTGAGTCGCAAATGGATTAAGATACCGGTCTTGATGACAAAGTCATTGAATAACGGGAAAACAAGGTAGCAGGGGGAGGAAAGGATCATCAGATTCTGGTAAGTGAAGAAAGTTTGTAACCTACTTCTGTGTTCTAAGAATACTCGAGTTCAATAAAGCTGATGTAACAGCAAATATACGACGCTGGTAATAGAACTCACGATTGTCGGCAAGTACGCAAATGTCTACACATCTGTTTCTCTGTCAAAGGAAGGCTGGATACCTACAACATTAAACAGGAGAAAAAACATTAATATTTTATACAATTAAAAATGTTATAGTGCGTAAAAATTTATGATACAAAGCCAAACGGCTTCCCAAACTTTAATGATGAAAACAACATAATTATACAAGAATAAAAAAAAAACAACAACTAGATAAAATGCTTCTTTTATGAAGCTCATGAACTAATTCACAAGTTAGGTAGCTTTACTGATCAATTAGTTCTATCAATAATTTATTATTCATGACTAATGTTGGCCTACTCGATTTCTTTATGTTTCGTTGAAAATACGTATACCTATTGATAACTCTCGAACCCCATCACGCTTTTTGTTAAATTGATTTATAATAATTTAATGGCACCAGCATTCAAAGCAATCCCAATTCATTTACCTCGACAATCAATCACTTCCTCTTATGATTGATTTAGCCATTTTAATGATATTTGGGACAACTGAAGACCTTAGTCTGGCTCTAGTCAACTTAGCTGTCATTATGATGACAACAGGCTACTCTAGTTGCCTTTTCTGTCATCATGATGACAACAGGCCAATCTAGTCACATCTGCTGTCATCAAGAGTACAACAGAATACTCTAGTCATCTTTGCTGTCTTCATCAGCACAACAGACTACTCTAGTCGTCATACTTGTCATAATGAGGATAACAGACTACTGTAGTCGTCATGAGGACAACCGACTACTCTAGTCTTCTTTGCCGTCATCATAACAGTCATTATAGTTTATTATTATACAGTACATGATAAGACTATGAGAAAGGTGTTGTGGTGGCACATTACTACAGAGACGTATCCAAGTAGGCCTAATACAAGTTTGGTCATTACCGTTCTGGAAGAACCAATGGAAAATTTCTCAAGAGAAATTAGCTTAAAAACGTATCTGGCAATTCAACAAGTTCTTTTACTAGATCAATGAAAGTAATTGACATTCTAGAAGGGAAACTAAATAGTTTCTAGTTACCTCCAGATGGGGTAAGTTTCACTTTCATCAGAAGAAAGTTTACTGAGCAAACGCGATATTCAACAATACAGATGATTTCACCCGATTTCTAAAACGAAATACCCATTAAAGGACTAAAAAATGATGAAGCGTGAGGAGAAATGACACATAGCAATCAACTGATTACCTGACAATCATTTTGGCAAATGATCCGGGCCGGATTTTCAGGATGTTTTACCAGCTATACTTCCAGTTGATCGGGATCGTCCTTACTAAGTGCAGAATGTATTGTACACTTTACTCTGGCTAGCTGACATATCACTCATATGACTTGCTAACTGAAATATAGTTAAATAAAAGAGTTGTGGATAACCATGCATCACAGCGGTAGCATATCCAATCACCGAATTGATGCTACAGAAACCGCGCATCACACTGATAACCCAGCCAATGCCTTAGAGGAGTAAAATCCATTTTTACATTTATTTATTATTTACAATATGTTCAAAACTTAAATTTTAAATTAAGTACATATATTAACTATTTTAAAGGAGCATTGGTTGATTAGTGTCCAAAGACCACCAAATGGGTAACTTATAAACGATAAGATAAATCAAGAAAATCATTTCTCTTTAGCCTCTAAACATGTTGGCTATGGTCCAGCAAAGTCGTTGCAATGTGGTCTTGATGTGCACCAAGCTTTGTTAGGTAACGTAAGCTAAACCTTGTTGTTTCTTCTTGCACATACTTCCGTAATTTCCACTTCTCTGTGAATTTCATTGGAGAAATACCATGAGGCTTGCAGTATCGTTCGCAGCACTTTGGACTGAGACCGTTGAATAACTTGCAAATTAGAAGTTTACGCTGTGCCCCACAACTGAATTCAATATGTCCACCAAGGCTTCAAGACAATTTTGCACTGAACAAGTTTATTCTTTTAGGAGATGTGGGATTCTTATCCAAAAGTTTCGACAATTATTGTGAATTTAGTAATATTGTTTTGATCCATATTTGAGTTCAGCCTGTCAATCGTCTGGCTATATGGATTCTTAAATATTCAACATGATTCCGTTGAGTTAGTAGAATATTGTTACACACTAAATTAATTCGATACTTGTCCTTATCTCTTTGACACCAATGGGCATTCAAACACGTACAGGACGTCTCCAGCTTACGTAAAACGGTTTATAGTTCTATGATATAGACACAGACAAAGAAACATATCTTTTGTTATTCTGTAATACAGGGGAAAGTGAACAACCACAGCGTTTTGCACGGCTCTAGCTTTCGAAGGTCCTTTACATGTTTGACAATTATTTCGCAATTAATATTTTTGCTCAAGCTCCCCTGAGACTAATCCTACGGGACTAATTTGCGAATTTGACTTCTAGAGAGCAACAATTTTACAAGTCAAGTAAAATAAAGTATCTGAACAAACTTTAACAAAACCTTGACGGTTGAGCGCTCCAAGTTAGCACACATTCAATTTTGGATCTTAAGACATTTCTTGGAATCATTTCCTCTTAAATTTACTATCCATTTTGAGAATTACTTTACTCTCTGTCTGTTTAGGACATAATGTAATACCATTCGATTAAAAACTCTTTATTTCGAGATTTATCTAAGTCCTTTAAAACATAACTACTTCAATCTGTTATACTTTTTACTCCATATGATCTGGAATAATAGACAACTTAAAGAACGATTTTTTTCGTTTCTTTAATTTGAATTTAGAACCCCTATGTCTTGAGAAATGTTTCCTAGATAGCTGATAACCAATTATAACAATCCGTCTGTTAATTAACGAGAGCTCAGCTTTTAAAATGTACGCTAGTAGCTGGAAAATTAAATAAAATTGAAAATGTCACGATTGTTTATTTCTACTTAATGTGCCACCTACACTAGCGGAACCGTATGCACTACCTCGTTTTAAATATAACCAAGAAGTTCTTTGGATGATGCTAAAATATCTAAAATTAACTATATCTAAGTGACAATAGAATATTCTCAGAATTTTAATTTTTTTGCTGTGTCAAAATTATTTAGGTGTTATCCAACCAGATATACAACCTGTTGGGTGTTCAATTTAGACCGTCTAATTAAATATCTTTTATTTATTGAATTACTTTATTGAACGACTACTACTGATGTTATATAAAATTAATCTGAATACCAAATTGGATTTTTATATTAAAAATTGATTTATTGCACTCAATAATTTATTGTTGTATCATTTATTCCTTTAAATATTCTTAATTAGTTCTATTTTTGAAAGATATTCTTCGATTCTCAACCAAAACTATACCTGTTGTAGGATGTTCCACATCTTGATTTATTTCAGCTTCTATATTATCCACCCCTAAGACACTGATCAAGGTTGACGCATCCGGCCATTTTCGTGGTTCAGGTAGTGTGAGGCCGGTGACGTCACGAGGTGACCGCTCGCCTGCCACTCGCCGCCACAGCCAATAACAGAATAATGAATGGCCCTTTCTATAATTTAACAGTAGGCAAAAAAAGTAATTGAAACCGTTACTGTTATTCCGCTTTCATATAATAGGCCTATTTTATGAATACAAATATTGCAGTGACTTAATTATATTTAATAGAGTTAATAGGGCACTAAATATAGACCAGATTACATACTTAATCAAATAATATATCTTCCTATTACTTATTTACCTAAGTAACAATCTTTTTCAGTTTTTTTTCTTGTACTGCATTCAAATATAGTTTTTCGACACCTTTTCTTAACTTTACTGGAGTATAGTTTGCTATTTAAAAAGTTCATCCTTTCTATTTAAAAAGTTCATCCTTTCTATTTAAAAAGTTCGAATATTTAAATAAGAAGCAATCACTTCTTCAGTAACTTCTGGAGCCTGTTTCACAACATTTGATGATATTGTATGGATTATAAATTTTTCTTTATTATCCGTGAAATTTTTTGAACTCTTTCGGCTTTTCGCTCAAAGTTCTCATTTTTTTGAAGGCACAATCAATCAGGTAGAATATATATGACTAACAAATATTTAAGTACATAATTTTCCGAATTTACAAGAAAAAATTATCTTCGATTAAATAAATTGGTAAAATCCTATACAAATTATGAAAATTCTTTTTATTTATTTAACAATTATATGGAACATGAATTTGAAAATATTGAATAACATCCACTTTTTCATGTTTTTCTTTATTTTCACCAGCGATTTTCATTAGGTTTAACACATCATTGAAGAAACCTTGACGTAGGCTATATCAATGTTACATATCCATCGATTAAGTCGCGCTATACTTGGTAAAGGATAATTACACCTTTTCTTTAGAAATACATTAGCTATTTTACCCAAATATCGAAGTGATAAAGCTATCTAAATATCTTCTTTGCACCAACAGACTTGATCTCTTACACCAAGAAATAAGTCCAATTGGTTTTTTGTAAAAACTGAATTCAGCTTTTCCTGCTTGTTGTACTCATGTAATTGTTTATTCTTTTTATTGTTAAACGATGCGAAATATGCTCTTAGTCTACGTATAGTTACATTCTTTTTTCTTACTAAACGTTGATGAACAAACAATTTTGACTTTAGAATTGCATTCTCACTCAAAACATCTGAACACTTTTGATTTGTACAAATATTGTCAGGCGATGAACTTACATTTTTACCATCATTATGTTAGTTATCGGAAACCAACATTATATTGTCGTCATTTAGGTTTGTCAACAATATATAAGTAACAACTTGCTTGGTCAAGCGTTTCTCGTACCTAGCAGTTCTATCTTAATCAGTAATATTTGTTTTAGAAGATAATTTATAGGATCGTACAGCACATGTTATAAGTTTTTTGTTATGAATTATCTCTGATAACTCTGATTTCAGATCCCTTTTATAATCAGAGGGCAAAAAATAGCATGAGCAAACAGAGCTGGTATCGGGATTCCACTCACCATCTCTTTTGCATAGTCGAATCTATTGTTTTTAAAGTAATATTTTTAGGGAAATTGTGACATATAACTCCATCGTGTTTTGCTGTAATATGGCTGTTGATGCAAATAGCAACAGCATATCTTTTCCCAAGCAAGTGAAGTAAAATTACAATCAATAATAATGAACACATTCAGTTACTTTGCTGTTGCACACACTTGCAATGAATACTAAAAACTATTTACTAATTAAGAACTATACTAAACACTAACATTATAACTAACATAATGCACTATGATACTACACAACCTGTACGGTACACACGTTAAACAATCTGAATTCCCACTTACCCATTGTGACATAAAGACACGCGGAAGAGTAGGAATGCCAGTGCGGTGGTCATTCCGTGACGTCACCACACCGCCCCAAACCAGTACTCTGGTTCACATGCGTAAAACTTGTCCTCTTCTAGTAAGTGGGTAACCTTGCGGAAAGTCGTAGGGAATTTCGAACTAAGACTTGAAGTTTTTGTACAAATATCAACATATATTTACTAGAAAAAAAGGCAATAAAGGATTTGTGAATACTAAATATGCAAGGTTTGTATGATTGCAAGTTATGTATTCAATCAAACAGTTTTTGATTAATTGAAATTCGGTTTTCAGGTAAGTGAATACAATATCTACCTGGCATTCTACTGTGTTGGTAAGTTGTCTATGAATCACGTAGTTGTATTAATTCTGTATATCGATAAGAGAACTGTTAGAAATAAAGTGCACTTCAAATTGATTGCAGTAGTATTAATTCATTGTATACCAGGATAATGAACCGAGTTTACCAAAAACATCGTAGTAGCATTTAATTACTAAGGCAGGCTTGAACTCTATTCATTTCAGAATACATATAGAGCTGTCCTTTTGTCTATCAGTTGTCTGGTAAATGCTTGGTGCAAACGAATTATATTCAGAGGAACAATTACGTATTGATGAACCGTAGGCAATAACGTATTGACGAACCGTAGGCAATAACGTTTTGATGAACCGTAGGCAATAACGCATTGATGAACCGTAGGCAATAACGTATTGATGAACCGTAGGCAGTAACGCATTGATGAACCGTAGGCAATAACGTATTGGATGAACCGTAGGCAATAACGTATTGATGAACCGTAGGCAATAACATATTGATGAACCGTAGGCAATATCGCATTGATGAACCGTAGGCAATAACGTATTGATGAACCATAGGCAGTAACGCATTGATGAACCGTAGGCAATAACGTATTGGATGAACCGTAGACAATAACGTATTGATGAAACGTAGGCAATAACGTTTTGATGAACTGTAGGCAATAACATATTGATGAACCGTAGGCAATATCGCATTGATGAACCGTAGGCAATAACGCATTGATGAACCGTAGGCAATAACGTATTGGATGAACCGTAGACAATAACGTATTGATGAACCGTAGGCAATAACGTTTTGATGAACCGTAGGCAATAACATATTGATGAACCGTAGGCAATATCGCATTGATGAACCGTAGACAATAACGTATTGATGAACCGTAGACAATAACGTATTGATGAACCGTAGGCAATAACATATTGCTGAACCGTAGGCAATAACGTATTGGATGAACCGTAGACAATAACGTATTGATGAACCGTAGGCAATAACGTTTTGATGAACCGTAGGCAATAACATATTGATGAACCGTAGGCAATATCGCATTGATGAACCGTAGGCAATAACGTATTGATGAACCGTAGACAATAACGTATTGATGAACCGTAGGCAATAACGTATTGATAAACCGTAGGCAATAACGTTTTGATGAACCGTAGGCAATAACATATTGATGAACCGTAGGCAATATCGCATTGATGAACCGTAGACAATAACGTATTGATGAACCGTAGACAATAACGTATTGATGAACCGTAGGCAATAATGTTTTGATGAACCGTAGGCAATATCGCATTGATGAACCATAGGCAATATCGCATTGATGAACCGTAGGCAATAACGCATTGATGAACCGTAGGCAATAACGTATTGGATGAACCGTAGACAATAACTTATTGATGAACCGTAGGCAATAACGTTTTGATGAACCGTAGGCAATAACATATTGATGAACCGTAGGTAATATCGCATTGATGAACCGTAGGCAATAACGCATTGATGAACCGTAGGCAATAACGTTTTGATGAACCGTAGGCAATAACGTATTGGATGAACCGTAGACAATAACGTATTGATGAACCGTAGGCAATAACATATTGATGAACCGTAGGCAATATCGCATTGATGAACTGTAGGCAATAACGCATTGATGAACCGTAGGCAATAACGTTTTGATGAACGTAGGCAATAACGTATTGATGAACCGTAGGCAATAACGTTTTGATGAACGTAGGCAATAACGTATTGATGAACCGTAGGCAATAATGTATTGATGAACCGTAGGCAATAACGTTCTGATGAACGTAGGCAATAACGTATTGGATGAACCGTAGACAATAACGTATTGATGAACCGTAGGCAATAACGTTTTGATGAACGTAGGCAATAACGTATTGATGAACCGTAGGCAATAACGTATTGATGAACCGTAGGCAATAACGTATTGATGAACCGTAGGCAATAACGTATTTATGAACCGTAGGCAATAACGTATTTATAACTTGTCCGGTACCAAGCCGGATATAAATAAATAAATCTATAAATAAAAAGAGATAGTACCTGTGTAATTCCCTAAACTGATGAAATAGTATACAAGAAACATAGTTTCAGGAACGATACAATAATAGCGTTGGCCTTGTTACCAGTTTACGGCTTTTAGAAACACAATTACGAAAACCGACAAACTAGTTCCAAAATCCATAGATAGTCTCGGAACTACTATCCTATTAGTGTTGTAGAGTCATTGATTTACGAATAGCAGTACATAATTTCCAGAATCAATAGATATGTAATGTATGATGTTCTACATACATATATGGATGCGGGGTTTTGTGTCATGCTCCAAGTCTGACAGTGTCAACTTATTTCATGCAGCAATTTACATTATATATCTTTGTAAACTTTTCAGTGCATATGCTTCATTAAACATAATCCAACCGGATGCCATATTACTTGTTCGATTGTGCTCAAATAAAGTTGACTATAACAAAATTCAGGGTAAATGTTGTATCTGTAAAACTGTTACATAAGTATAATCTAACGTTATGTGACAAGCAACCTTCCGACATACTGATTATTACTGAAGTATTCGTCTTTACTTATGTTAGTTCACAATCCGACATCACAGTACTTCACGAGCGGTTAGCAACAACATATAGGGTTATTGGCACTTGGAGTTTAACAAATGTTTGGTTATTGCACATTGTATTTGGAATAAACTGCAATATGAAATTTTTAAAATTCAAACTCATCTTCTAATAACAATTATTAAAGGATTTTTACTAAATTGAGTAGCCTACATGTGATTAATAAACGTAATATTTGTACAGGAATATTGAAAGGCGTGATTGATTATACGTAAATACATTGGTCCCGGAAATCTACAGTTTAGAATTCCATGACCAATGTTTTGACATATAATCATGCCTTTAGACTTTCCTGTTATTAGTGAAACATAACCTCCACTCTAGACTTCCAGGACCAATGTTTTGACATATAATCATGCCTTTAGACTTTCCTGTTATTAGTGAAACTTAATCTCCGCTCTAAACTTCCAGCCAGAGACCAACACAGGATTGTTGACATATAATCGCGCCTTTAGACTTTCCTGATATTAGTGAAACATAACCTCCGTTCTAGACTTAGACTTTCCTGATATTAGTGAAACTTAATCTCCGCTCTAGACTTCCAGCCAGAGACCAACACAGGACCAATGTGTTGACATATAATCGCGCCTATAGACTTTCCTGATATTAGTGAAACATAACCTCCGCTCTAGACTTCTAGGACCAATGTTTTGATATATAATCATGCCTTTAGACTTTCCTGATATTAGTGAAACATAACCTCCGCTCTAGACATCCAGGACCAATGTTTTTACATATAATCATGCCTTTAGACTTTCCTGATATTAGTGAAACATAACCTCCGCTCTAGACTTCCAGGACCAATGTTTTGACATATAATCATGCCTTTAGACTTCCTTGTTATTAGTCAAACATAACCTCCGCTCTAGACTTCCAGGGCCAATGTTTTGACATATAATCGCGCCTTTAGACTTTCCTGATATTAGTGAAACATAACCTCCGCTCTAGACTTCCAGGACCAATGTTTTGACATATAATTGTGCCTTTAGACTTTCCTGATATTAGTGAAACATAACCTCCGCTCTAGACTTCCAGGACCAATGTTTTGACATATAATCGCGTCTTTAGACTTTCCTGATATTAGTGAAACATAACCTCCGCTCTAGACTTCCAGGATCAATGTTTTGACATATAATCGCGCCTTCAGACTTTCCTGATATTAGTGAAACATAACCTCCGCTCTAGACTTCCAGGACCAATGTTTTGGCATATAATCGCGCCTTCAGACTTTCCTGATATTAGTGAAACATAACCTCCGCTCTAGACTTCCAGCCAGAGACCAACACAGGACCAATGTATTAAAATATAATCACGCTTTTAGACTTTCCTGTTATTAGTGAAACACACCCCGCTCTAGATTTCCAGGATCAATATGCCACAATATCAACCAACTCTTGATGGTTATAGCCAAACTAAGTTTCATTGGAGTAATTGAGTTGCCACCTTCTTTAGTTAAATGGTACAATTGATTGTTAGTTTGGCCACGCCGTTACGACTCGTGTGTTGACGGTCTACTGCAACGGCGTGGTCTGGAAATTCTAAATTGGTTGAGCCTGCGCTAAGTGAAATACGACCGACCCATCTTTCAGGGCGGAAGTGTGTATACTGTTGTTTCGACTTCATTCTAGTCTCTTCAGATGTAGATAGGCACGAAGCCACTACATAACAACAATAAATAAGTACTGTAATCCAATGAGGAATTACTAGTTGGGCAAGGAAGTAAATTCTGCTAATATCCGTTTTCACAAACACCAATTCGGTGCGCCCTATTTCTAAATTATGAACGAGACTTTATAATTATAAATTTTATCCTCATCTTTTATCTACATTTTGATTATAACATACTGGAGCAGTAGTGTTACGGTTGTGGTTGTTCAACGACCTACCTACAAACAGCGAAGTTTCAATCGCTGTGAGGGCGGAGAGTGAAAAGGCATAATAATGTAATGAAATGAAATGAAATGAAAAACGTCTTTATTTATATTCAAGAGGCGAAGTTAGGGCTGCAAAGCCCTCTCTACCACTTAACCTCAAAATGTAAAACCTTCACTAAAATAATACTGTGGCACTAATAAAACATGCATAAAAATAATGAAGAGTTGATGAATAATCATAATTCCTTTACATCGAGGCTGTGTCGGACGCGTAAGGTATACTCTGCTCAAGGGAAAGTGTTGACCGAATATTCAGCCCAAGCATAAAATAATCTTAACAATAATAGATCGACTATATTTCCAGATAAAAATGTTTATCCAGATAAGAAATAAGGTGAGTTAGTTGACTTTGAGGGGTGTTCGTGTGTTCAGTTCTTAATCGATTTAACAGTGCTAGATATTGTTTAATCAACAGTTTATTTTTAGTACAGTTATTCAGTTTTAGAGCTATTACAAGTTTTTTATTTAGATGTGAGAATAATGTTGTAGGATTCCGTGTGTATTTAATTAACACTGTTTAGTGTAGTTCTAACATTTAGGCCCTTTAAAATATTAGTTAATATTCTATCAGTAATTTGACAAGAAGGCTTGTGTTTGCAATGGAAGGGGACAGAGCTGACTGCAAGCCAGTGACTGTACATTGAGCGCGTGGTATAACCGCCGCCTTGTTCACAATATAGTTTTGAAAACTGCTAAAGCTTTCTTTCTAGTTCAAGAAATTGTTATTTGATACGAGAGTACATTTTTAGTGTCACTTAAATAATGCAATCAATTTAGGTTTAAAGAAATTTTGTCTAGCGTTTGTCGTTACTGAGTTTGCAAGGGTTTACAAAAAATTAATTTATCATTAACTTGATTGAATTATTAAATGAGTCTTATACGGTACCAAACTAATCACAATGAACCGAACTGTCATCCATCCACAGGAAATAATTTTATTATTATTATTCTTGACACAGTGACAGGTTAAAGACGACTTACGCGCAATTTCACTAAACAAACCAGTTCTTAAACACAAATCTATACCTATAACTGGCAAATACCACTGACTCATGCTCTCATCGCTGTAACTAAAAAAGTACTATGCCTCCGAGGCTGAAATTTTGTAGAGTCAAAGGTTTTATGTTATAGATAAGAAGGGATTTTTAAAAGTTCTTAGTAAATCAAAGTTGGTGGCCTTTTTAGTGCCAACTTTTAAAAATGCCAAAAACAGCGTTTCTATAATTGGACTGTAGTGGCTAAATGAACGGTTATACAGCAAAACTAACAACATTTTCTGTGCCTGATTTGAGACAATCTACAAATTTGGCCCTATGACTTTTTGCTCACTTCACATCCTTCATCCTTAGGTAGTGTTAGATTTTCAATGTGTGCGTGTAAATCAAATTGGTTAATTTACGTTATCTAAGAGTAGACTTACAGATTTTTCTAGACTGTGAACTTTGTTATATAGGAGAACATACTGTGTTGAAAGGGAAAATAAACAATTTAATCTGAACACTTGTATAGCCAGGTCATAAGACAGGTCATGGCTAGAAACACGATATTTCACTGATTCAAAGTCAATTACTGTACTATGCGCCCTCTATAAGCAGACTTACAGATTTTTCTAGACTATGAACCTTTGTTATCTAGGAGAACAAACTGTTTTAAATCGGAAAATTAACAATTTAGTTTTAAGCACGCATAGCCAGATCATAGGACATGGCTAAACATGGCGATAAACACAATATTTTATTGATTCAATGTAAAATATAGTACTTTGTGCCCTCTAAAAGTAGGCTTACAGATTTCTCTAGACTTCAAAACATTTTTATGTATGACAAGCTCATTTTAATCGGAAAATTTACAATTTAATTTGACCAAATGCATAGTCAGTTCACAGGACATGGCTATTAACCCGCTATTTCACTGATTCAGAGTCAACTACAGTAATTTGTGCCCTCTAAAAGTAGACTTACAGATTTGTCTAGACTTTGAAACTTTTTTATCTAAGAGAACAAACTTATTTCAATAAGAAATTTTTAAATTTAATATATATATATATATATATATATATATATATGTATATATAAGCCATTTACCACTCATCACTGTTTCTCCAAAACTATACTATATTTGCACATAGGTTTATCTTGGCCCCTATAAGCTCACTAAGAAAGGATTTTCCTCTTCGACCTCAGGACTCCGTCCCACTGGCCTCCAAAATTCCCATGGTAATCTTATGGAGTTATTAATCAATTTATTTATTTATTTAATAGCCGTTAAATAAAAACAAATAGAATAAAATTATGGTAGGCTAAACTTTTAAAATTAAAAATAATTGAGTAGAGTAGTAACATCAGCCGTTCTAAATTTGATACTGTGTAAACTGAAAGGTTGCTGCATATTTTATTTATACAATCAAAACACAATTTTATGACCGGCGAAGCGGGCGGGTACAGCTAGTATTACTATAAAAAGCAAATTAGTTCAAGCAAAAGCTCCATCATAATTTTTTCTTAAAGAATATGACATGGTGGGCACTATAATTAGTTAGAAAATGATTGCTTACTTATTTTAAGTTTGACAGCAAATTAAATTAAACCTCAGAGTTTTGTCATTTCAGACCAGCGATGCGTAGCCGTTCCGTCAGTACCAAAGTTATTTTATTCGGACTATAAACGAGTAATTTTTATTTTAATTTTTGTTTTGTAAAAATACTTTATGCTGCAAATACAGCCCATAAATATTTATCTGTATCCCATCCGGGAACTTTGGTCCAGTGCAACAGTTTTCCCGTTATGACTCACGCCCCCTTCGGCTGAACCATATCATTGCGTGTATCACATGGCCACGCCGACGATGTCGCGGCCAGGAATGTCGGTCCCGTTCCAAACGTAACGGCCACGTCGCTACCGGTCCGCGTTAACCTACTTCCGGCGGCCTTTCTCCACCCAAGGTCGCCTTATGTCTTCCGGCCTTCCTGAGGCCATCACACCGCGTGTCTGCAATCACATCTTCCCTTGTCAGGGTTCAATTAAGCAGGTTCCACACTATTCGCGAATACGGCCGAATGTTAAGGACGAATATTCGCCCGAATGTTCGCTAACATTCGTTTTCCCGGGCCGGTGATTTCGAGGTCAAATATGTTTCAAGTTCGTGGCGCTCCCACACTATTCGGGTGAACGTTTGGCGAACTTCTGGACAATGGTTCAGTAATTAATGATAATAGTATAGTGTATTTTCATAATGAATAATAACAGTAATACCACTACATACTAAATACTTAGAACTAAGAGCCATCGGCACTCTGTATATTTAAGAGCCATCGGCACTCTGTATATTTAAGAGCCATCGGCACTCTGTATATTTAAGAGCCATCGGCACTCTGTATATTTTAGTTATAAGGAACTAATAATTTTAAATTAAATAGGTAAGTTAACGATATCGTCCGTTCACTTCAGGAATCAATTTCAATTATTTTGGCGCCTTAAAGCATGTGTTGAACAACATTCCATGTATTCTTAAGTGAAAATTAACAAATCGAATCGTAAGAGTGTTAATAATATAATGGGTATTGCATAAACATAATTATTGAAATAAAATATTGTCGAGTTCAAACATTCCTTATAAAATAACAATTAAATAGATTTTCCAAAATCTAAATGTAATTATTTATATAAAATATACTATTCAACAAAATGCCTAATACGCCCTTTTTAATTTCTAAATTTTATTGAATAAAATTGACAATCAGAGGTTATCTGATTGGTACAGTTATAATATTTAAAGTGCTCTTGAAAATTACAGGTCGTAAAATAAAAAATCATTATCTTAGATTTTTATTAATATAAATTGTCAATTTTTTACTACGCTAGGTTCTAAGAAGTTTTAGTTCTTGTAATTATTGCGTCCTTCATTTAGTTTCTATCGACAAAGGAATACATTATTGCGAATTAATGATCGTATGCTATATATTAGATTAAAGTTAAATATTACTTAATCAATAAATTTGTACTAAATTAATAAACAATTAATATACTTAGTTGTGTTAATACTATATACAGTAATAACACTGACATTATATACTTATTTGAAAATATCAGCAGACACTGCTCTCTTGCAACTCAAGCCACTGAACGTTCGCGAATAGTGTTGGAGCTTCCTAAACATTCGTCGAGTCAACATTCGGCGAACATTCGTCTTCTTTGATGCGGCCAAAATACCGCCTCCAGAGCGAACATGACCGAATGAACAATCAGGCATGTTCGCGAATAGTCTGTGACCGGCTTTATAGTAGCCTTACAGGAAAACGTGGAGAATTGATCTCCAAAGTTTAGTGGTCGCCAGAAAAAGATTCAGAAAAGCCACTTAGTACTGTAGGTACGTAATGTTTATTATATCAAGCATTTTTTAAACAATATCTGTTGCTAGTTGTAGTTGTTGACGAAGATAACCACGCTGTTATCGAGATACGAGAACACTTTCCTCACCCTCTAACACACAGCTGGGAGACAACAACTCGTACTTACAGTCACACGGCTGTCGAGAACCCATTCCTCACCCTCTAACACACAGCTGGGAGACAACAACTCGTCCTTACAGTCACACGGCTGCCGAGAACCCATTATTTGCTCTCTAACACACAGCTGGGAGACAACAACTCGTACTTACAGTCACACGGCTGTCGAGAACCCATTCCTCACCCTCTAACACACAGCTGGGAGACAACAACTCGTCCTTACAGTCACACGGCTGCCGAGAACCCATTATTTGCTCTCTAACACACAGCTGAGTGACAACAACTCGTCCTTACAGTCACACAGCTGCCGAGAACCCATTCCTCACCCTCTAATACACAGTTGAGTGACAACAACTCGTCCTTACAGTCACACGGCTGCCGAGAACCCATTCCTCACCCTCTAACACACAGCTGAGTGACAACAACTCGTCCTTACAGTCACAAGGCTGCCGAGAACCCATTCCTCACCCTCTAATAAACAGTTGAGTGACAACAACTCGTCCTTACAGTCACACGGCTGCCGAGAACCCATTCCTCACCCTCTAACACACAGCTGAGTGACAACAACTCGTCCTTACAGTCACACGGCTGCCGAGAACCCATTCCTCACCCTCTAATACACAGTTGAGTGACAACAACTCGTCCTTACAGTCACACGGCTGCCGAGAACCCATTCCTCACCCTCTAACACACAGCTGAGTGACAACAACTCGTCCTTACAGTCACAAGGCTGCCGAGAACCCATTCCTCACCCTCTAACACACAGCTAAGTGACAACAACTCGTCCTTACAGTCACAAGGCTGCCGAGAACCCATTCCTCACCCTCTAATACACAGTTGAGTGACAACAACTCGTCCTTACAGTCACACGGCTGCCGAGAACCCATTCCTCACCCTCTAACACACAGCTGAGTGACAACAACTCGTCCTTACAGTCACAAGGCTGCCGAGAACCCATTTCTCACCCTCTAACACACAGCTGAGTGACAACAACTCGTCCTTACAGTCACAAGGCTGCCGAGAACCCATTCCTCACCCTCTAACACACAGCTGAGTGACAACAACTCGTCCTTACAGTCACACGGCTGCCGAGAACCCATTCCTCACCCTCTAACACACAGCTAAGTGACAACAACTCGTCCTTACAGTCACAAGGCTGCCGAGAACCCATTCCTCACCCTCTAACACACAGCTAAGTGACAACAACTCGTCCTTACAGTCACACGGCTGCCGAGAACCCATTCCTCACCCTCTAACACACAGCTAAGTGACAACAACTCGTCCTTACAGTCACAAGGCTGCCGAGAACCCATTCCTCACCCTCTAACACACAGCTGAGTGACAACAACTTGTCCTTACAGTCACACGGCTGCCGACAAGTTTGTTTTACTACCAGTCTTTTGAGGCATGACCATTGAAACTCCTGTTGCATGAGAGAAAGCAGGAAGTCAACCCCATTGCACATCAGCACTTTTACCTCAGAGGAGAGGAAATAAACCAACCTGGGTTTTTATGCTACGGATTCTGTGTTTAACGTGAACATTTCAAGTAAGACCTAAATATCAGTGATATTATCATTATCTTGGGATATCTTTGACGGTCGAAACAAAGTTGGGGTATCATACTCTATGACCGTCATTGGTGGAACCCCCGTTTTTGCACTGGGGTGGGAAAATGCAACTACTGGAAATTTAAGTGGGGAATGTCAATTGATCAGTCATTGATTGCGTAGTCGGAGTTCAAACTGTGGATCACATAGACAATGAGTGCCCATTGCGTTCTTTTCAGGGGGATTGTCTGGTCTTCCTTCAATCGGAGAAACAGGTGTTGAATGGTTACAAAACCTGGATTTGGCTCTCTGACGGGAATAAAAATTTAAACTTTAATTCACAAGTACGTTGTACTTTAGATTGTTTTATTTATATATTGTTTAGTGGTACGTTTAATTTTTGTATTAGTTTGATGATTGGCTTTAAAAGCTGTATTATATACTTTTTTTTCATAAAACAGCAAAGTATTTGACAAAACGTCATTAACTCGTTAATTACCTGGCTTACCAATATCTACAATATAAGTTAATTTTTATTAATTTTGAACAATTCATAATGTGGTCCTTGTCCATAAGATCAGATGAATTATATAAAATACAATTTGAAATTTTCATATATTCCGAAGCGATGAAGATATTTTCGAAGGAAGTCAAGTCCTGTTTTCAGACGAAATGCAACAACAGCATTTTTTCTTGGGAAATCTTAAATATAATTTTAATCTTTCCATGATTTGTTTTTTATTTCGTTTTTTAAAGTAATTTGGAAATTATTTTTATAGGATATTTAATTTTGTTTTTTGCTTGGCAGAAAGTAGTTGTGTTGTTTTGATGAGGTGGATTTTTTGTTGCTCCTTGTTTAGCTAGTTTGTCAGCTAATTCATTTCCTTTGATATTACAATGTGAAAGAATCCATTGGAAAATAAAATTTCTATTTTGATCATTTGAGTTTTAAATAAATTGTATGCATTCCATTAGTTCTTTTGATTCCATTAGTGATTTTTGTATTATTACAAATCGTTCTGTTGCTGATTTTCACAAAATAAAACAATGTTTTAGGTTGTATATATTCATGTATAATTTATTTTCAGCTAGTTTTATTGCAGCTATTTCACCATCAAAGGCAGTTTTAGACGAATCAAGTGTTTGATAGTGTGAAAATAGTTCGGAAAAAACTCCAGCACCAACCGAAGATTTCTGGTTTAGTTTTGAACCATCTGTATAAATATGAGTCCATAAAGGTTTTGGAAAATTTTGATCTATTGTCTCTATATTTAGTTGGTTTAGTATTTCAGGGTTTAGGTCAGATTTTTTGGTAGTTTTTGTTAAGTTTAGGTTGAATTGTATGTTATTAATTTCAATTGCGTGTTCAGGAATCAAAAAACATTTTGCTAGAAAAGATAAATTATAAGTAATTTGGCATTGATGTATTTTTAAATAAAACCATCTTGAGTTTTGAGATTTTCAACTGAGTTTGAAGGACTTTTTCCAAAATGTGTTATTAGGTAGCCTTAACAATTTTCATATAAAATAAGTGCTTTTTCTTGAATAATCATTTCTATTGGGATGTGCTTTGTTAAAGCAAGCATGGCATTAATGGGTGTAGTTTAATTGCTCCTGTAATTAGCCTTAGGTCTTAAATACATTCAAGCTTACTTAATTGAGTTTGATTAGCAGTTATAATTACTTCACAGCAATATGTTAAATTAGGTTGTATATATAGTTTGTATGTTTTATTTAATGTTGACGTGTTACTTTCCCATTTACTACCACATAATCTTTTCAAAATTTTGAGTTTTTTTACTAGTTTTTGCTGTTACATTTTCAATTTGACCTTTCCAACTTAATGTACTATCGAATACTACAACCAAGATATTTACTGTTTTCTTTCTGATCGAGGATTTTATCATTAAATTTTAGTTGTGGATGTATTGGTTCATGACATAGGGAAAAAGATTGGAATTAAGTTTTGTCAATATTGACTGTCATACCATTTTCATTCCTCCATTTATATAATTGTAAAATTGCTTCATTGAGGATAGTTACAGTTTTATTTTTTTTTTTCATTGTATTTAGGTGTTTCTATCCACATAAATACTTCATCTGCATGAGAATGTTAATGCCTTTAACTGATTTCAGTCAGTTTCCCAAATCATTTATATATTGAATAATGTACAACTATCTACAGTACATTATTCAATATATAAATGATTT
This sequence comes from Stictocephala bisonia, assembly GCA_035578905.1. Classification (NCBI taxonomy): domain Eukaryota; kingdom Metazoa; phylum Arthropoda; class Insecta; order Hemiptera; family Membracidae; genus Stictocephala; species Stictocephala bisonia. Next base: position 5,527,427 of record JAQJVL010000013.1, read on the forward strand.
GGGAAACTGGGGAAGACCTGTTTGTAATATTTTTTATTTTGATAAAGCTTGACCATACTTAACACGAATACATCTTTGTGATAAGAATTGTTCATCGTAACATACTGTACGATCTTTTACACCAATATTTACCATCTTTTTTAGTAAGTGTTCTCTTCATATAGAGTCATAAGCACATTTAAAATCAACAAAAACTGCAGTTAGTATATTACTTCTGTTAATGCTGTTCTTGATATGCTGACTGAGTGTTACTACGTGTTGGTTTGTAGATCTGTGATAGCGGAAACTAGCTTGTGAGTGAGATAGTAGGGAGTGTTCTTCAAAGAACCAATTAAGTCTTTTATTGATAATTCTTTCCATTATCTTGGCTGAAACACTTCTTAAAGAAATTATTTCTTTAGACCTATTATAGGTCTATAACTTGATGTGTTCGTTGTGTGTTTGTCCTTTTTTAATGTTGGGATTATTATTGCTTGTTTCCATCTTGTTGGTATTATTCCCAGGTTCCAAATCTTATTGCAAAGTTTGAGTATTGTAGATTTTGCTTTGTGGCTAAAATGGATGAAAAATTCAGCATGTAACCCATCAGCACCTGGTGCCTTTTTAATTGATTAATGGCAATATTTAGTTCTGATAGTGAAAATGCATTAGAAAAATTTCTATTAGTTTTAATAGTTGTATTTTCTAGAGATTGTTTTATAATTTTCTTCTCTTTTTTTTATCAATTTTCGTTTTAAATTTGCTATCTTTCTTTTGATATTTGGAGTAAAATTTAACAAATTCATTACTAATATCTTTGTCGTTTATTATATAGTTATTACCTTTTTTATTGGTTCTTTTTTCAACTCAGTACTTTAATTTTGAATTTTATTAAGAAATTTGAATGTTTTTGCAGAATCTTTTTTGAAATTTATGTTGGAGATGAAAGAGTTAAATGTATTTCTTTTTGCATAATTTACAGCCATTTTCATTATTGCTGCTTTGTTCTTCCGTTTTTTTTACTGATTCTTGGCTTTTTTTCTTGTTCAGCCTTAATTATTAAGTTGTCTCTTAGTTTTTTTATTTCATTTAGTTCTTTTGTCCAAAAACATTTGTATTTTTTTTTTTTTTTTTTTTACCATATGGGATATATTTTTTAGCTGAACTAAGGACAATTTTTGTAATAGTGTCACATATTTTATCGGGGTGTTGATTAAAATCTATATTATTTTCATTTAGTTCTATCTCAAGCATATAAGTAAAATTGGTCCAATCTGCCTTTTTAAAATTTCAGGAAGGTCTGATGTTTTTAGATGCATTTTTATTTCTTGAAACATTAATTTTAATTTTAGCTATCATTATTCTGTGTCCAGCTCTAGGATCTTCAATTAGTATTATGTCAGTATTATAAACTAAATTTGATGAAACAAGTAGAAGGTCTCAGTTACTAGTTGTCCCATTATAATGAAAATAAGATGGTGTATCATTATATTTGTATATTAATTCAAAATTTATAGTATTGATTAAATCTTCCATCTTTTCCTGAGTAGTTTCGATCAGTGTAGCCTACTCTTTTAAAATGTGCATTAAAATCGCCAATAATAACGGTTTTATTAAAAATATTTAAGTTGTCAAATTCTGGAGAATTATGTGGTGGATTGTAAACTGAATATATTTTTAAATGGTTACTTATTTTCCACACATTTATTAAAACTACTTCTGATTTATCATTTGTATCACACATTTCCTTAATAAGTTCAAAGGTTGTTGTTACATTATTGTGTACACTTACTAATATACCACTAGCTACCTGCCTATATTTTTCCATTATATAGATATTATAACCTTCAGAGTTGTATCTTGGAAGTGATTGCTTTGTTAAGTTTGCTTCTGTGATACAAAATACATCAATATCTTCTCTACTTATAATAGTTTTTAATTCAACTTTTTTTGCTTGGGTCAGGCCTCCAGCATTCCAATGTAATATCTTAAGATTATGATTGTTGATTTGTAAGTGATTCTTATTTTTGTTCATGATTAGGCAAAGAGATTTTTTTCTTTTAAGTAGTTTTAGGGAAGTCAGGATGTTGCTGAGAGAATAGACTATTTAGCCGTCAGGGAAGACCGTATGGGCAACCCTCGTGCACTAGGAAGTAATTCTACGTTGCACTTGATTTTATGAAATTATTCTGTGTTTCATGTTCATATTTACAAAGTTTGAAATTTTAGGTTAGGTTTAATATGATGTGTTTAGTTGTATAAATATAAATTGTTATATAAAAACTATTACTTAAATTATAAATATACTTACAAATTGTTCATTAAACGCTTCTTGAGATGTAAAATGATAACTAGAATAATTAATTTTAAATTATATTAATCAAAAGTAAGTGGACAAAAGTAAAGTTCTTTTTTATTTTGATATTACAGCTGATAAAAAAATATGTTTAGTCTTTAACATGTATTGTTTAGTTAAACAATACATGTTCAAAACTATATACAAGCATTCAAATAAAATTGACGAGGAACAGAGCTTTTAGCACGGAATGTTTAAATTTGTGACTCAGCGTTTATTTGCAAGAACGAAAATAGCTACGTTATTGATGGTCTTGCTGTTAAAACTAATGGAGCATCTGACAGTGTCGGACACATTGCTGACAGATGGAAACCCACCCGGTGGGAGTTGAGCCTATTGTTGATGAAGGAACAGATTGTCTTACGTGGCTATTAACGAGCCCAAGGAATTCTTCAGATATGACCCTTTGGTTAAACCATATATAAATAAATACTTTAATCTACCTTTTAGCGTTTTAGGCTAATATCCGATCATACTTAAAACGGAAAAAACGCGTTTTCGCTACTTTGGTAAACCAAAATTTCAGGCCACAATATAGAAAAGGACTCATATTTTCATTAGCCAAGTTCTTTCAGAAACCAGTATAAAAGAGGCTGCATGGTGAATAGCTTATTGTAGCGAATGTCGCCACAATGACAGACACATTTTAAGACATGCAAGCGTTGGAACATGTTCCAGGTATTTTTATCACACTGCCACGGTTCTTCATTATATAAGAAAGGAAAATTATATTAAATGTATTCTTATTTAAACTATATACGGTGATTAAAATAGTATATTTTTTCATATTATGTTTGGACGTTTTTCAAAAGGTGGGAAACTTAATTGCCTTACTACAGTTTAGAACATAATTTGCATAAGGAAAATATGAAGCATAAAACTAAAAAGCATAATTTAGGTAATTTGATAGACAAATCTTGTTTCATTTAATACCAGCTTTTTGACTCCTATGTTCTGGTAGCAGACTTGAAATACCTCGGACTACAGGGTTATCCTCAACTGCTCCCCTAATGAATAGACTCAAAACACACATTTAAGAACTAGAACAATGGAAGAACTGCGTAAGTATAAAATTAAAATTTAAGGCTACCGCATACATTTATGGACCCCTTCCAAAAATATCATAGCCCCTCTGGGTTTAGATCCGTTCGCATTTATCTGCCTTAAACGAAATGTCTTGAGAGAATTATTTATTAACATATTTATTATTTTCTTGATTATAATAGATTACTACCTGACTTTTAGTTTCTAATCATATCACTACCAGATTGAAGGACCACCATTTAAAAAATTACAGACAGTATTAGTTATGTAATAGACAAAAAACAAGTCTCAGTTTTGATTTTTCAGGAGTTTGGAAATTTTCAAGTAAAAAAACAAAAAAAAAAAAAAAAACGCGAAAATTACTTCGTAAATAGGACTAAATCTAAGGAGCCAGACACGTCGATACGCACTCACTCTGACATCCTCACTGTTAAATTGATTTCAATTTCTAAGAAATAGTCGGCTTTCATTTGTAACAATGACTTCATCCATCCATCACATTAATTCAAAATCCATATCTAACCATATCTTGACCGTGTCTTAAGAATAAATAAATAAGTCAATACACCAACTAACTGTGGTGTAACCACTGGACTGACAATTACTTTAACAAAAGTACAATTATATTTTGAATCCTTATGTGAAACTTTTATATAAGCCTAGTTTTTATCTAAAATTTAGATCAGTAAGACGACCAATCAAAGGAGGGCAGTATGTTCTGCCCCTACACTTCATTGCACATTATATTACTAACACTATTTGGCATTACCTATTGAACAACCCAATGAATTTATTTATAACAGCCTGTAATTGTTTTAGTAAAATAATTAATTATTTTATTTCTATCCAACATTTAATTAAAAACTGAACATTTATTTTATGGATTCAATTCTACTGCGTTAATTAGGATAACTATTTAAAAGACTTCTGGTTTACCTCAATATTAAAACAAATGTTCATTTTTTCTGTCACCAATTTTTATTTCCATTACTTTGTTTTGATTATTTAAATTATTTTGCTCTGCGTTTAAATGGCTTTAATTAATTTGTAGTCTGAAAGACTCCAACTATGAGGAAAGTGAGATATGATGGATGAAGTCTCAATTATTGCAACCGCTCTCTACCTTTTTTTGTCATAACTTCTTCAAGAAGACTATTGAAAAGCTCGTTATTTTATTATTTTTAATTAATTTTGTACAGAACTGAAGTAATAATAGACTAATTTTGTCTCCTAATACACAGACAGAAAGTGAATAAACATTGATTTGGAGCGGATGACCATCGACCAATGAAAACACCTGATGTTTAAAAGTACTAACATTGAAATTTAGGGCTTTTTAATAACCCAGTATTTTTAAGGAGATCTCACTAAATTGTGTCTGCATTTTTAGCAAAATAAGAGGTTAAATTTACATTTTTTATTACTTCTTTACGCAAAAAACTGCATCTGCATATAAAATTTATTTTAATATTAACTTTGTTTAGCATAAGATTGGATAAGAAATATTATAATAGAAAATGTACTACAGTTTAACAGAGTACGGGTTTTTATACACGTTTGTTGTATTATTTGTTGGCTTGCACTTATAAAATAATGGATATTAACAGTTAAAGATAATAAAACGTAAGGTTTAAGAAAGCAGAACCATATTTTGCATTTAACATTTCCAACAATTAACATTCATTGATTACTTTGGTTCATTCACAACGGCATTACTCAAAAATACAGCTGATCACAAAAACAACGTTCCAGGCAGCACCAACTTGAAAAACTCCTCCCCAATATATGTAGAGGTTGAGTGGTGAGTACTTATTGGTCGTGACTCCACCTAATTTGTGTTAACTTTACTATATACTTCCAACTCATTTAATTGCTTCACTATTTCATATTGTATAACGTATTGCTGTGCAATCGTCACTAATAAGTTAATAATTACTCCATAAAGTAGGAGCAGAACATACCTGGAACTGAACAGCAAAGATGATGGCAACTAACCGAATCATCGCGACTTCCAACCTATCCGGTTCTATTTAATAATCTTCCTAACAATTTTAGATACATCATGAAATCTATTTGTGGGTAAAAGTCAAATTATATCTTATTAAAAAAGCACTTAAGTTTATTTCACTTTAAGAATAGGAATCACTTCGCACCAAGCGAATGTAGATGTGCCGTAAATCTGTGTGTAGGGATGGTGGGTGAAGAGAGCTTAGAGTGACACCATTATGGGGAGGAAGAGCAATGTAATGGTTGTAAAACCTTATAATGGGTCCTTTGTAATAAACCATGAAATAATTACATTTGACAGATATTAATAGATCAGAATATGTCCTTAGCTCTAAAGTTTTTTACAGTTGACGATCAAAATTTTCAAAGATAGAGAAACTATTATGGAATTCGTCATCGTCAATGTTAGTGAAAAATCAATTCACTTATTTTTCGGTCCTGAGATCTTCTTATGAGAAACCTGGACAAAAATAAACCTTTAACGAACTTGCATACCTTTACATTTGCTAGCAAGATCTTAAGACTTGACACACATGAAGTAACACGTTACAGTAATAATAATAAATTTATTATAACTGATAAAAATGCAACAACAACAAAAACACAGGAGGAAATTTTACAAATTTAAAAGACCGCACAATGAATGCCCTAAAAGGTCAGTAACCAACTTCTTTCCCTCACCTGCAATCCATCAGCATTCTGCAACTTTTTTCTTCAGTATTCACTATCCAGTTATATCGCTATCCAGTTATATCACTATCCAGTTATATCACTATCCAAATATATATACAAATAGTACACAACAATAGTAACTTATATATGTTGTGTGTGTTCATATGTATGTTTTAAAATTCTCGATGCTGTGTTTGGGTAATGCATTTTTGTTATTATTTCTAAATTGGCTAAGAACAATTAGGCTATATTAAGCATGTTTCAAGGATCCTTTATTGGCTTACATATTAGATTAGTTCAATTCTCTAAGTTTGAATGAAACTAACTTTTTCTTATAAAACGTCTGCTTTATTAGTCGAATTTCATTGTTTAACTATTTACGCCAACGAAGGAAGGTGCTGCGATGAGTCCTCAATAACATATGATCTTACAGTTGGGCATATGTTTAAAATATTTGGACTTTGCGTAAATGAGGTTTTAGTTTTTTTTATAAGAGAAAATAGTCCCAATGTTCTAAGCAAACTGGTTAGATAGCTCATTGCAGGTTTAATTTGTCACCTGCCGTCGATTCTAAGGGTTTATCAACAATCAAAGGAGCCACTTACATTATTTGGTAAGATTTTTTCGCACACATAAAAAATAATAACTCAAGGTCGTTTTGACTCACTGATTTGAAATTAAAAAATTTTTTTGCAATAAGACTTTTGAAGTTTTTTTTAAAGAATACGTAATTAATTGGCAAGCTAAAATATTCGATGTAACAATTCAACGCCAAACTATATGATGCTAGGTCGGAAAAGATGATCTAAAATTGACTTCTTTAATTAAATAATAGAGTGTTTAGCTCTATGCATCTGCATCTCTCAAAAAGTTCCTTCAGGTTAGGATAGTAAATATTTAATTAGTACTAACACACAGCACTGAAGTGACCGAATGAAGCACTAAGTGGAGGTTTCCCTCCTAGAAAACTCCAAAGACATCGGTTTATGTTGAAACGTTTCGTAATAATAACAATCGTATTATAACAATTGAAGTGTCATTTGGAAGCTGAAAACCTATTCTAGTAGACTATAAGTTGGTTTTTGTAAAAAAGTGAGTTCTGTATTTTAATATTTTTTTCACGGATCAATAACCATGCAAATCTTCAAATGTAATTCTTGATGATTTGACAATTAAAAAAACTCATAATATTAACATATGGTCCACTAGAATGGAACTTTAATAGTCATAAAGAGTTCATTATAAATCATTATACAGTAGTAATAAACACGAACCGTACAGTTGAAAATAGAAAAGAATGCTTTTGCCCTTTGACACTAAAATCGCATTGCTACTATGTCTGGGGCTAGCGGTGGCTTGGCAGTTTGGGGCTGTCTGGGGCTAGCGGTGGCTTGGCAGTTTGGAGCGGTCTGGGGCTGTCTGGGGCTGTCGGGGGCAGTCCGTGGCTGCTGGGGCAGTCTGGGGCTGTCTGGGGCTGTCTGGGGCAGTCTGTGGCTGTCTGGGGCAGTCTGTGGCTATCTGGGGCTGTCTGTCTGTGGCTGTCTGGGACAGTCTGTGGCTATCTGGGGCTGTCTGTGGCTATCTGGGGCAGTCTGTGGCTGTCTGGGGCTGTCTGTGGCTGTCTGGGGCAGTCTGTGGCTATCTGGGGCTGTCTGTGGCTGTCTGGGGCAGTCTGTGGCTGTCTGGGACAGTCTGTGGCTATCTGGGGCTGTCTGTGGCTGTCTGAGGCTGTCTGTGGCAGTCTGTGGCTGTATGGGGCAGTCTGTGGCTGTCTGGGGCTAGCAGTGGCTTGGCAGTTTGGGAAACGGCCACCTTGATCCAATTATTGAAATTGATTGATGCAAGTTTTGATGCAACTCTTCATTTCCTCTTTAAAACCTGAAATATATGTCCTTTAAATTCTTTGTATATTAGTAAATCTGAGTCTGCGACTGGTAAATTTTGGTAAGTTTCAAAGAATAATCAGTAAAACTTCTTCATGTTGTAATTAACAACATTCTCACTTGCCACCTTTTAAAAAATATGTTTGTACAATATAAAAATATGTTGTAGCTTCAAATGGAATCACACAGGTTTAATTTCTTACAGTTGAGTACACTGGGCAATCAAAATCGACCTTCATCTTGGCGCATGGCGTTAAAGACCATAATTGTAAATATTTGCTGTTGGACAACTAGTCTCACCTTGAGTTAGAACTGGTTGGTGGGGAACCCATGCATAAGTGACTCGGCGCTGTCGGAGGAAAGCATCATTACAATACAATAATCTTTATTGTAACTTACTTTTTGACGTTCCAGATGCAGACATTGATCTATTTTTGCGTTGCAATTATTTAAATAAATAGTTTAATTACTATGCAGTTTTTTCAAATACAAATCAATAATGTAAGCTATTGAGTGCACCTAGCTAATAGGTGAAAGTAATATAGTGACTGGAGAAAAGTTCACCGTTAATTCATAACTGTGTCAACCTAGTGCCTTGCTCATTAACGGTCAAAAGCCTGGCTCAAGTCTGCTCTCAGCTCTGACACTTTCAAAAAAAGTAAACCTCATTTCATTTTAATTTCTCTCTAATGAGCGGGTTTAGCTTGATTTTTTAATTTACTCAACAGGTTCGAATAAATGTACGTTTATTTAAAATGTGCACTCATTAGTATTCTAATTGTTGATTAATTGATTCAGTAATGTGTGAACCTAAGACCCAAACAGTGGGGGGTTTACCATAAACCGAGCGATAAAACATAGGTACACAACGTGTCCTCCGCACACCATCAGCACTGATGTTCAAAGAATATCCATTACATACTACTTTTTACAGGAAAATTGCGAATATTTATATGTTTTGTGTATATTTTGAAAGCGTTATTTACTGGAAGTCTTAAAATGCACTAACAAACATCTAATAGACTTTTTATAGAATCGCCTAGATGAGATTTCAACATTGTAGCAGTAATATCTCAGAGGAATTAAATTTTGTTCATATTTAGTTCCTCTGAGGTCTACATTTCTTTTGTGGTAAGGGTCATGACTTGTTTTAAGACAGTCATGACCCTTACCACAAAAGAAATGTACATTACATTTTCTGTTTTTGTATTGTAAACAACACATTAAAATTCTAGTTAAACATTAAACTTACTGGATAACTGTGGACATAAAGTTATTGGATCTTCAACAATGTATTCTTGAGGCTGATAAACCTACGAGAACAAGTCTGGTTAACATTGCCAACTGTCCAACTAAAATTAGTACGGTATTTTATCGATCACAGTAGAACATACTGCATGCATAATATAGTCATTAGATTTAATATCCAGACTATTCAAAATACTTTAACATCAATGTCAAGTTTTTAAATTGAATGTATCGAAATAAATTTATTAATCAAGTAATTTTGAATAGAGGACTAGAAGGTTGCGCTAAGGGCATCACTTGTGGTTTGTATTGTTGCTACCCTCCCACCCCTCAAACTACTAACAATTATATCGAATGTAGCTCCGTGTAACCGTTACGCTGGGGGGTCTAGAGTCCTTGTGGTTTATATTCATGCTGCACTGCCACTCCTCAAACCACTGACAATTATCGAATGTAGCTCCGTGTAACCGTTACGCTGAGGGCATAACGTCTAGAGCCCTTGTGGTTTGTATTGATGCTGCCCTCCCACTCCTCAAACCACTGAAAATTATCGAATGTAGCTCCGTATAACCGTTGCGCTGAGGGGGTAATGTTTAGAGCACTTGTGGTTTGTATTGATGCTGCCCTCCCACCCCTCAAACTACTGAAAATTATCGAATGTAGCTCCGTATAACCGTTGCGCTGAGGGGGTAATGTTTAGAGCACTTGTGGTTTGTATTGATGCTGCCCTCCCACCCCTCAAACTACTGAAAATTATCGAATGTAGCTCCGTATAACCGTTGCGCTGAGGGGGTAATGTTTAGAGCACTTGTGGTTTGTATTGATGCTGCCCTCCCACCCCTCAAACTACTGAAAATTATCGAATGTAACTCCATATAACCGTTGCGCTGAGGGGGTAATGTTTAGAGCACTTTTGGTTTGTATTGATGCTGCCCTCCCACCCCCCAAACTACTGAAAATTATCGAATGTAGCTCCGTATAACCGTTGCGCTGAGGGGGTAATGTTTAAAGCACTTGTGGTTTGTATTGATGCTGCCCTCACTCCTCAAACCACTGAAAATTATCGAATGTAGCTCCGTATAACCGTTGCGCTGAGAGGGTAATGTTTAGAGCACTTGTGGTTTGTATTGATGCTGCCCTCCCACCCCTCAAACTACTGAAAATTATCGAATGTAGCTCCGTATAACCGTTGCGCTGAGGGGGTAATGTTTAGAGCACTTGTGGTTTGTATTGATGCTGCCCTCCCACCCCTCAAACTACTGAAAATTATCGAATGTAACTCCATATAACCGTTGCGCTGAGGGGGTAATGTTTAGAGCACTTTTGGTTTGTATTGATGCTGCCCTCCCACCCCCCAAACTACTGAAAATTATCGAATGTAGCTCCGTATAACCGTTGCGCTGAGGGGGTAATGTTTAAAGCACTTGTGGTTTGTATTGATGCTGCCCTCACTCCTCAAACCACTGAAAATTATCGAATGTAGCTCCGTATAACCGTTGCGCTGAGAGGGTAATGTTTAGAGCACTTGTGGTTTGTATTGATGCTGCCCTCCCACCCATCAAACTACTGACAATTATCGAATGTAGCTTCGTGTAACCGTTACACTGAGGGTACCGTATAATGTCTAGATCCCTTGTGGTTTGTATTAATGCTGCCTTCCCACTCCTCATACCTCTGAAAATGTATTATCGAATGTAGCTTCCTGTAACCGTTGCGCTGAGGGAAAACATCTAGAGTCCTTGTAGTTTGTATTAATGCTGCCCTTCCACCCCTCAAACAACTGAAAATTAATTATCGAATGTAGCTTCGTGTAACCGTTACGCTGAGGGCATAATGTCTAGATCCCTTGTGGTTTGTATTAATGCTGCCTTCCCACTCCTCATACCTCTGAAAATGTATTATCAAATGTAGCTTCCTGTAACCGTTGCGCTGAGGGAAAACATCTAGAGTCCTTGTAGTTTGTATTAATGCTGCCCTTCCACCCCTCAAACAACTGAAAATTAATTATCGAATGTAGCTCCGTGTAACCGTTGCGCTGAGGGCATAATGTCTAGAGCTCTTGTGGTTTTATTAATGCTGCCCTCCCACCCATCAAACTACTGACAATTATCGAATGTAGCTTCGTGTAACCGTTGCGCTGAGGGCATAATGTCTAGAGCTCTTGTGGTTTTATTAATGCTGCCCTCCCACCCATCAAACTACTGACAATTATCGAATGTAGCTTCGTGTAACCGTTGCGCTGAGGGCATAATGTCTAGAGCTCTTGTGGTTTTATTAATGCTGCCCTCCCACCCATCAAACTACTGACAATTATCGAATGTAGCTTCGTGTAACCGTTGCGCTGAGGGCATAATGTCTAGAGCTCTTGTGGTTTTATTAATGCTGCCCTCCCACCCATCAAACTACTGACAATTATCGAATGTAGCTTCGTGTAACCGTTGCGCTGAGGGCATAATGTCTAGAGCTCTTGTGGTTTTATTGATGCTGCCCTCCCACCCCTCAAACAACTGAAAATTAATTATGGAATGGAGCTCCATCTAACTGTTGCCCTGAGGGCATAATGTCTAGAGGGCTTGTGGTTTCTACTGAGCGCCCTCCCACCTCTCAAACAACTCAAATTCTTTATTTGCATCATAGATGTAAAAATACATTTCGATGTACGTCAAAATAATACAATAATACAATATGTCGAATTTGATATCATTAATCAGTTAAAACATCAATATCAATATTCATTGCACAGTAAACAGCTAGTAATATTACGTTATGATTATTAAACAGTTTGACAAATTATTGTAATTAAATAATACCAGAAAATGGATAGTGAATGAAAATATTTTAAAGGCGTATATCGTGTTAAAGCTCAGACAAACTGTAGAGAACTCTTGGGGACTAATAATGTCTTAATTTTCTGTTGAAATTCTGTAGATTCAAACATGAATTTATTTTTGCAGGTAACTTATTAAAAAGATGAACACCTCGGTAAAAAATTTAATTTCTATAAATTTCTAAATTAAAGTTGATTGTCATTAAAGTGGATTTATTTCTAGTATTAATGTTATGAAACAATTTTTTGAAAGATGATTGATTTTGGACAATCTAAATAAGTGAAAAGTAAATTACTAAGGATGGTACAGTTAAGACGTAATGCATCCCGAAGTGACCTCTACAGCCTCAGCTCGACCAAGCCCCCAAACAATCATTAGCACCTTCTTCTGCAATTTGAACACTCTTTCTAAATTATGCTTACTTGTGAAACCCAAAAAAATAATACCATAAGACGAAACAGATTTAAAAATTCCGTAATATGAAGATAAAAGGCTTTCTCTCGTTCCAATACGGCTTAGTTGTCTCATAGCGTAGATGGATGAGTTCAGCTTCTTACAAAGTTTATCTATATGAGAATGCCATTTCATATTATTTTGGATTAAAACACCTAAAAACTTTGTGGAATATAGAGGATTTAGTATAGAGTTATTGAGTTCAAAGCCAATATGCTGAAACTGTTGGTTCGATTGAGCTGAAAATTGTAGTACGGTAGATTTTGAGCTATTAAGATAAAGCCTACTAAGTGGAAACCACTCCATCAATAGCAAAGATTTGAAATCGAAGGATTCCTTCAAAGATTCTGGATCGGCAGCTCTAAATGAAATACTCATATCGTCGGTAAACAAAACAATGCGTGGAATAGTCGTTGAGGTAGGAAACATATACAGGTAAGAAGAGAGGTCATTTATGAAAAGTAAGAAAAGTAAAGGTCCAAGGACGGAACCCTGGGGAACTCCAGCTTAAGCATGAAGATATTCAGAACGCAATCATTTCAGATTATTTTCAATTTCAACGTATTGAATTCTGTTTGAAAAAAATGACTTGAACCAACAATAAGCCTGACCTTTGATAGTAGAATGATCTACTACATCGAAAGCACGGCTTGGGTCACAAAAGAGGCCAAGCGAGCAATTCTTTGACTCAATGGCTGAAAATACATATTCGAGAAATAAAACAGCTGATGATGTATCCATATTTGGCCTAAAACCAAATTGGTATAGAGTCAATAAATGGTTACATGTAAAAAATGTCATCAGTCTGAAATGTATTATTTTCTCTAAAACATTAGACAAAATTGGTGTTATCGATATGGGCCGGAACGATTTGATATCTTTTGAACTGTTTTTTCTCTTTGCAATTGGAGTAGTTTTAGAAATTTTAAAATCTTGTGGAAAGATTCCGACAGCCAATGATAAAGAAAAAAAGGTATGAAAGTATCGGTGCTAACTCAGTATGAAGTTTTTTTAGTAAGGACAGTCCATAAAAATCTTTGGCTTCAATGTTATTTAACGATTGTATTGCTTATTTAATTTAATTTACACTAATAGCATGAGGATAGAAGTTCTTATCAGTACTATAGACATGTAGTGCTTTAATGTTACCAGAAAAGTTACTATGTCAACCAACGTGGTTTGAAATTTGTTTTGTGTAGAATTTAAATGAAGTGTTGCAATGAAAAATAAAAATATTGATACACTTTTCAAACACTACTTCAGCTGTTGATGCATTATAGACTGAATCCCAACTGTTGACTTCGATAAATGATTTAAAAATTAATTTGTTGTTTCTAGAAAAAGATCTGCACTTCAATTTAGTTTTCAAAACTTTCATAGGTAAAATATGAATATTAGATGACATAACTTGACCTTTATGATCAGACAGAGAAGTGTTAAGTACCTGAGCTAGATATCTGTTTGGTGGAAAATTAGTTAAGATGTTGTGGAGACAAGAACCATCATTGGGAGAGATTCGAGTGATTTCATGAATTGTAGGAACCAAATTATGAGATAGAAATAGGTCTTGAAGAACATGATATTAATAAGAAGTTTTCAAAAAATCTACGTTAAAATCGCCAGCAATTTTGACAAGACAATTATCCTTAGTTAGACAATCGAGAACCCTATATAAAGAATCTTTGAAAACATCAAAATGACCATCGGGGGAGTGATACAGGCATAAAATCGTGAGCTGTTACCTTGAAAAATAAATAGCATTTATTTCAAGGTGTTTCTCGACGCTGTGCTGCACGAGGTCAGGACGCGGTTTGACACTGGATTTAAGTCCGTCTTTGAACAATATTACAGGAACTTCCATAAGGGCTGGTTCTCCAAATTTACTAACAAGACTGTAGCCTTCTATGTACAATTTATTGATTGAATTCTCAGATTGCCGGTGCTCAGACAAACAAACCACGTCAGCTGACAACTCATCCTACACAACCTCGAGAGCAGGAATTTTACAGTTACAGTTACAGAACGGATATTTTGGTGATATACATTGAAAGAATACTTAGAGCTAAAATTTATATTTAAGTCATATTCAGATATGACAACTCCATATTATTACTCACTCTAAAAAATCATCATTGTTTTGTGTTGGTGTAGGGACTGGAAATGAATCATCGAATGTAGCTCCATGTAACCATTGCGCTGAGGGGATAATGTCTTCAGACGTTCTGGTTTGTATTGATGCTGCCCTCTCACCCCTCAAACCACTGACAATTATCGAATGTAGCTCCGTATAACCGTTGCGCTGAGGGATTAACGTTTAGAGCCCTTGTGGTTTGTATTGATGCTGCCCTCCCACCCCTCAAACCACTGAAAATTAATTTTCCACGATCGATGCACATGGAAATGGAACGGCAGGATGTTTCCTGCTATAACAATACATCAAGGTCGTGCACCAGTTCATTAAAAATACCCTCGTAAATTGCCACAGCTGAACCATACAAATCAACTAACCAATACTGTTTAAAATAAATATCAATTTAGACTTACTCCTTATTTTTAGATTTTATCCCTTATTTTAATTATTACCAATTTATATAATGATTTCCTATTTTTAAACTGCTTTTATTTAAATTTATTTTTAAGACGCTGGTCCTTTAAATATGGGCGGATATAGATTTCGAAAGAGTGTGATGAGAGTAGAAGTAATGTAATCATTGTTACAAAATAAGGAAAACTATTCTTTAGAAAGAGTCTTAGAAAGAGTATTGATCAATTAATCAATAGCCTAATGACAAATGAACAATCGGAGGTTATTATCTCGCCCTTTCCAAAATTTGCATGACTCTCTGGTTGGGATTTAACTGAGAACCTTTAGGTCATGAACCTGGCCTTTAACCAACTACACTACCGACCAATATTACTCATTGAATTTAAAGACTGTTTAATCTATCAGAGTGACTGGCTCT
Organism: Stictocephala bisonia; assembly: GCA_035578905.1. Taxonomy (NCBI): domain Eukaryota; kingdom Metazoa; phylum Arthropoda; class Insecta; order Hemiptera; family Membracidae; genus Stictocephala; species Stictocephala bisonia. The sequence continues at coordinate 5,542,860 of JAQJVL010000013.1, forward strand.
GGGTTCTGATTGGACGTGTAATTATCTCCAGAATTAATCGGAATTTTATGGTTAATTGTTGGAGAGAATCTTACAGTCCTAACTTCGCTCCTTATTAAAGAAATTTTTCATTTTTAGAAATGACACAGCTGATTTTAGAGCTAAAAAAAATATTCTATGTTGTTGAATTAGAAGGAAAAAACATTATGGAACCCAAGAATTACAGCATCAAATAGACAACAGTTTGAAATAAACTCTTGAGGGATCGCTCAAAAAGAACATGCATGATGACTATATTGTTGACTAAGTAGATAAGATCAACTCATATACTCCAGTTAGTAGTATTATTGTAAAATTTGTTGATTACATAAAATTAAATTTTCATTCCAAAATCAAACAACTCAAAACTGATCTGCCTTATTTTATTTTATTTTATTTATTTATTCATAAGACGCCGATCGTCAAGATATGGGCGAATATGGATTTCGAATGAGTGTGATGAGTGTAGATGAGCGAATGTAGTCATTGTTACAAACTAAGGCCGACTATTCCTTAGAAAGTGTCATTAATTAATAGCCCAATGATAAATGAACAGCCGGTGATTAACAGCTGATCCTTCTCAAAATGTATTATGACTCTGATTGGGATCGAACTGAGAACCTTTAGCTCATGAAGCTGGGATTGAACCAACTACGCTACCGACCAAAAGTCTATAAAGAGTATTTTTACTAACTACTCGGGACTGGATGTAGCCCACATTGAAATTTAATTTTAATACAAATTGAATAAATGAGTAAGTGAATAAATTAATTTATTTCCAATAGTATTTTTAAATTCTACAACATTTATAATTGTTGGAAACTGACTGGCCAAGATGCTAAAACCTATGACACCTTATCAGTAATGAGATTCTTAAAAAAAACTGCCTGCGTAATTATCAACGTATCAACAAGCCGGACAAAACTAGACATAAAATGCACCAAATTGAAATTAAAATTGGAGATGACATTGTTCAACATAAATAGAAAATAAACTTAACAAAGTCTTCTTCACATTGACTGCTGTAAACCCAATGTCCACTGTATCACAGTTTCCGAATTTTAGAGAAGAGCCAGTTTCATTTATGCCTTGACCCATGTGCGTTAGAGGGAGGTACGCCATTCAGACATGGTCTACTATGGTTCTATATATCCACGCCTAACGTACGTGGCGAGACTTTGGGGAGGTTGTGCATAACATAAAATGTAGCAAATTTTTAAAATAAAATAAGCCTTTTAGAATTATAGCTAGATTGAACTACAGTGAGTCGAGCAGATAATATTTCAAGAGGTTGGAATTACTGATTTTAATTGGTTCTTATATGAATTAATTATTGTTGATTGGGTTATTTCTTAGTTCGTGGTAGAAAGTTCACAATAATTTCACTATAGACAGGGGCACGACAACATGGTCCGGTGCTGTCAGAACATATGCCACACCTAGTTAGTGTCAGCTCTAAAGGATTGATAATTGAACAAATCGGAGCAAAATTCAAAACTCATTCTAGACACCTTCTAGAATCTTCTCAGTAGATGAATAAAGGATGATCCGTTAGAATGTTTGAGCGGCAGAACAAGGAGACAGAGACATAGGTTAAATGGTTAGTGTTTGAGCATATTTAATTCCTTTTAAATTTGTCTACTTTTATAATGTAATCATGAATGTATTCAGTAAGAAATGTATGACTTTTTTACCATGTTAATATGCAATATACGATTTATTTATTTAAATGTCAATTCAAACAACTGATAGTAATTTTGCTACAGCCTGCGATAAGATATACCATAGTACCACTGTATTGAACGTTATAAAGTATCCACCCGGTATAACGTACAGTGCTCACGGACTCGACTGTATTAACCGTTGTCCTAAGATACGTATTAAGTAGTACTATGTAAATGTTACTATTATTAAACAGTCAATAACGTTTGCTAAAAATGTCTTCTAGGCCTAATAACAAAAATAACTTGTCAAACAGCCAATTCAGAAACAATAATAATTAGTTGCAACGAATATGAAAGACAGGAACAATTTACAGATAAAGTTAATAAAAAAATGATTAACTATGGTGCACTTCTATTAAAGTTGTAACTAATGTAAACCGCACCAAAATAGTCCAATGACAGCTGTGGCATGTGAAGCCCCCTCCTCACTTCTGGCACAGCAATGTTGTCAAATTACTTACTTACTTACTGCACTATTGTTGGAATGTATGTAGTTACATATGAATATATTTCAGTTATATTTCGTGAAAAATACATTAGATGGGTGGTTGGATCTATGTAACAGACCTCTCCACATACACATTGATGACAAAAAAATCACTGTTTCAAAATTATACAACAAAATGCCTAATTTCATAAATTTCATAAAAATATAAGCCCTTAAAATTACTGTATTTACTCAAAATGTACTTCTCTCATTTATTTGAAAATCTGATAAGACGCTTCTTAAAAATTAACAAGAATGTTTAAAAAGTAATATTTTAAGTTTAATCTGGTTACTTTACCTTTAATAATATAAAATAAGACAGAACAACTCTTAAGGTTTTAATAAGGTTTATGAGTACATTAAAGTAGCCTAAATTGGCGTTGCAAAATAATTTTTTAATAGGTCTCTAGGAAGTGGTTATTATGACAGACGAAGACAACCTTTGAAAGTGGCAAGTGAGTTGTAGACACATTTGTCAACAGTTTGTCGAATGACTTGCCATGACTGTCCAAGACTTGTGTCAGAGGCGTCTTCTAGGTCACCGACCCACACGAGAAAGTTTCGCAGTCTTCACAGGAACTTGAGAAAATGATTCCTCTTTCCTTGAGCAACTTATTTACGTATATTCCAATCTAAATGTCGACCTCTCGAGACTTAAAGATATTAAAAATAATACAAATTACTCAATCCTGTGTAGTTTATTTTTCAACTATTCATAAAAACTTTTTCGTAAATGGAGATTAGTTTTCAATATTAGTAGGCAATAATAAAAGTTGAAGTAGACAAAGTTCGAGAGTGACCATGAAACACAACACAGGGACGTCAAAGGGGCTAATTACTTCAATGGATGTCCAGATGCTCTGTGTCGTTGACCAAGCTCGACCCTATCCCTCAGTAGATGTCATTACTATAGTCCGAATAAATTAACTTTGGTACTGGCGGAACGGCCTCGCGCCACTGGTCTGAATTGACAAAACTCTGAGCTTTAATTTGTTGTCAAACTTAAAACAAGTAAGCAAAAAATTTTAAACTAATTGTATAGTGACAACCATGTTGTATTGTTTAAGAAAAAGTCATGCAAAAGATTTTGCTTAAACTAATTTACTTTTTAACGTGATATTTGTGTTTAAGAACATGTTTTTATGAGTGAAATTGTGCGTGAGTCTTCTTTAACCTGTCCCTGTAGCGAGAATAATAATAATAAGATAATTTCTTGTGGATGGATGACAGTTTGATTCATTGTGATTAGTTTGGTGTAAGTCTCATTTAATAATTCAAACAAGTTCAATTCAATTCAAAAAGTTAATGAGAAATTAAGTTTTTTGTAACCCCTTGCAAACTCGGGAACGACAAACACTAGACAAAATTTCTTTGATCAAACATTTACTGTGTTGTTTATGTATTAGTAAATAGGACTGTAGCACTAATAAAACATGCAGAGAAAAAATGAAGAGTTGATGAAGTAACAGCATAATTCGTTTACATCGAGGTTGTGTCGGACGCGTAAGGTATACTGAGCACAAGGGAGAATAATGTTAACAATAATAGATCGACGATAAGAAATGCTTCTCCAGTAAGAAATAAGGTGAGTTAAGTTGACTTTGAGATGTGTTCGCCTTTCCCAGCGTAACTGCCTCGCTTGGCTGTGAGGGGGTGGGATAGGAAGGATACGACACTCGCCAAGAAAAAGAAATGTACCCGACTTTATTTGGCAAAACCGAGCCAACAACAACACAAAACCGGGCAAACCACTCGCAAAACCTTAACCGGACAAAGATGTACAAAACCACCTAAAACTCTGGCTGGCGAACCTCCCAGCACCTACCACCGCTTCTCTCGGACCCTCCGCGACCCGCACCTCCTCAGCTCGCTCACACCTCTCCACACTGTTCACACACAGACACTCCTTTAGCTGAAGCGTCTCGCAACATCAGCAACTGCCCCCGTCCACTGGCTTACTGGTCAGCAGACGAAGTGAATGAAACCCATCGTCACAATATTACAAGTTTTTTTATTTAGATATGACAATAATATTATAGGATTCAATGTATATATAATTATCAGTGTTTAGTGCAATTCTAATATTTAGGTCCTTTCAAATTTTAGTTAATGTTCTATTAGTAATTGACAAGAAGTGTTTCCAATGGATGAGGCCTGAGCTGAGCAAGTGACTGTACAGTGCGCGTGTGGCCTTGATCTGAAAAGTTGGTGGTCTTGATCTGAAAAGACCAATGATAGCACCTTCAGTATTGTTTGCGCCAGGTTCTTAAAAATGTCTTCCAGGGCCGGTTGTAGGATTTTCTTTTAGTGTAAGCGAACAACATTTCGGCGCTCCCTCCCCCAATAAAAAACCTGAGAGGTGGGAGGCATTTTCTCTGGATATAAATACTTGTAAACAAAAGTCAAATAAATATAAATACTTAAGGATTAAGGAGTAATAACCGAGACTCAAACATCAGGGTTAGATCTATGATGTTCTATGATGTTCTATGATCTATGTTAGATTATGTATTGAATGTAATACTTTTATACTCTAAATCCCAATTGTATGTAAAAAATCAAAGCCGAAAAGTGTAAAAATCAATAAATACAACACAAGTCAGCTTACAAGAAATTCAACAATCTATTTATTCGTAAATTAAAGCCAAAAATTTTGAAAGACTCAAAAAAAGAAACAACTAAAATGAAGATAAAACTAAAAAACAGTAAAAATATTAGTTTTCCATTAGCCATTTAAAAACCATAATAAATAATGAATTTCAAAACTATAAATACAAAATAGCGTTTTATTTTAGAGACCTTTAATTTAATATGCAGCATGCCATAGTTTGAGGTTAAAAGACCACTTTCATAGTAAAAGATGGGGTTTCATCCGCAATTTAAAAACCACCAAAGATGTGATATAAACTTTATATTAAAAAATGTTTGATTTGTACAGTCCTTTAATGTGACGTGCTTCGTGGCATAGCGTCCTATTTAAAAATTTATACTTGGAGAGATTTTCTTTTTCAATATTATTACGATTTTAGCAATTTTGAAGATGAGGAGATAAATGCCCAAATGTATTATTTATTTCAAGGTCATGCCATTGATAGTATTTGATAAAATGTACATCCTTATGATGTGCAGAAAGGTTACAATAACATCAATTAAAAAAACAACATTTTTTATACTTAGAAACACCCTGCCGCTAGTGGTTAGAATAATTTAAAATGTTTTAATAAAAATAATTATGTTTTAAAGACCTTTAAAATAAGGTGTAACACGATCTATGAACCTATTTGAAAAATTTCCAAAACTACCCTTCCCTCAAAGTTTAACTGCAATAGATACTGCACGGGTGGTCTGAAAACATTGTTTTACAATTGAATGTCCAATGTCCATAGAAAAAAGAAGAACCGAAGAATAATGTAGGTCTATAAAATAGGCTCTTTGTATTTTAAAAACACTGGTCTGTGAGTATAAATTTACCAGGCTGTTTCTCTTTACGTATTATTGTGATTATCATGATCGTGTCACTTTCTTAGCTCAATTATTATTCAAAGCAAGTTTGGTGAAAATGGGCTTTTTTTACTAAATCAATGTTTTCATAAAAGAGCCCCCTCTTCACTCCTCGCCTATGACAGCTGTCACTGGTCGTGAGCACGGACTAATTGTTCCAGTCAGTATGTTCACGGGGTTCCACTCTGGGATTTAATCTTACTCCTACAATATGAATTTGGCAGAGTGAGTCAACACTCACACTTTAGATCAGCCACGATCAGAATCACTAATCATCAGAAAATTTTACCATATGATATTTTAAATAACTTTCTCCTACTTCAGATTACAATAGTTTGTTAGTCTCCTAGTTCAATACTGAGCGACGATAGTTTGTTAGTCTCTTAGTTCAATACTGAGCTACGATAGTTTGTTAGTCTCCTAGTTCAATACATAGCTACAATAGTTTGTTAGTCTCCTAGTTCAATACTGAGCCACGATAGTTTGTTAGTCTCTTAGTTCAATACTGAGCGACGATAGTTTGTTAGTCTCTTAGTTCAATACTGAGCTGCGATAGTTTGTTAGTCTCTTAGTTCAATACTGAGCTGCGATAGTTTGTTAGTCTCCTAGTTCAATACTGAGCGACGATAATTTGTTAGTCTCCTAGTTCAATACATAGCTACGATAGTTTGTTAGTCTCCTAGTTCAATACTGAGCTTCGATAGTTTGTTAGTCTCCTAGTTCACTACTGAGCTACGATAGGTTGTTAGTCTCCTAGTTCAATACTGAGCTTCGATAGTTTGTTAGTCTCCTAGTTCAATATTGAGCGACGATAGTTTGTTAGTCTCCTAGTTCAATATTGAGCGACGATAGTTTGTTAGTCTCCTAGTTCAAAACTGAGCGACGATAGTTTGTTAGTCTCCTAGTTCAATACATAGCTACGATAGTTTGTTAGTCTCCTAGTTCAATACTGAGCGACGATAGTTTGTTAGTCTCCTAGTTCAATACATAGCTACGATAGTTTGTTAGTCTCCTAGTTCAATACTGAGCTACGATAGTTTGTTAGTCTCTTAGTTCAATACTGAGCTACGATAGTTTGTTAGTCTCCTAGTTCAATACTGAGCGACGATAGTTTGTTAGTCTCCTAGTTCAATACATAGCTACGATAGTTTGTTAGTCTCCTAGTTCAATATTGAGTGACGATAGTTTGTTAGTCTCCTAGTTCAATACTGAGCTTCGATAGTTTGTTAGTCTCCTAGTTCACTACTGAGCTACGATAGGTTGTTAGTCTCTTAGTTCAATACTGAGCGTTTATGCGTCCCTTTTCCTGGCGCCCTACGCAGCCGCTTGTTTTGCTTACCCCTTAAACCGGCCCTGATGTCTTCGTTCCCCTATGAAATGTCTTCTACCTAGACGTTATTGTAGTAGCGGCTCTGGGAATCTATTGGAGTCAAAGCTAGGGAGTCGGAAGCGGTCGCCATGTCCATTCATTTAATTAGCAATGGCGTCAGAACTTCTCTAATCGTAGTTTCAAGGTCACTTCCTTGAAGACTGAATCTGCGCTCTATATTCTTCGGTTGTTTAACTATTGTTTGCCTCATAACTTGGCACAGATATTCTCAATATTTTTCAAACATTCTTATTGTCTCGATTTCGGTTTCAGAGATAGGCTCTGCTCCATAAAACATAGCTCACTAGATAATGTTAAAAGCATGTAACAAGTGGAGAAGCAAAAGAGGAGTTTTGCACTATAATGATATCATACGTGTTAGTCCAATTTAAAACCTATATTATGTTTCCGATTTCATCAAAATGTATTAAGCAATTTTGGCTCGACTGAGTTACAAACTTACAAATTTTCACATTTATTAAGTATTAAGAGTAATTACACATTAGAAATTTATAAATATAATCTCTTCAGTATTTTCCTTTTTCATACTCGTAGAAATTGACAAAATTTAAAACTGTTGTTGATAAAACTCACGCGCACTGTATGATATGATATCGGCAGTGTTTATTAGCAGGTCCCACCATGCTCACATACTTGGTGGGTGTGCTCATCCAAGAGACGAGAATCGGTCGGCTCGACGCATGACGTCACGTGAGGCTCGGAATTCTCGGCCGTCCGTGGATAGTATTAATAATAATAGTATGGTTAGAAGCTTACATAATAATCACATAAAAATTAGTTCGAAAAATAGTTTAATTCTATTATTATATTATCATGATATACTAATCAATTCAACCTCCACAAACTTAAACTAGTACTCACATACTAAATAATAAAATAAATCTAATTTAATTTTGTAAATAAATAATTTACGCTTCTTGCTTAAATGACGCCAATTTTAAAGAATTCATTATATTATTACCACATTTGAAGTGTATCTGCAAATTATTATTGTTAATTATTTAAACTAATTAATATAATGACAGTTTCTAGCGTTAGTTAAATATAGTCCTTTCGGAGATACATTGGTCTAAATATATTTTTTAGTGTGTCATTAAATTAGTAGATAAAAACCAAACTAAACAGTTAGATACTGAATGTTAACATGTTTCTTTCCTCCATGCTCACGTAGGACATTGATGGCTATCCCGCCCACCCACTCACTCACGTAGAACATTGATGGCTATCCCGCCCACCCACTTACGTAGGACATTGATGGCTATTACGCCCCCACTCACCCACGTAGGACATTGATGGCTATTCCGCCCCCACTCACCCACGTAGGACATTGATGGCTATCCCGCCCACCTACTAACTCACGTAGGACATTGATGGCTATTCCGCCCCCACTCACCCACGTAGGACATTGATGGCTATTCCGCCCCCACTCACCCACGTAGGACATTGATGGCTATCCCGCCCACCCACTCACTCACGTAGAACATTGATGGCTATCCCGCCCACCCACTTACTCACGTAGGACATTGATGGCTATCTCACCCCCACTCACTCACGTAGGACATTGATGGCTATTCCGCCCCCACTCACCCACGTAGGACATTGATGGCTATCCCGCCCACCTACTAACTCACGTAGGACATTGATGGCTATTCCACTCACCCACTAACTCACGTAAGACATTGGTGGCGATCCTGTCCACCCACTCACTCACGTAGGACATTGATGGCTATCCCGCTCACCCACTCAATAACGTATGACATTGGTGGCGATCCCGCCCACCCACTCACTCACGTAGGACATTGATGGCTATCCCGCTCACCCACTCAATAACGTAGGACATTAATGGCTATCCCGCCCACCCACTCACTCACGTAGGACATTGATGGCTATCCCGCTCACCCACTCAATAACGTAGGACATTAATGGCTATCCCGCCCACCCACTCACTCACGTAGACATTGATGGCTATCCCACCCACCAACTAACTCACGTAGGACTTTGATGGCTATCCCGCCCACCCACTCACTCACGTATCACATTGATGACTATCCTGCCCACCCATACACTCACGTATGACATTGATGGCTATCCCGCCCATCCATACGAACTATTGACATCCCTCCCATCCTTTCTCATTAATTCGTGAAATAATTAATACATACATTAAGCAATGTACGGTATACAATAAAATAAGCCTATACTGTATTATTTTTCATATATATATATATATATATATATATATATATATATATATATATATATATATATATATATTGGTCGTATAATGTTTAGGTCGAATCAATTTTCAATTTTTATTATATTATAATGTTATATAATTGTTTTTATAGGAGTAATAATATTAGTAGTACCAAAATAAAATAATACCTACTTGAAATGAAATTAGAATAGTACTGTATTTTGTATTTCCAACAGTTGTTTTATTGAGGCTGTATTCCGGATGCATTGCTAATGAAAGTGTGTCGTCACATCCTCACTCCTTACCTCTTTACTTGTGGAACTCAATTTGCCACTCCGAACTGTAAAACATCTGAATTGTCACCCCCGGTCAATCAGGTAGGGAGGGCCAACCCGAAAAAGATAACTGCCAAATACTAGACAAATACGGCTAATGTGTTTACTATTTGAGCTTTTAAGTTAGGGTCAGGTTGCTTATTCAATCATTCCTTGTATATATTTGTAACTGTGTAAAAACACGTAGGGGTGCCACTTATTCGAATTCATAAACTAAAATAGTTCACACTATTTGGAGCAATACAAAATTGCAAAATAAATTTAAACTTGGATTTAAAAAAAATGTGGCAAAACAATCTTCGTTTGAAAAATTCCTGAGTAGTAGTGTCTTACACTACTGTATCTCTCGACAAGGTAAGGTGTCTCCTAAGAGATTTTGGAAGAAATGTAGTGCTCACAGGCTCTTAAAAATTGACACCGGGAATTTACTACTCTCCAAAAATTGGGAACATAGAGTAAGTTATTTATATAGTTTTTTTTTAATTATACTAGTTATACAATTTAAAGAAAATTAAATTTGTATTTATACACTATTAAGGTCTTCATGGCGAGTGTAGTAGGCCTACACAAGTATGGTCACCCTAAAACAGAGAATCACGCATTGGTAGATTAAATAAGTCTTAAACGTAACAAACCCTTTCCATGCTTAACCAGGAACAAGATAGAATATAACCCCTGCTGAAATATATCGGGAAGAGTTAAAACTGCGATTTGTTAATATTTGTTTCCAATTCATCCAACCATTTAAGATGTACGACATTATTGAACTCTCCGAACGTTATGATGGCAACAGAGATGTTCAATTTTGAAAAACCTGTGTTCATTCATGAGTGAAAATCCTGTGGAGACAACTGTTCGACTTTTAATTGGAGGATTTTTTTTAACTGAGGATATTTTAATTTGCTTATGCTCGCAAAAAAGATTGTGTGTACTATTTCAAATTTATTTGAAAGATATAATAGGACAACACAATTTTATTTGCTAATTTATGTTGATTTGGAACATCAAAATCCATTAGACCTTATATCGATTAAAATGTTATTTGTGAATTGGTAAAGAAAATGAAACAAACTTATTAAATTCAGCCTGTGAGTTCCGATTATGGGCTGTAAGGTTGTTCATTACGATTTTTAATATTGAATTTAGTTTTTATGTGATAAGTGATAATTATTTGCACCACCTAAGTGTTACAAATGTTCTGACGCAATATCCTGTACAAAAGGATCACTGTGCCAGAAATCCACTAAGTGATAGAACTTATCTCGGCCTAGATGGCGAGCCATTTCTTGCTGGGAGGCCGGGGAGGGGCGTAATTCTCACCCTATCCTCTCTTATCACACTTTCACCACTGCTCATTTTTACAGGATTATACTGTATTTGCTACCCTAAGGTTTAACAGAACTTAGGTGAATTTCAAAATATTAAGAATGATAGTTAGACAACTCCACAGGTGATAATAGCAGACTATATTAATATCCGAGGACCTCTGTTTTATGCACCCTTCTACCCTTATTGTACACCATCCACTAGTCACTAGTGGACCCCGATGTACCTTACCATCATTCATTTTCCAATAATAACAACAAGAACTATCGAAAATATTATCTTGTAAAATATACATCGTAACTTCATTTAATGGACTTCCGGGTTGGGTTCTTATGTAATATTATTGACTATAGAACCGAAAAGTCTGACCGCGCATATGGATTCCGTGAAGCCGGTTCTGTGAAATTAGTTCTGTTCTTACTTCACATGTATTACCAGTGGTATCCCTCTCTCTCTCTCTGTCTCTATCCAGCACATGCTGAAATGACTGATAGCTGCGCTAATAGTACGCCAGCCATCCGAGCGCTTATTTGAGAACATTCACCGTTAGATAGCAGCAGAGGTACGCGTCTGCATTGCTTTGGTCTTTGTTTCTATAGTCAGTTTTAATATACACTGTATAGTAGATATAGGCATATCCACCGCTAGCATAGGACACCCCACCAGGGAGACAACCAGTGCGTCTATAAATACTACTATAGTCCCGGGTATTGAATGAACATCTCATTCCACGGTAACTTAGCCCCCTTGGAAATTTTGTTTGTTCTGTCCATCAGCTCTTGTATCCAGCGTTACTGGCTACCTGGCTCTTGTAAGAAACTACACAGTCGTGCTCGTCAACTCTCATATCCAGTATACCTAGCTGGCTACATGCCATTTCCCTGAATCCTCTTGTATGCAGTATCACTGGATATTGTTATGCAAGGTTTATTTAATTGTTTTGTCAATTTCTACTATAACTAGTACGTGGTGTGACCAGTGTTTGTTCCTCAGAACTATTATAAGAATACAACAAAATATTTTTAATATTAACATTTGGTTATATTGTAATAAAATAGTTTTATCAGCTAAACATTTTTGATGCATGACATCGTAATAAATAAACATTACTAATACACGCCCTATTTTTTCCCTTCAACTAACTAAAAATGAAAGACAAATGTTGTCCTGAGTTGTATGGTAAGCTGTTCCGTCATTCCAGTCCCAGCAAAGGGATACAAATTGAAAACAAAGCTGTTGTACTGTGTAAAGGGCTGCCAGACTATGTAGGCTAATTTAAGTATTTTATTTAATATTTTTTATTTTTTATCCAAGTTTATTTTTTACCTAACTGTCAAGGTAGCCTACATCTTTTTATGTAACTTTTGACTTTTTTTACAAACTATTTAAGGATTTCTTGTAACATTTTAAAAATTGTATTTATGATTTTATCTTATTTACATCATTTTTTATAGATATTAACAAAATACAACATTTACAAAACCAGCTTCTTTTAAAAAATACAAAACTTTCCTTAAGTAAGATTTTAGTAAAAAAGAATTAAATAATACTAAAGCATTTTCTGGCAGAATGAGTTTTAATTGTAATAAAATAAACAAACCAAATAATGATAAAAAGTAAAAATTAGGTTTGTAGTACTAGTATACTATTTAAATACCCGGACCTATAAATGTCCATTTAAACAGTTTTACAAATGTAATAGAAAACAAACACCAGAGAGCAATACGCATATCACGTGACCCATAGCAGAGCTGTAGAGGAAAATAAGGTTAGCAAGTAATGCTGGATATGAGAGCTGACAGACAGGCAGCCGACACTTTTAACCAGAGTGGTACAGGAAAAACCATAAAAACATTTTCTAACCATCCCCAAGTATCGATGGTTTGGTATTTTTCTATATACTATAAATAATATATTATTTTTGTCATATCTAAATAGCTTAGACCAGGGACGTTTTGTTACCACGCCACTTCCTGTTGAAATGAAGGCCTGCCGTGCATTTCATATCCTCTCCTCCAAAAAGGAGGAGTCCTTACACAATATATTGTTTGGACGAATGTTTGGGCATTTAAAAAGAATCATGTTTACAATTAAATAAAAATCATTTATTTCTACTTTCACTAGAGACATGATACAACATTTAAAGTTTAATTTACTGGGTAAAGAAGTACTGGTAAGAGGAAAAGAAGTTAGTCTGTTAGTGAGATTGACTTCTCTTCACACCACCCCCTCCCAGTCCGGGAACCCCTGGCTAAGATTGACTTCTCTTCACACTACCCCCTCCCAGTCTGGGAACCCCTGGCTAAGATTGACTTATCTTGACACCACCCCCTCCCAGTCTGGGAACCCCTGGCTAAGATTGACTTCTCTTCACACTACCCCCTCCCAGTCTGGGAACCCCTGGCTAAGATTGACTTCTCTTCACACCACCCCCTCCCAGTCTGGGAACCCCTGGCTAAGATTGACTTCTCTTCACACTACCCCCTCCCAGTCTGGGAACCCCTGGCTAAGATTGACTTCTCTTCACACTACCCCCTCCCAGTCTGGGAACCCCTGGCTAAGATTAACTTCTCTTCACACTACCCCCTCCCAGTCTGGGAACCCCTGGCTAAGATTGACTTCTCTTCACACTACCCCCTCCCAGTCTGGGAACCCCTGGCTAAGATTGACTTCTCTTCACACCACCCCCTCCCAGTCTGGGAACCCCTGGCTAAGATTGACTTCTCTTCACACTACCCCCTCCCAGTCTGGGAACCCCTGGCTAAGATTGACTTCTCTTCACACTACCCCCTCCCAGCTGGGAACCCCTGGCTAAGATTGACTTCTCTTGACACTACCCCCTCCCAGTCTGGGAACCCCTGGCTGAGATTGACTTCTCTTGACACTACCCCCTCCCAGTCTGGGAACCCCTGGCTGAGATTGACTTCTCTTCACACTACCCCCTCCCAGTCTGGGAACCCCTGGCTAAGATTGACTTCTCTTCACACTACCCCCTCCCAGTCTGGGAACCCCTGGCTAAGATTGACTTCTCTTCACACTACCCCCTCCCAGTCTGGGAACCCCTGGCTAAGATTGACTTCTCTTCACACTACCCCCTCCCAGTCTGGGAACCCCTGGCTAAGATTGACTTCTCTTCACACTACCCCCTCCCAGTCTGGGAACCCCTGGCTAAGATTGACTTCTCTTCACACTACCCCCTCCCAGTCTGGGAACCCCTGGCTAAGATTGACTTCTCTTCACACCACCCCCTCCCAGTCTGGGAACCCCTGGCTAAGATTGACTTCTCTTCACCCCACCCCCTCCCAGTCTGGGAACCCCTGGCTAAGATTGACTTCTCTTCACACTACCCCCTCCCAGTCTGGGAACCCCTGGCTAAGATTGACTTCTCTTCACACTACCCCCTCCCAGTCTGGGAACCCCTGGCTAAGATTGACTTCTCTTCACACTACCCCCTCCCAGTCTTGGAACCCCTGGCTAAGATTGACTTCTCTTCACACTACCCCCTCCCAGTCTGGGAACCCCTGGCTAAGATTGACTTCTCTTCACACTACCCCGTCCCAGTCTGGGAACCCCTAGTTAAGATCAAAAGAAGATGGGATAACATTAGTTGTTTATGCACTTTACAATTAATAATTTAATTTAATATTTATAGTTAATTATTCAAATTAATCGACGTTTTAATCGTTCCACTCACAGAGTTCCAGCCTCCAATCTCAACATATACATTTGGCGAATACCCTTTCACCTTGCAATCGCAATTCAATGTAATGTATTATATCAAATTTTATTACATAACTGTTATTCAATAACATTCTAAATGCATTTTAATAAATCTTTAAAAACATATAAATATGATACAATCTAGTTATTTCTGTTAAAAATAAGCTTTGTTATCTTACATTTTTGTGGCACTGTTTGGCAATTCCCGAACAACAAATTGATGTTAAATAGCTCTGGCTGAGTTCAGAATACCGCTGAAGTCCAACCATTCTATAATAGCAGTTCTGTTGTACGGGGACAGTTATGTATACTGAAATAAAACTACTCCGTTTATATAAAAATTAAAATAACATAATAAATTTGAGTTGTTGAAGAGATATTTTTAATTGTCTGCCACAATCCAAGAACAATGATGAGAGAGACAAACTTTTTCTACCTCAAACAAAAGTAGCGTCAACTTTCTGAGATCATTATTCCTGGTTATCGGAGCATTGCCGCAACAAAGGACGGATGCGTGCGATTGGCAGAACGTGCGTCTCGACGGAAGCGTCCTTTCTCCGACGGTCTCCTTACCTTGTTCTATTCTCTTCTGCCGCTTTCTCTCTCCATTCTGTCACCACTGGATCAGGAAAGCGCGTACAAAGAACACTGTAGCGTAGACAAACGCGGAGAGTGTTGTTCCCATTGTGAAACAGTGTCACGCGTGCAAACATATATTATGCATCAAATCAAAGTGTCTTTTGTGTGTATTATTCTTTTTCTGCCTCAGATAAAGAAACTTCCTGAATTTCTAAATTGTTTCAGTAATCTTGAAAAATACTCCAAGTACGAAGTAGTTGTATTTGTGTTGAATGGAATGATATAATCATAAAAAAATACAAGTAAATCAATAATTATATACAATATTATAAAACAATAAAAAGAAGAAAATGAAACATTTAATAAGTGGCTCAGTGTTCATATACAGTAATCAATTATAGTATTTCTTATAAAGTTTGAGATGTCTAATAAAAAAGAGAATTTTTAGCACATTCACAAATAAATTAGTTTAAGGACTGATTTTAAGTTTTTTTTCAAATACAGCATATTTATTTTTCCCCTCTATATTAACAAGGGCACTTTTGATTTTATTTATTCACTCATTCTTAAGACGCTGATCGTCAAGATATGGGCAAATATGAATTTTGGTTGAGTATAGATGAGCGAATGTAAAAAAAGTTACAAACTGATGCCACATATTCCTTAGAAGTGTCATTAATTAATAGTCCGATGAGATGGGTTTGATATTTTTATCAAAGAAATCAGCTGTTTGACTAACTAGAGTTTGTACTTGTATACAGTAATAGTCATATATGTACCTATTGTTAACAGAAAAGTGTTTCACTGATGGTTCGAAAGTTTTTTTAGTCTGGTACTATAATTTTGATGGTGATTGAAAGTTAGAAAGATTGAAGATTGGAAGAATTTGCTAATGCATATTGTCTTGTTTCTGCTACTGGAGCTGGGTGGAAGGGGATTTGTTAATTCATATTGTCTTTTTTCTGCTAGTGGAGCTGGGTGGAAGAGGATTTGCTAATGCATATTGTCTTTTTCTGCTAGTGGAGCTGGGTGGAAGGGGATTTGCTAATGAATATTGTCTTGTTTCTGCTACTGGAGCTGGGTGGAAGGGGATTTGTTAATTCATATTGTCTTTTTTCTGCTAGTGGAGCTGGGTGGAAGAGGATTTGCTAATGCATATTGTCTTTTTCTGCTAGTGGAGCTGGGTGGAAGGGGATTTGCTAATGAATATTGTCTTGTTTCTGCTACTGGAGCTGGGTGGAAGGGGATTTGTTAATTCATATTGTCTTTTTTCTGCTAGTGGAGCTGGGTGGAAGAGGATTTGCTAATGCATATTGTCTTTTTCTGCTAGTGGAGCTAGGTGGAAGGAGATTTGCTAATGCATATTGTCTTGTTTCTGCTAGAGGAGCTTGGTGGAAGGGGATTTGCTAATGCATATTGTCTTGTTTCTGCTAGTGGAGCTGGGTGGAACGGGATTTGCTAATGCATATTGTCTTGTTTCTGCTAGTGGAGCTAGGTGGAAGGAGATTTGCTAATGCATATTGTCTTGTTTCTGCTAGTGGAGCTAGGTGGAAGGAGATTTGCTAATGCATATTGTCTTGTTTCTGCTAGTGGAGCTAGGTGGAAGGAGATTTGCTAATGCATATTGTCTTTTTTCTGCTAGTGGAGCTGGGTGGAAGGGGATTTGCTAATGCATATTGTCTTGTTTCTGCTAGTGGAGCTAGGTGGAAGGAGATTTGCTAATGCATATTGTCTTGTTTCAGAAATGGGATTTATTGTGAGTTAATAGCAAGAGAATACAAAGATCAAACAATTCTATTTATAATTAGTATAATATTTGACATATATTTTTTCATATTTTTACAGAGAATTTATCAATTAGAGTTGAGAATAGATAATAATTGGTATTACTATAGATTACTAACTTGGGTTAAACAGTCTCCAATAGATCACATCAAACTCTGCCAACAGACCATGAAACATGCTATTTAACTTGTTCAGAGATTCACATTATTGTTGTTAAAATGTGCTTTGGTGAGCTGACAAGGACATCTACTAAAGACCATACCAAAACCCTTATAACATATAACGTGTACGTTTGATGTTGGAATTTTATTTTTTTTAAATAATTATTTTACAAAAATAGAAAAATTGGAAGTCACAAAAAACAATCATTCGAAAATACTTACTCGGTTTTTACAGTTAAATAAACCGCTTCTATTAATATTAATTGAATTTAGTTGTTCCCTGCTCAGCAAAATATTTGTATAGTAATCAAATTTAACATTGAATAGTGCCATTAAATAATTTAAATGTAAATAATATATGTGGGATTAATGGGCAGTAAATATAAAATAGTGATTTGTAAATGTTTAAATCAATTCATGATGAAAACAAAGGTAAAATGAGAATTATGGCTAATAATATTTTACTTATTAGTTGTAATGAATTCAAATTATTTACATTGAATAATTTGATAATAGACACATATCAACTCAAATTGTCAGAATAGAATATCATACTGTCAGCGCTTAACAAATAAAATTTGTTACTTTGTCCCAAAAGTAATACAGTTAATATTGTAATGTACTCACAGTTTTATAATTCATTTAATGAGATCTTTGTTCATAGCATATTTTCTAATAAATATTGCTCGTATTCCTTCTGATGTTAAATCCAGTGAAATTTTACTACATTATTACAAACCATATACAGTAGCTATTTATTATTTAGGTAGTATAGCTTAGAGAAAAAAAAACCTTGCTTATAAATATAAATTATACAATATACCTAAACCGGAAACAAGATGCTGTGAACTAGCCACCCCTTTTAATCTGCAGTTGGCAGGTAGTTATTAACAATTTCTGCCCCTTGACTGAAACAATGCATGGAAACAAAGGGCTTCATCTTGCCTCATGGCCTCCAGAACAAAAACCTCTTTGTAGAAACAATTTTCCTCTCATACTCGCAATGAGTTGCCATGTTCTCTGTCTTGAAAAAGTAACACAATGACTCTTAAATGACAAATTGATTTCAATTGAAAATTGTACTATTTTAAAAGTGTTTTATTACTGTTACTCTAATTTCTTTCTTTTTATAATATTTTCTTGGCTTATTAATCTAATGATCTTAAAACATTACTTAAACTCCTTTCCAGGTTATAGGCAGCCACAACGATGAAGCCATCAGCGTGGCGAGCATCTGCAACCTTCATCATTCTTGTGTACCTGTATGTGCTAGCAGTGCAGGAGATCCTGGGCGAGGAGGTGGTCCAAGCAGGACCTGTTGTTAGCCAGGAGGAGTACGTGCGCACTCACCATAAGCTAGAAGGCAAGGAGGACACTGGTGAACAAACTCAGTTCGTCAGGAGTAGCGCATACGAAGCTTCAGTATGTAATAAATATTTCTTCATACATTAGCTGTTCCTATAAAGTATTTAAAAATTTTATTATAAAGCCAAATTATATTTATCAAATTTAAAATATGATTTTAATTTGTACAGGGATTTGCTAAAGACAAATCATTTGCTGTTTATTGAACAAAATTAATTACATACATAATATGGTATACTTAAATAGTTGTTGAAGAAAAATCAATACTATAAATTAACTCTAATGACAGTGCCTCTTGAGTTAAGGCAAACTGTCTCTAAGATTATCCAACCATTTGGAGGTTGAATAATTTGGTATGTTTGAAAATCACAGTTTAAATAATGTTTTGAACATACAAAGTTAATTGAACATAAAAGAGACAGTACGTAATATTTTTACTGACATAGTGTAAAGTTATTGATAGTGATAGTACAATATTTGATAGGCTGGTTTAAAACCTAACTTCACATTGAAAACATATCCTAGTTTTATTTCCATCAAATAAATTATAATGGATATAATTTATTTGTCCATGTAATGGAATCTGTTAGGGACTCAGGGACTCATTTGTTGTTAGGCTCATAAACTCGTGACTTACATTTAAAAGTATACGTTAAATATATATGAGGTTTCATTCAGGATCTCCATGAAGAATATATTTTTGTAAATCCATATTGTATATCTAAAAGTAACGGTCACATATTACTTTCATCAGGTAGAAAAAAATGACTAGAATGGTGCACCAACACAACCATTTGTAGTCTGTCTTTTTACTCAGCCAATAAAAATATAGTTTCATAATATTTTTTGCTTTTTGCTCTCGACAAATTTAAAATTATTGTACCCACATATAATACTGTGATATAACACAATGTGTTGTGAATAAATCAAGGCTTATTGGCTCTCTAACTTGGGAAATATCTGTTCTAACTAACTTGTACAAACATTATTTTGTGCCTTTGTATTTTTCTGCTGTAACATCTCACATGGGTCTGTAGGTGGATGATCCTGATGTGCCGGCCACAAGGGCAGTTGGGGGCTCTGGTTACCACCCAGGGTACAGCGTGGACCCTAGCTACCAGAGTCAGAACATCCACTACAGTCACAATCCTGTCACAGGCACAGTTTCTGATGACGGGTATGGCCTTGAGTTCAAGTACCACAACTATGAACAGCTGACTAAGTTTCTTCGGACTACTTCTTCTCGCTATCCTAACCTCACTGCTCTCTATTCCATTGGGAAATCCGTTAAAGGTAATAATTTTTGTTCTGATGACCAGTAAAAATAAAAATTACTGTATTGACTGAGACAAAAATATTTACATCCATGCCAAATAAACACAAAATATTTTCTCGGAAAATTGACAGGGTAACTAGTAATATATTAATGTTAGAAAAAATATTGAAGCTATGAATTTGAAATATTACAGACTTTTCTTAGATAAATGAAGATAAGTTATTTAACTACGATATGTTCCTGAATAGGTTTATTAATAAGTGGCAGTTATAAGCCAGTAACTGACAACACATATCTTTAGGCATTTTTCTAGCATATGATAATAACTTAAATTATTTATACCTAACTATTTATTTGTGCTTTGTTATTGATTAAAATATAAATATAGCTTAGTAATGTTTATATTGCACTATGTCTAGGTAATAACATTTTATATTTAAATTTACATTTATATATTTTCAAATTTTAAATGTCAAATCTTATTGTCAGTTAAGTCATTATTTGCTATAAACTGATAATTTGATATTAAGAGTTAAAATAAATAAATAATTAAAAAAGAAAAAAAAATGAGGCGATTTTGGATATTTAGGGGGAGTGGGTGTAACTTTATCACATGTATATGCAATATAGAAATGTTTTCTATAAAAATGGAAAAACAGCACTAATTTCCATGAGAAGTGTGATAAATATAAATTTTGGATGACGCAAATTTTAGATAAATAGCAACTAGATCGCTCAGTCGAATGGTGGACTTGCACAGAAAAAGGTCCTAACAAGGACTGCCATGCATTGTAAAAGAATCAAGTTCAAATTGTCAATTCTACTAGTTAAAATTCAGAAAAATCTTCCTAAAATACACTGTTCTATAAGCAAATTCAAAATAACATTAAATCAAGTCCATATATAACAAATACTAATTTAAACAATCTAATAAAGTCAAATAGTGGATGCCTTACTTTTTTTATAAACTTAATTTTAAATTTATTTAAAAAAAAGTCTACTGAAAAAAGTAGTAAGCAAGTAACTTTTTACACTTTTTTGTCAGGTGTATTTGGTTAGCGGTAAATTTGTAGGTAAGGAGTCAACATTATCTAATCAGTTTAGTTTCACGTTTTTATCCAATATTTTAGGCTGTATAAATGTAAAAGTAAAACCTTGATGCACGATCAGACAACACTTGTTACTTTATAACCAAACAGGTTTACAGGGTGTCTAGTTTGTTTGTAAGCCTACACCTACAGTTTTCTTATCAGTTTTAAAGCATTAGTAGTGTTAGAGAAATGTCTTTTCATGTTATCTCTTTTTATAGAAGTCGGACACATCAGTTTTGTTGTATGATATCATTGTTGAATATGTATGTAAACTTTCTTTGTGGGAGTATGTTCAGTAAATCGTGTTTTGATGTTTTTTCTCTCATTTTTGGCATAGTAATGAAAATCTTCTCGTATATTGCCTTCACATAAAATAAATGTTACAAGGCAATATGTAAAATAAAAATAAATTAGTAGAAATAATTGTATTATTGTTATGATTCTTGAAATTTAAGTACATCAATTTTATATAAATGTTTGTGGTCAATATGAACTCTTTCCTTACATGAAATTAATCTGGATGTTATAAATTTGATAGACTTATCTATACCTATAAAAGGCAAATACCACTGATTCACTCATCACTGTAACTAAAAAAGTACTAAGTCTACGAGGCTGAAATATTGTAGAGTCAAATGTCTTATGTTGTAGATGTGCAATAAGAAGGGATTTAAAAAAATTCTTATTAAATCAAAGATAGCAGCCTTTTTAGTGCCAAAAATTTTAAATGCCAAAAGCAGTGTTTCTCTAATTGGGCTGTAGCGGTTAAATGAACGGTTCTACAACAAAACTAACACCATTTTCTGTGTCTGATTTGAGGCGATCTACAACTTTGGCCCTATGACTTTTTGCTCTATCTCACCTCCTTCATCCTTAGGTAAAGCTATATTTTCAATCTGTGCATGTAAATCAAATTGGTTATTTTACGGCCTCTAAGAGTAAACTTACAGATTTTTCGAGACTATGAAATTTTGTTATCTAGGAGAACATCCTGTATTCAATGGAAAATTTACAATTTAATCTGAACACATGTATAGCCAGGTCATAGGACATGGCTAAACATGGCTAGAAATCTGATATTTTACTGATTCAGAGTTAACTACAGTAATTTGTGCCCTCTAAAGGTAGACTTACAGATTTGTCTAGACTTTGAAACTTTTTTATCTAAGAGAACAAACTAATTTCAATCGGGAAATTTTAAATTTAATTTTAACACATGTTTAGCCAGTTCATTGGACCTGGCTAAACATGGCGAGAACACCGACATTTAATTGATTTAGAGTCAATTGCCTTACTTTATGGCCTATAAATGTAGACTTTCAGATTTATTTAGCAAGATTACAATATTAATTTGCCCTACTTTGCTCCCTCTCAAAGTAGGCTTACATTGTTTTACTGTAATCTATTATATAAAAGCAATTTACTACTCATCACAATTTCTCCAAAACTATAATTGCAATTTTTTACATAAGAGGATCTCTTCGGCCTCAGGACTCCGTCCCACTGGCCTCCAAAATTCCCATGGTATTCTTATGGAGCTATATTAATTGATTGATTTATTTGATTAACAGCTGTTAAATAAAAACAAACTGAATAAAATTGTGGTAGGCTAAACTTTAAAATTAACAAATAATTGAGTATAGTAGTAAATTAATTACACATAACATCAGCTGTTCTAATTATCACATTTCGATTATATTAATCAAACTGAATATTGTAACCGACGAAGGGGGGGGGGGTACAGATAGTATATATATATACATTTACTATTTATGCCAATTTACTATAAATCTTTAATTTTCGTCGATAGTTTAAAAGTTGTATACAATATTTTATTTGTTAATGATCCATACTGGAAGCTTAGCCAACACTAGAGAATCAATCACAATTTTTTATTAAAGGTAGAATGAACCTGATGTCATCTTCAAGCCTTGATGTAAAGGCCTCCCAGTCAGCTTTGTTAAAGTTCCATTTAGGCCGGGGGAGAGATTGAACAACGGAAACTTGAATTCCTACATATATCAGAACAGGCCTGTGTTGTGAATGTGGAGAGGCACCAAAAACACTCCCCCTAACATTTAAGGGTCTTAAATATCGTTCACATGGAATAACCCAGAAGCCAACGAGCTGAGAAGAAAGTACTTGTGTCTTTAGAATCAAATACAAGAAATAAGGTGTTGGTTTCAGGCCAGTTGGTTAGGCTTCTACCATTATCATCATCCAATGAATGACCTTCTTGGCTGTGATGACTATTAAAGTCCCCAATATACAGGACAGGGTGTTCGAACCTGGAAGTAGTGTAACGTTTTAGATGGTTCGTACACATTCATTATGGTAGTAGTGTCATACACCTTAACTGCAAGTTTGGAAATATTATTGTCATCATAACTTTTGTGTACGGTTTTAAATTTATCAATGCAAAGCTTCACATAGGTTGCTAAACCACAATCTCCATGTCCGATAGCCTTCACTAGTCTACTCCACAGGATATTCACCCTTGCACTACATTTAGTTCTTCAATATGCATTTCTTGTAGTGCAAGGACATAAACACTGTTTTCAGAGAGGACTTTCCTTAAACACTCATACTTAACTCTATTCAGAACCTAAACATTAAATGGTAGATTTTAAAAATAGAACCTATATCTTTATAATTTTGCTGCCTCTTAAAAGGGCCGATCGACTCGACCGAAGGAGAGCACACAAGTGACAATATAGCTACCAAAATCGTGGTTCGTTTAGCACCACCCTGGGGGCACGTACATCTTAAGGATTGCTGTGGACGAAACCAACGTCATTCCCCAGTATTATACATATATAGCTATATAAATAATGTTGTATTTTATTTAGATAGATTATTTTAACCTACATGTGGCATGCAGTGTGGTTGAACATTCTAAAACACTGAATTACTTAACAATGAACTGAATGAAGAAATTTACAGGAATGAAGTTTTGCAGCTTTCATATGGTATATTTTAATGACAGTATGCAATCACAATGCAACCAGGAGGAATCGTTAATTTTGGGTTGGAAAATATATAAGCTTGGGTTGAATTATTTTTAAAATTGGGACTCATTTTTCTTAAAATATGTTGATTAGGATTGTAGTTAGATTCAATTATATTTTGAGTTAATTATCACCTTTATATTAAATTCAGTAATATATTATTTGATTGTAAATAATTTTAGTTCTTTACCTCTTTTTGAATTTTCTAATCAAATATTGTTAACAATTTTAAAACGGTATTGCCTATATGTTTTATATTTTGGTAGTTTTCAAAATATGTCATGTTATTTATTTTATTTGAATTTCTAGTATTTTGGGATATCTTAGATGTTTACAAGGTTTGATAAAAGATATTTATCAAACCTTGAAAGAATATGTAAAACACTTTCAAAATTACTTTTTTTTTATTATAGCTAAACTATGGGTAGAATGAAATAAATACAATTTTTAATCTATTTTATTACTGATTTTGATGCATAAAAATCTATATTGAATAGGTGCCAAAGTTTTATGTACATTAAGTAAAAGAAAAAAACATTTAAATTTAGACTCAACATTAAATTTAGAATGAACATGTGGGTGAATTTACTTGGTTGTTAACTGTACTTTATGAAGTGTTTACGGCCAGGCAGTCTGGCGACATTCCTTGCCCCAGATTGTTGTGGGAGGGGGGGGGTGGGCACAGATTATGTCTATATAAACATCACCCTAGAAAGAATATACTTTCTTTTCACATACCTCAACATATTTACTAGCAAGTTGTCCTTGAAGTTGAATATCATTTACTGAACTATATTTGCATTATGCTGTATTGATTTTATCTTGGGATATATCACGATAATACACGTAAACAATAGTTTTTAACCTTATTAGAAAAATCAGGCTGAATTTACTTTTTTTATTTTGCTTAATTTATTAATATGTATTTTAAACTGCAGTCCCAGCTAAGGGGCAAAGACAGTGTCTTGCCTCGCAGCCAGTCCTGGTTCCATTCTCGATGCAAACATTAACAGATTTTTACCCCTGTGCCGCTCCCGTTGTTCGAAAGTCACATTAAGTCGGTGGTTCAACGAGCCTAAAAAACAAAAATGGGCTTGTCTAAGCAGGTGAGGGAACTGTCTTAATTGGGCATCTCTCCCCACTAAGACTAAGTGGGGTGGGACAAATTTCCTATGTTTATTAGAAAAACTGTAATTTAAATTTTAAAAGACCCATTATGCAAGATAGTCAACCAATCACTTGAGCAAGGAATTTTTCAAGATAAACTGAAATATGCCGAAGTAAGACCTCTGTTAAAAAAAAGGTAACCCAAATGATTTTTCAAACTATTGCCCAATTGCGCTGCTTCCTTGCTTCTCTAAAATGTTTGAAATAGTATAAAGGAGCATCTGACAGAATATTTTGAGAGTAATGAGTTCTTAAGTCAATCATTATTTGGTTTTCAGCAAAATCTGGGGATAAAAATGCTGTCTCTACTTTAGTGTATTGTGTGTCAAGGGGCTTTGGATGAGTCTGAGAAAACCGTTGGTATTTTTTATGACCTGTCCAAGGCCTTTGACTGTGTCAATCATAGCATATTAATTGACAAATTGAGGGAATATGGCATTGCAGACAAAGAAATTTAGAGTCAAGAAAGTCTAAGTCATATTTAGAGTCAATATAGCAAAGAATTATACTGAGTAAATTAGGAAGTGATTTTAGGTCAAATTGGAGTAATATGTACTGTGGGATCCACAGAGTTCAATTCTGGGCCCATGTATATTTCTTCTTTATGTTAACGATCTTAGTACAGCTACAAACACAAATTTATTTCAATATGGAGATGATATAGCCCTTATTTGCAGGGGACATGATAATGTGTTGGATGATTCTATTTTGAACATACAGGATGCATAGAGAATTGGTTAATTACTCTATTTAAATACTTTAAAAACTCAAATTACGGTATTCAGTTTTCTGCTGCAAAAATAAATATCAACATTGCTCTGAATTCACATGAAGTTGAAAATCAAGATTCTGTCAAATATCTTGGCATTGAAATAGACTCACATTTAAACTGGCAGAAACTAATTAAAAATTTATCTAAGCACTTAAATTCAGCAATATTTTTACTATGGGTTTTGAGGAACATCACAAATACCAAAACTCAGCTAGCAGTGCATCATGCATTCTTTTCATCCATCATGAACTATGGGGTAGCTCAGCTCATGCTTTAAAGGTATTCAGACTCTAAATAAAAGCAGTTAGATTAATCACCAAAGTTTCACACAGAGCACAATGTGAAGAATGGTTTATATTTTATAATATTCTCACATTAACATGTTCTTACAGTTTAGAATTAGCTTGCTGGGTAAAACTAAATTGGATACAATTTAAACATAAATTACCAGCTCATAATCATAACATTAGGCAGAGACATCTTATACAGACAATTCACCACAGATTACAGATTCTTCACAAGTTTCCACAGTACATGGCGCCAAAAGTATAGCAAACTTCAACCAGAATTTCAAAATTTAATTTGTCCAGTAAAATTCAGAAGATGTCTTAAGAGTTGGCTTATTGAAAAAGCTTTTTACTCTTTGGATGAATTTTTTGAAGAAGTTATAGTTAAAGGTGTGAATTCAATTATTCAGTTGAATTAATATTCAGTTGAAATAATATTAAAATATTATTCATTAGTCCTTATGTATTCTACTGTATTTAGGCATTCAGAATATAAAAACTGTGAAAAGTTACAGATCCTTTATCAGAATAATTTATCTGTTATAGACACAGAAGTGCACTGTACTTATCAATAGTACCAATATTTAGTCGATGCTGCGGCCAAGTATTGGTCAAGCACATCTATTTTTTGAAGGTAAAAATGGAATATTTGATGTGTGGATTTAAAAACAGTATTTTAAAGACAAGACATTTGAATAATCCCAACAACTAAAATAAACAATAACAAATTAAAAAAAAAAACACATAACGATAGGCTTAAATAGATAAAAAATGATAAACTAAGAATAAATTAATTTAAAATAAACTTTAAATGGATAACAATTTTACATAAACATATGGAAAAATCAAACAATAAACTATTAACATTTATTTATTCTTCAAGATATGGGCGAATGAATTTTCAATGAGTGTCATGAGTGTAGATGAGCTAATGAAGTTATTGTTACAAACTTAGGCTTGACTATTCCTTAAAAAGTGTCATTAATGAACAACTCAATGACAAATGAACAGCTGGTGGTTATCAGCTGATCTCTCTCAAAACTTTGTATGGCTCTGATTAGAATTGAACTGAGAACCTTAAACTTAATAATCTGGGCTTTAACAAACTACAATACTGACCAATTTATAAACTATAACTATAACAAAACAAATACAATAATCAATAAAAGAAATTATGAGCTCTAAATAATAAACAATTGTACTGATGAAGAAACAGGTGATAAATAAATAAAACAATATGTTTACACTATGATGTTATGAAACATGTATTAAAGAGATGCACATCCTAAATGGAGAAACATCATTACTTAGCATATGGAGACTACTTGTGTAAAAAATGATTAAATAAAAGCATAAAAATAAGACTCAGAGGTCCTGTGATTTGTGTTTATGTATAAAATTAGACAATTTTAAGTGTCAGACACATTACATGATAATGGTCAAACAACTCTAGGTTTGGCATGAGGAGTATGAGTTGTTTTGTATATAGTTCAAAGCTTTTATAGAAAACTATAAAAAATAGAAACCAAAATAAGTTCTAAAAATATTTAGAATGTTGCTGTTCTGTCTCTTTCACACATGATTTGTTACCAGCAGCTGGTTCTTACTGCCAAGACCAGCAACGATATTAAGAATTTAATATTTTATTTTATTCAATTTGAATCTATATGGGTTGATATTGATTTATTATAAATTTTAGCTATTTGACTTAATTAACTTAAAACCACTATCTTTCAGCTTAGTAACTTCATAGTATTTTACATTTTACTAAATTTCAAATAATTCCCCAAAGAAACGCCCCACAAACATAATATATTTATAAAGGTAGAGAAGCAATATAATTTGGCTACTGTCTAGATTATTTTAAAAATCAACGAAAAAATAAATGTTAACTATGTATAACAAGAACTGTAACAAACAAGGCTGGATAATTGTTTTTTTCTAGTGTAGAAATGGTCAGATGACAGGAAATACTGTGCCAATGGTGGTAATATTAACCATTTGAGTTCCCCACCATTAGAGATGCTAATTACTACCAGCTTGTAAAATCCCTCAGGCAGGGGATCTTGTAAAAGTGTCTGATCTGTATGTGTAACATACAGATAAATGATAGGTAAATATGAATAAGGTTTTAGTCATTATTATTTAAAACAAAGAACAATTAAATAGTGTGTGAATTGTTATACCTGAATACTATAAATGTATTCATTAACATCACTGTGAATGACCTCAGGTAGAGATTTATGGGTGATGGTGGTGTCCTCATCACCATACGAGCATATGATTGGTAAACCTGACGTCAAGTACGTGGCCAACATGCACGGCAACGAAGCTGTGGGACGGGAGCTCATGTTGCATCTCATCCAGGTTGGTTTTGGATTTTTCTTAAAGAATCATTGTTGATAAACTCTTGAATCATTAATATCACAAAAATATATGAAGACTTTCATCGCAATGTATGTTTAAAAAAACAACTAAAGAAGTTAAAAATGTTTCTTTCTGCAATTTAAATTCAATATTTGATAAAAATAAGACTTAATTCTATATGAGAAGTATTAGATTTAGGTAAAGTTCATTGCGTCTTTACAAAAAATGTTGAAATAACAATATATTGTGTTTTTTATGTTACTGCTGAACTTTACCAAAGAGGGACCTTGAATCAGCCATATGTTTTATGTTATTGCTGAACTTTACCAAAGAGGGACCTTGAATCAGCCATGTGTTTTAATAAGTAACATTATTGACACTTAAAGAAAACTTTTTGCTTAACCCTTACAGTGCCAGACAATTTTTCATGTTCCCATACCTAAAGTGCCAGGCTAATTTGCAAAGGTCTACACAAAGAGTGCCAGGCCTATTTTGCCGGTTTTGCAGTCATCTGGGGAAAAAATTGCCATTCCCTTAGTTTTTGACCAAACTACCTGATTTTTTTATTATTTTGTTACTAAGAAGGTGTACTACACAGAAATATATTATTTTTTACTAAAAAAAAATAGAAAAAATAAAAAATAAAAATTTCTTACCTGAAAAAATTTTTGGTGAAATTTTCTGACTTTCACCAAACAAAACAGAAATAAAAAAATTCTTCACTGATTAGTCACTCACTATATTTCATTCTTCACATATTTCTTTACAAAATAAAAAAAAATTACTCAATTACATTGAAAACTGAAAAAGATATAGCACTTTTACCTAAAGCCTACGCGTTATCGCTTTTACGCAGATTTCTATATAGCAATGATTTCTTTGCCGTACAACTGAAATACTCATTATTATATACAAAAAATACAGTAAAAATGTAATGAATTGAAATAGTAATTGTAGAGATAAACAAACACAATAAATTGAAGTTATATATACACACCCTAATATGTAGGCCCTACAATTCAAATAAAATAAAAATAATAAATTTAGCAGGAATG
Source organism: Stictocephala bisonia (assembly GCA_035578905.1). NCBI lineage: Eukaryota > Metazoa > Arthropoda > Insecta > Hemiptera > Membracidae > Stictocephala > Stictocephala bisonia. The sequence continues at coordinate 5,572,471 of JAQJVL010000013.1, forward strand.
CATCGGGTAACACTTGGTGTGCACCCCTTTATTGCATTTCTTGCAAAAGTATGAACTCTTCTTTCTTTTCCCCCCTGCTTGTGTACTTGCTTTGCTGCATACACAACAATTTCTTTCTTGTTTTGCAGGCAGTCTCTCAAAAAATCTAGTAGACGATGTCGATGCCGGTGGTGCATCACCGCCGCCACCTCTGGGTGTTTCTGGAGAAGGAGCTGGTGCAAAAGTTCGGTTTTCTTTTTGTAGTAGCCATGATATATCGAACGTGAAATTGGTTTCTCTGTGTAAAGTAGACTTTCTACTTTACAGAGAACATAGAGTTTAGTTCATTTGATCTATTATAAGATTTAAGAAATACCGAAAACCAGACGTCCGATTTTTCGGACGTTGGCACTTTAGGAAGGAAACACGGACGTCCGATTTTTCGGACGTTGGCACTTTATGGATAAACTCAAGACGTCCGATTTTTCGGACGTTGGCACTGTAAGGGTTAACAATAACTGAATACATTTCTCTAAAATAAGTAAACATTGTTGCTCTTATTCATCTTTTTTATGTAGTCTCTAAAAATAGTTCTAAAAATTCTAAATTAATAACAATTTGTTTTTAAGTTAAAATAATCATTGTTTCAGTATTTAGTGAAGAGTTACAACACAGACAACTACATAAAGTGGTTACTAGACAATACTCGCATTCACATTTTACCATCCATGAATCCTGATGGATTTGAGGTGGCGAGGGAGGGGCAATGTGATGGAGGTCAGGGACGATACAATGCACGAGGGATTGACCTAAACCGAAACTTCCCTGATTATTTCAAGCAGAACAACAAGCGTAGCCAGCCTGAGACAGACGCTGTTAAGGAATGGACATCTAAGATACAGTTTGTGCTCTCCGGGGGATTGCATGGTGGTGCACTCGTGGCTAGCTATCCCTTTGACAACACTCCAAACTCTAGTGAGTCCTATTACAGTATATTTCTTAGAATAGTGTTTATACAATTTATATGATTATGCAAGGTACATTCTGTAATCCATTGTGAATTGTGTTGAAATAAATAAGCTTTTTTACAATTATTGAAAATCCTATCTTCGATCCCAAGGTTTTTTATTCAATTTACTCATTTATAATTAATCCAAAATTACTCCAGAATAAAACAATTTATATAGTTGTGTTGACTATTCACATGTATTCAGAACAGTGAAAATATGTATATTCTAGCTTGCTTCCACATATATTTCTTATGTGCAAGAAAAATATAGTCATAAATGAATTTACCAAGAAATTTTTGATCTGATAATTTACAAACTATGCCAGTTACTTTGGAGTTTCTAAAATATTTACTAAACAATATACACATTTTTTAATAAGATTTAATTTATTGTATTACTTAAGAATATTGGTTTTTATTGCTACAAAGGGATATGCCGTTCATCACCACTATGCTCCGGTAAGTGACATCTTTCATCATTAAATGCTGATGTTTACAAATAAAATGAACAATTTGTATTAATTTATCATTATTATGATAATAGTACAATTCTTTGCAATCTAGAGATATTGTAAGTATGATCTTTAATGTAACTAATTTGAAAATATTCAATAAAATATGTTATATTGAATAATCTCTTCAATTAATGTGAGATTAGGATTGTAAACAATAAATGTTATTAACGTCATGAAATTTACTATTTCCAATAAAAGCATCAGTTCATAAGAAATTGGCTTTTGGAAATGAAACAGAACAAAAATAAATGGTTTTTAAGAATTTATAAATGTAATATTTTCCTAATAGCTTTTTATCTGCACAAAATATCTCATCTTTCCTGTCTTCAGCCTGACATTTAACGAAAAGTTAATATTTTTATAATTATGTTTAAAACATAATCTACATATCAGGTAAGGTACAGAATACAGTTTTAAAAAGAAATTGACGAAACCATCTTTTATTTTAAATATAAACTACAGTGTATTATTATTTATGGCTCCCTCAATATTATTGCCTTCTTCTTCGATATTTAGTAGTAGCTGATTAGGTACAGTATTTATAATATAAATATGGCTTGGAAGAAGTGTGATTGGAAGTGTTGTGCTACCACAGTCTAACAACATCTAGTCAGGACACTCTGTTAAAAATTGGCTACAAGGATGACGGAGCCCACAAAAGTAGAAAAAGTTTTTTAAGAAAGTTAAATTTTTTATTTTACAATTAACGGCAATTAACTGAGTCAATGTGACATAATTTTATTTAACTTTATAGTTTAACTTAATTTTGAAATGATTATAAATTAATATTAAGATTTTATTCTACTGGCATTTTACTTTAAGCCCTGATTACATGTAAAATTATCTTCAAATGTAATTAAAAATGTTTAACGACATTTCAAACTATCATTATTATTACAAAAATTATAAATACCAAAACAACCAATATTTTGTAAACATTATATGTAATTTTATTCCATTAGAGAAAATAATTGTTTTTATTTTAGTGTTTCAAAGTTATGCCTCGACACCTTCAATAACTCCAGACGATGATGTGTTCCGCCACCTTTCACTGACCTATTCTCGCAATCACCCTACAATGCACCTAGGTCAGGCATGTAAGCAAGGGACACCCTCTTTCAAAAACGGCATCACCAATGGAGCTGCCTGGTACCCTCTCACAGGTTGGCATCGGTTCACGTTATGTAGATTTTAAATCAGTTTTACTACTATACTTATAAATTGAAAAGATAGTTTCTTCGATAACTGACTGTTTAAATTATATACACGCTTTGCTGGCATTAACTATATTTTACTTATTTTATCAAAATAAAGGTTGACTGTTTTCTTGATTTTTATCTTAAATAAAGTAACTTACAGCTGTTTTCATGAATAAACAATCATCTGGTCACAATAATAAACCAACAGGATATGATTTGGATATAATATACACACAAATCAACTGGTCACAGTAGCAGTTTTTCAGGACTGGAAATGATTTTCATTTATGAAATTTAGATAGTTTGAGGAGTGTTTGAAATATTCTGTTAATGTTTACAATTTTAATAACTTAACATATAAAAATACTCTTGTATATAAATGCAATGCTGTGTAAAAATTTCACGTGAATTCACTACTTTTTGATTTTAGTCTTCACAAACATAAATTTATTTATATATTGATTGCTGTAGAAAAAGAAGTATTCTAGAGTATTTACCTTGAATACAAACTATAAAATAAATAAAATTAACTCAATTGATTTAAGAACTATGAGTAATACTAGATTTATCTAATGTGAATAAATTGTAAAAAATTAAACTGCCATTTATATCAATGGTGATGAGGAACTGTCCAGTCAATTACATTTATAGAAATTACAAACAGTTGCAAGGCTTTTTTGTGGAAGCCTTAATTTTTAGGCTCAATATTTGTAAATAAAGAAGAGAAGGGAAGGGAAAATATAATAGCTATTAACTTGAAAAATGTATAAATATAGAACTGGTTAAGTCACCTGTTAAGATTTGTATTGTACTGATTGTACAAGATATCAATTCAATAATTAATTATTAATTTCCATTGCATGGCAGTTTTCTTCATTAAAACTAATTATTAACCTTAAAAATTAACTTATTGATAAAATAACTTGTTTATAATTAAAGTTGAAAACCAATAAGGAATGTTAAAATTAAATTGATAGAGTAAATCAATTATTCATTATCATATATAAATGTAAACATTTGTGTTACTATAGTTCAATTGAAGTATTGTATATTACTCTTTAATTTTAATGATGTGCTTAAAAACTGTAGGAGGAATGCAGGACTTCAACTACGTGTGGTACGGCTGCATGGAGGTAACGTTGGAACTGTCTTGTTGCAAGTATCCTCCACCCAGTGAACTTCCCAAGTTCTGGGAAGAAAACAGACTGGTAAGTTCAAACTGATATTTTGAGGGACTGGAGAGGTCCAGACATCATAGATCTATTTTCCATAAGACCAACGTCATTTTCCAAGTATTATAATAGAGAATGAATGTTGTATGCTTAGCATATTTAAATTTTTGTAATGGAAGTGCTTTTCATTTTTTTAATTTAAACAAATCAATTTCATACAAGCACCGATAAATTGAAAAAAAACCAATAAGCAATCAACCTGAAGCATTTGAAAGTATGTAAAAATTTAAATCGGCTAATGAACAAATTATTTAAAGGATTACCAGTGGAGCTATATTTTTGCTTGATTTGAGAAAATGTAACATTGTTGTTATTGAGAATAGGTTCTTGCTGGTTTGAAACCAGGCCAGATATAATCAGAACTTCTGATCACCCAGTCCCCTTCAAGTGGGTGGTGTCAGAACTTCTGATCACACATCCCCCATTCAAGTGGGTGGTGTCAGAACTTCTGATAACCAGGTCCCCCTAAAATTGGGTGGTGTCATAACTTCTGATCATCCAACCCTCCTTCAGTTGGGTGGTTTCATAACTTCTGATCATCCAACCCTCCTTCAGTTGGGTGGTGTCATAACTTCTGATCATCCAACCCTCATTCAGTTGGGTGGTGTCATAACTTCTGATCATCCAACCCTCCTTCAGTTGGGTGGTGTCATAACTTCTGATCATCCAACCCTCCTTCAGTTGGGTGGTGTCATAACTTCTGATCATCCAACCCTCCTTCAGTTGGGTGGTGTCATAACTTCTGATCATCCAACCCTCCTTCAGTTGGGTGGTGTCATAACTTCTGATCATCCAACCCTCCTTCAGTTGGGTGGTGTCATAACTTCTGATCATCCAACCCTCCTTCAGTTGGGTGGTGTCATAACTTCTGATCATCCAACCCTCCTTCAGTTGGGTGGTGTCATAACTTCTGATCATCCAACCCTCCTTCAAGTGGCTTATTCTTAGTAATTACTAAGAACCAACATATCAGGAGACAGTTTACTGAGGAAATACATCAACAACACATTTTTTTATGTAAATTCAGACATATTAGTTTTAAATAATGGTTTGAAACAAATGTGTACTTATAATTTCCAAATGTTTTGTTATGAGTTTACACAACATCTGATTGTGTTTAAGATATTTTGAACATAAAATAATTACAAACAGGAATTGCTTACTTATAACTTATTTTCACTTATGATTAGTTAAGCTAAAATTTCAATAAGATTTTTGATCATGAAAATATAATTTTGATAGAAGTGAGGTAAAATTATAAGGTCACAACATTCTGTAATAGCCAATCATAGTTAAGTTACATTGTACAAATAATCATATATTATATTGCTATTTATGAAATCACATATTTGTACAATTGACTCTCTCAATGCTAGAGAGCAGTATTGGTGTTACTACGTGTAACTATGATCCATGTAGAAGGGGAATAACTTTTTTTTTACAAAGATTTACCTTTTATTTTCAATAAGCAACAATAAAATACCTAGAAATATTCTTTCTTCTTGTACAATTGATTATGTATAGAGCTTATTTAACTATATTGTTTCGCCTAATTTGTGTTTTCCTCCAGCTGTTAATGGCCATGTGCTCAGACTAATTGTTCAGTCAGTACATGAGGAGAATTGTACTAATCGTGGCCTGATATTTCTACACGTGCAGAGTGCAGACTTAACCAAAAACAACAATACGACTAAAAAGAAATACATCATTATATATATTTGTCGGAGATACAACCAACAACCTGTAACAGATGTCAATCAATATATTGAGTTTAATGATAATTTTTAAATCTAAGTAACATGTTGACTCTGATGATAGGACTAACCACGAACATATCTTGAATATGTATACTCACCATACATGTGTAGGCATCTTCAACTCACCGTACATGTGTAGGAACCTTCAACTCACCATACATGTGTAGGCAGGCGGGTGGGCAAATACAACACCAATTTATTCTTATTATTTATACAACTATCCATGGTATTTTCATGATTTATTGAGAAGCATAGAATACAATCCTTGTGTTTTTCAATCCAGAATTCTATAACATTTATAAATTACATCTTTAAAGTTCAAAATGAAATGTTTCAGTCCTTGGTCAAATTTCTCGCAGAGGCCCACAGGGGGGTTCATGGATTTGTCATGGATGAGAACGGCAACCCAATTGAGAAAGCTTCCCTGAAAGTGAAGTCCAGAGATGTTGGGTTCCAGACAACCAAGTACGGAGAGTTCTGGAGAATATTACTACCAGGCATATATAAGCTCGAGGTAAGGGGTAATAATTATTTGCTTCTGTGACAATGACCATGCATCAATCTGTAAAACTGATCTCAGGTTGTGTTCATGTATTTACAGGTCTCAAACATGTACTGGTATTTAATATACATGTCTGATTTGTTGAGTTTTTTGGTAGAGCATAATTAAAAGTGCATAAATGAATAGTAAAAGCACTTTTTTGAATAACATATTTTTAGTAACAGTATTCCTAATGAACATTCCACTTAGTTGGAGGAACTAACACTTATGATAGGAGAGGTAAGGCATTAGCAAATTTACCTGAGGAGACAAGTCAATGAATACACATCTATAAAAAGCAAAAAGCCAATATTAAAAAGTCAGACTATGTTTTTCTAATTTTGCTGACTTGGCGCGGCTGCCGCTAGGTTGAGCTTGTTGTGCGGCAACCTAGAGTGAGAGGATGATTGTAAGTTGCCATGAGAATGAGAGAGCAAATCATCTCTGCATATCAGTAGCCGCACTAACATCTTTTCGTCTGCTACAGGAAGTCTGACTATTTTACTTTCTCTTTTCACTTCTTATAGATCTATATTCAAGGAGAAGTCCACTTCAAAATATGTAAGAATTTGATTGATAAATAAAAAGACAACACACATGTTCGATGCTTGAGAGACCTACTTCAAGTGAGAAGAGAGATACTGGCTCACTTTTAACTGTCCCTGGGTAAGTTGGCAGTGGTAGGGGTATTGCCGCCAGACTATACATATAAATGTTCACTGGTGATTAAGTAGTGTGAAGAGGGGTGGTCTATAGGTCTAACTGATTTTGAGATTGGGAAAGTCACAGGATTTGGTTATCAATTAGTGTGCTAAATTCCATTCTTCTGAGTTGGGAACAATTAACATGGGGTGGAAGTGATCTTGGTGGTGTAACAATGATACAGATTTTGGCTATAAAGAAGGATATGGTTAGAGGCAGGTTTTTCAGGATTTTGAACTTATTGTTTCCTTAACTTACTGTCTTATTGTTTATGGAAGTTTCACCAGTAAAACAAAATTATCGAACAGAACAATATTGGCATTGCAGAAATACTTTTAAGATGTTGAAGCCATTTTCAGGTTTTTGTAGGCCGTGGTAGTAATAAGATACAATGGGTTAGTAATGGAGACAGTTTTTAGTTTGAGATTGGTTTTTAATAAAGTTAAAGGGTCAATTTCATGTGGGAGGCATTGAAGAGCTGGATGCACCAAAACCAATCTCAAACCTAAAACTTGTTCCCAATATTTATTATCTGTCATTAATTACCAACATGGAATACAGACACTCAACCACATACTGAAAAATGGCTTCAACACCTTAAAAGTATTTCTCATACCAAATATCTCCTATAAAAACCTGCTGTCACTTCCAGACAAAACGAAAATCTTTCCAAAACCCAGTCCATCCTAAGTTATTTGATCCAAACAACACTATCTGCTCTAAAGGTAAGCAATTGCCCTGTTCTAATCCTTGCAAAACATTTTTCAAAACATTACCTATTCATCTCCAAGCCTCACCATTTACCAGCTCCACAACCTCTTGAACACACAAGATACCTAGAGACCACACCTGTGACTCTCCCACTTAATTTTTATCTTACCGGTTAAACTTAGGTAAATGAATGGCCATATATGATTGCAAAGTTCAAAATCATGAAAACCCTGTCTATGTCCATAATTACCCTTCTCCATAGCGAAAATTGTTATAATTGTTACACCATTATATGTAACAATTATAACCCATTATGTATATTTGACTCTACCCCAGGTCAAAAGTTTCCAGCTCAGAAAATAGAATTAGCACGCCAATGGATAACCAAATCCTGTGACCCTCCCAATCTCAAGATCAGTTATATCTAAGTACCACCCCCCCTTTCACATTACACAACTATCAGCACTATTTTAAACATATATACCCTGAGGACACTACCCCTGCCACTTACCTACACACTTACCAGGATAGTTGACAGTGAGTCAGTCCCTAACCCTTCACCTGTCAGAGGAGGCACTGAAAATGTGTGATGTGTTTGTATTTTGTTTTCTCACAAATTGTGAAGAGGTTCCTCGGGTAATATTGCTGATGTTCTATATTTTCTATCATATGTTATTATAATTGAACAATGTTTAAATAGATTTTTCGATACCTTGTATATTTAAAAGCACAAGTTATTATTATTATATAGTAAAACTTTATTTTTAGGTGTACGCAGACGGATTCGCACCTCGTGAGGTAGACCTGATGGTAGTAGATGAACATCCGACGCTATTGAACGTGACTTTATTCCCATCTAAGGTAGGTGGAAGCTTGCCTTCATCAAGGAGGCCATGGCAACCCCCTTGGCTAGCGGCCCCCCGCCCCCGCCCAGAGCCTGAGGTGGTAGGAGGGACGGGAGAGCGGGGAGACCGTCCATATGCCTACTCCCCTATTGGAGATGCACCAATTCGGTGGCGGGATGGCTATAATGATCGCTACCTCCGCACCACAGGGACTGCTCCTTTTGAAGTCTCTAATATCTTTGCCTTGCTCCTCTGCTTGAACGTGGGTGTGTTTTGCTGGTGTTAACCTATCAAATTGGGTTCAGCTCCTCTCAGCATGTCTATTTTTAAGGTGTTGGATCTTTTGGTGGTGGATGAGCAATATCTATCAATTGAAGCCATTCACTATAGTATTTATATATTTGTAAATAAACTCAGAAATGTTTATTCGGAATATTCTGATAGTTTGTACATCCCAAGATGCATTTTAATGTTCAGAACAAGAAGGTGCTTCTTAATCTTTTGACAAGTGATTTAACAAAAAGAGATTATAAATACAAAATATAATTCTATTATAAATAATTATTACATTTCTTTTTGTTAAAATATCTCATTTTAATTTTAAATACATTGAAATTGTTTACACCTGGGAGTTAAATTAAGGATTTACTAGATCTATCTGACTAAATTAAAAAAAAAAAAAAAAAAAAAAAAAAAAAACAAATAGTACAAATTCAGAACAAGATTTTTGAAAAGAGTAACATTATTTCTAAACATTAATTATTTATTCCAATTATTAAATACTGAAGCACATTTAGGCATTATAAGTGGCAAAACTTTTAAGATCAATCCATCCTATTTTTTTATGTAACCCTCAAATGTTTTAAAGAAATTTCAATATCAATAAAAATTCAAATTACACGTAACTAACGCCATAGTGAACATTGTTGTTTAAAACTTTACAAGTAGACTAGTAAGGTTTGTTGTATTCTCATATCACTTAATTAGAAGGTAAATAACTCTATTTTTGTTGTTGTCTTAATAGATTTTTTAGTAGAATTGTAAATATCAATGTATATTTTCTTTATAATACCTTAAAATACATGAGTAAGATATATGGACTTAAGGTTAAAAGAAGTTACCAGACTGATTAAATATGTACAAGAAGTGATACTCTGGTCTTTAGGGAAATGTAGGATAGCAAACTATGGCTGAAGTCGTCCAAAATAGGCAAATAAGAGCTGCTAATTATAGACTAGATAATATAATTTAAAGAACTGCTAAAAGGAAACATTTGTGGGACATAAGGGCACATTTTTGTAGGACAATTAATATTAAATGCAAGTGAGGTAACTGTAAATACACCTCCATAAATATGTGCATCAGAGTAATTCATATAAATAAGACCACATATAAACAGTACTAGTCCTAACCTCACCATTTGTTCACTTTGTTGTCAATATAGCCATTTTTCATTTCATTTCATAAATACAGTATCTGGGGGAAAAAAATCCTTAGTTTTTTTTTATTTTCTACAGTTTGAACAAGTCATCCCATCTTCAAGTGAATATATCTATTATTATTCCTTTGAAACAAACATTTGACTGATGTGAATTGAAGGAAGTTAAAGATTCTTCAACTTTGTAAATAACTGCTTACTTCCAAAACGCATAGTTTAGAAGTTACTAGTAAAAAATTGAAAAAAAGGCAGAAAGTTTTTAGATTTTTAACCCCCCTCCCCACAAAATTCTACATGTTCCATGAGGTCTAAAACTTAGAATGTAATACACAGAATAACTTCAAATAACAGTCCAAAAAATCAATAACTTTGGAATTTTGTTTAGGTAACTCCGCTTTTTCATCACCGGCCACCTGGACTATTAGAATACAATTAATTTTAATTAGCAGTTGTTTGAGTTATTTGAAAATTTCTCATTGAATAGGATTTGGATATCTGTTAAACTTTAACACATTTTCTAATGATCTTATCTATTTTGGTAATAGTTCTGGTTTCCTATTTTTATTAATTGGCTGAAGACCAATATCTAACCTATAATAAAATAGCTATAAATTCATTGATAAGAACTATAAGTATACTTTTTTCATAAAGTAATCATTAAAATATAATTAGTTTAATAAGTAGGAATAACTAAAGTCAGTATTTGTATAAAGTAGCTGTTAGCAATAAGTGTACATTTTCCTTCTGTAGTGTGCGTTAAGTAAAGATACGACAATGGCTGTGTAGCAAGTACAGGCTATTGACCAACTTCTGATGTCCATTAGTTTATTTTTTATTTGTTATGGCTTTAGGTACATAATATAGTAGTCCATTTTAAAATGAAGATAGGAATAGTTTTACAATTTGTAGATTGATCATGCACATTATATAGTTATGGGTAGATAGGAAAATACAGTATATAATTGTTGGGTATTTAGAGTTTAAATTCTTAAATAAAAATCTAAACTTTAATATATTCATAGGATAAATTATAATTCAGTACTAATTAAAAATATACTATCTATGGTTTATAAAGCTTAAATATCTGCATTACTATATTTCCAAGCTTTCTAAGTGGCTTAAGAGTATATATTTTTATTGATAAACTCTAACTAATCTGGTATTTAGAAGTTGGGTTACGTGATTCTCTTATGTTGTTTTATGCAGTGTTTCTGAAGTACCCACAAACTTCAGGAGTTGTTCAAGTGGTCAAAATAAGGCTAAGAGTACCAACAAACATGTTTCTAAGAGACCTTCATTAACCAGCAAGACAAGATTTTGTATTTTTTATACAAGCGTTCTACCTCAGTAACGGTCTGACCGTAAAACTTAAAATTTTGCAAGATACCTTTTACTATTAAGTTATAATAAAGTAAAAAACCCCAATATGATAAAAATATAATTTACAAAATGGCGGCTCTTTTAGATACTTCATCTAAAACAGATGGATTTAAAAAATATTTTTCTACAAATCTAACAGCATTTTGGTTTTGAAAATAAATTAGACATAATTATGTAAGTGTTGCTTTCACCGCCAGTGTGTGACATTTAACCCTATGCGTCTACAGACTCAATATTCCAACAATTTCTGAGCTAATCTAGATTTTCAAGTCAGTCACATCGGCTGCTATCGGTAACTAGACACACTTACATATTTATATCTTGCTTATTTTTTATTCTATTTTAAAAAACACAATGTTATTACACTTCTAATCAAATTTTAAATAAAACATTAATCTTGTGAATAGTTTAAAAAACTATATTTTGAAGTTATCAATCATGTGATATCTAAAATGGCTGAAATTTGGTAAATTATAACTTTATCACATTGTTTTTTGGTAAAAATGGAATATGGTCCCAGACAATTATCATAATTTTTTATCCAGTCAATTATCCCCACAATCTCGAATCCATAGTAAATTTTTGATGGAAATACAGATTTTTAACAAAAATAAATGCACTAACACCAAAAATGATGTATATTGTTATGTAGTTTGTTTTCCTGAGCAAAAATATGACATCTCATTCTTCATATGAAGAATAATAACTAAGATATTCAACAAAAAGTGGATTAGGTTAGGTTAAATTAGTAAATGTTGATTGTGAATACATCCTAATCTAACCTAACACAACATAACCTGTTTGATAAATATCTCAATCTTATTTTTTTTTATGATGAAATGGATTCTTTGTCGTATAACAAAGAGTCCAGTGCCTTCACATTTGTGTTAAGGAAGAGAAATTATACTATATTATTAATGTTATATTCATTGTTTTCTGTAAAAATGTTATTTCTTCTTTTTTTTTTGGTATTTTCGCCACAAATTTTATATGGATTCGTGGAGTTAATATTGACTAGTTCAAAAAAATCGTGAAAATTGGGTGGGACCCCTATGTCACATTCCATGTAATTTACCGATTTGTGTTAAATTTAACTAGTTCTTGATAATAATTTTGCAACATTTTTATGGTCAAAATGTTATTCAGAAAGAACAATTTATTTAAAAAAAACAAAACTAGCTAGTAAACGAAAGGCTTCTGGACTCAAATTTATGGGAACGTTTTTGTCTTATTTTGATGGCCCAAACAGTTTCCTGAAATTTGTTACTGTACTTCAGAAACTCCTTGTATTTTATAAGTGTATTACTTCCTGCCACAATTATTAAAAAATGTCCAGCTACAGTTACAATTATGAGAGCCATCTTATAATAGTGGATAACATCTGTATCTTGATTTGAACAAAGATTCTGTATCCTAATTGACATGTTGACTAGTGATGGGACACTGGTGTCCCAAAAAAAGTTAAAGATTGTCTTATATCACCAGGCGAAATTAGGGCTAAGGAGCCCTCTCTAACAAAACCTGGGGACCAACGGCTTTACGTGACTTCCAAACCACGGGAGCAGCAGGGCAAAATCTATTAGTGGTCATATCGGGAATCGAACCCAGACCGGCAGCATGGCAAGCCAGCGCCTTAGCCCCTTATCTACCCCTTATGTATCCAACCAAGATATATCACTCATATGCATCTCATAGGTCCATGGTTAGATAATAGATATACATTGTCACATCCTCAGGTGAGTTTCCTGTTTTTTTGTTATCAGTCAACATGTTGTTGAATATTGACCAGTTTAATAAATAACCAGTTTAGGCATTAAATTTTAGGTAATATATATATGTAAACTTATAATCTCCTTAGAAATAATGCCACCTTGAGAAATCTACTTGAAGTTGTATTTCACACAATTAAACCACAGTGTAGTAGAAACATGCAGTATGAAAGCTCAGCCGTTTACGTGCAACCAAGTGATACTAGTGAACCTAGTGTTAAGGTATCAAACAACTGGCGTGGTAATCAGCTGTTGTAGCACACGTGATTGTTGTTTATATCAAAAGCTGTGTTATAAGACTTAATTAATTTAAGTCTGCGACACAACCACTACAAGCACTAGCGTCAAGCCGGTTGCATTTTTCTCAAAAGTAAGATGGCTACTGTGTATATTATACTGTGGTTAAACTGAGTAACAGCTAAGACTTAGTAATCTGTATTGTACTGTGACAAGTATGAGACATAAGACATACTTGATTATTGACATACTTTTGTGCTTCTAAGCTGGAACAAAAACTTCAGAAAGTCAGTTTTAGCAGTTTTCCTGCAAGAAAATTTTCAGCTGCTTTACCACACTCTTTCCTTCTACAACCAGTAAAAAGTTTTTTTTTTTATTGACAGACCAACTCACTAATGTTTGTTCTGCATTGCTTAGAAGGGAGTAGAAAAGTCATGGTGTTTTATCCACTTATGTAAAATGGCTCTAATAGAAAGTGTTAAAAAGAATGCTTAGTAAAAATTATTGAGCAATAAATATTGATGTGTAATACTTATGAGTAATAATGGAGAATAACTCTTTGCACAGCTTATCTAATGAAGGAAAGGGCAGTTATTAAACATCTAAATTACATGTTATATTCATAGTTTAAGGTTATTTAAAATACTAAATCACACTAACATTTTGAAAACCACACACACGATGTAAACTGATTTGGCATAGTTAAAATTGGCATGCAAATACTATCTATTACAATTTATTAAAAAGAACAGTTTACAACCCATTTGCAATAAAACACTGAGTACTTTGTATATAAGGGGACTTCTAACCACTTTCCTTCCCTTCTTTAGATTGCTGGAACATAAATGCAATTTGTGAATTTGTTTTATTTATTTCAATATGATAATAAATTCATTAAGTTAGAGATTTAACATTAATAGCATTTAAATATCTTTATATAAACTTGTACTTCGTATTCAATTGTATGGTTATTAAGTTACTTTATAAACACTACTTACTAGGTACACATTATCGTCTTTCATGCTTAGCTTTAGGTGTCATTAGTTCTAAATATTTTATTGACATTATTTTTAGTATACTTTCTACACCGATTATAAAACCACTAGGGAAGTAGAAAAAAAGATTAACTATTGATGGCAATAGGAACAAATTGCAAATGAAATAAAGATTGTTAAAAATAACTTGGCTAAGCACCAGAATCTCAACAATTTCTGCATTATTGTTGATATTTTTCTCACGATTGCTCTAACTTCAACTTTAGTTCTTGAAGTTAAATACAATATATTCTGTTCATTTTTGAGAACATAAGTAATTCGATTTGAAGAAAGTTAATCAAATTATTTGCTCAGGCTCTAATTGGTACAAATTATTAAATGAAATTAATTACAATGAAACAATCCTTGGCTTCTGGCAAACTACAAATAACAGAGGAGATATGAAATCATCTTTGTTAAGTCCATAAAACACGGAACCCTTTTAACAAAATTACAAAAAGGTTAGGTTTGTAAAGAGCAGGCAGAAACTTCAAAGTTTCTTATATTCGACTTTAGAGAAAATAATTTGAGCATCCAGCATTGCTTCCAGTTATGAATTATTCAACTCAGTAATAGTGGAGTAAAAACAATGCATTTTGTGAAATTGTATGTTACATTCATTGCCCTATTTTTGAATAGTTATTTCATTTTTCAAAATTGTGGGTAGCATGTTTAATAGAATGTTAAACTCAATAGCAATGTCTTTTTATCTCTCACTTTTCTTTGCTTCTATCTAATGTATTGATCTTTTTTTTTCTATTTATGCCAGTGGCATTTTTAACTTAGTTTACGAATGCTTTTATGGGACATCAGTCTAAACCCCTCAAGCAAATTTGTTGTGGACCTCCCAAGATTTAATTCTAAGCTGGCAAGAGGCCCAATTAGGGCTTGTACAATTTTAAAGATGCCTAACAAATTAAGATACTTATTTTGTTAGGCATATTTAAAATGCCATTAGCTATAATGAGTGGCTGGCAAGATGACTATTGTACCATTATAATTCCATACGACTCAAAAAGATAAAAATTATTATGTTTGAAAACTATTTTTCCAATTAAAAAAAATTTCATGTGATGAAAATTATAAAATAGCTTAGTACGGTACTAAATGAGACGAAATTGGATAACCGGTAATTTTGCAAAGGCCATTGTCTTTTATAAAGTGAGAATTTAAACTCAAATGTCTACCATTTTCCACTGATATTACATTTGAAGTTAGGGGTATAAAATCTGGGCCTAACATTAGTATTCTTAAAATTGTTCCTATTCATTATTTACCAGAAAAAATATAAAAATGGTTCTAATTAAAATTTTGGAAATGTTTGATAAAGAATAAATTTGGATCTCTAAAAATCTAAATCAGAAGTTTTAGCAATAATTTAATCAAAATGAATTGAAAACTTAATTTAGCCTAAATTGTATAGATTTATAAGTAAAATAACGAATCCATGCTGTAAAAGCAGAAGTTTTTGCCAGTTATCTTTATATTTGTTTCCTTTGCATTTTGTTCTCCACTTGCTGGGAGAGACCAACTGATAGACTAATTCTAAAGAGCCGTGCCTCCCTCCCTACCAAACACCAATAAATGTTCAATTTGTTTAAATACAAATGCATTATTTTTTCAACCCTGTACTGCTTTGTTATACCAACCTTTTTAGGACTGTACCATATTTGAAAATTTTTTTAGGGCGCCATTTCAAAATATATTATGTTTCATGAGATTAGACAGACGCAAAATAATAGTTTTTGCAAGGGTTTACAAAAACATTCATAATAACTCTAAATATAGACATATTCATAAGGCTGTCAATTTTTTATTTTATTGCATATAACCAAACTAATAGAGGAAAATAAAAATGGTGTTTATGTACATATACAGTATATAACTCAATTTTGACAAGCATTTATAACAATAAAACATTCACCATCATATTCATTTTTGTTTTCTAACAAAAAAACATAGTTCCTCTGGTTCTATAGAAGAACAAATAACTATTAAAAATCTACACCATCTTTTTCATTAAGTTTGTGTAGGAGATAGATCACCCACTCTGACCTAAAAGGGTTAAAAAGATTTTATATATAAACTATAATTATTTGGAAAAAGATTCAATATATGATTTCTCACAAGAGTGATCAAACTTTGAAATTTTCCTTATGAGCTAATATTCACATATATTACAGTTCTGTACCTGTGGGAAAGCTCTGATCATCAAATCTGATGGAAGCTAAAATGGTCTAATTTTAGGCTTATTGTCATGTTACTAAAGCAACTTTAATTTGTTGTTATTTCTATCTGTGAATCTCATAAGTACTTGTAGCAATAATATGTGCAAAATATTTGACTATCATAAAAATAAAAAAAATAATACAATGAGCATTATTTATATGTTGTGTAAAACAACAATCAATTTGTAAGTTCATAAAATCATAAAGGTAATAAATAAATCAAATTATAACTTTTGGTAAATTAATAATAATGCTTACATTATTTTTGATTAACTTGTAATTAATTACATTTTTATGTTATAATTATTAATACATCCTTTTAATTAACTTATAAATACTAACTTTCAGCTTTACTAAAGCATGTGCAATTTTGTAATAAATTACCAAGTAGACCAATGATTATTTTTAATTTTCTATATTTATTACATAATGCTTTTTGGATGTATAATATGTATACTAATCTGTATTAATTATTAATTTTTTTAAATTTATCTATAAATTTATAAGTAGATTTACGTGATGGTAAATCAAAAAAAATTTGATTTTAAAACATATAAAAGTATTAGTCTGGTTAAGAGCAAAAATGTAATGTATTTGAAACACAAATTCTTGTTGTTAATCGATGGAAACACCAATAAGTGACACAACTGAGGACACCGTTAACATTGATTATATCACGGATTGATAGTATATAATCAATGCCGTCACTCCCCTGGATTGTTGCTTCATAAGAAACTGCTCTTCTCACCACACCTTGTTGGTCATTAATTATTATTTATTAAAAATTATTTGCATTAAATAATTAAAAAAAAATATATAAAATGTTTCTATAATAATAAAATTTGGAGAGAACAGAGTGTTCTTTTATATAAGACTCCAGGGAGATGATTCATTTGAGGAATAATGTAATAAAGAAGTGATCGTAATGGAAGGAAAATCATCTTTTTTATTGGTTAACTAATTTATTGTGGATCAATTGGTGATTTAAAAACATCTTGTAAAGTATTTTTAGCTGTATCGGAAGACATTAAATGGGTTACCTGCTTTTTTTGTATACAACTTCAGGACAATTTTTTCAATATTTGAGGAAAAATAACGAATGTTATTATTGACAATGATGCATTATTATAAATATACAAACAATAATAGGTCATCAGTAGAAACTTTTAATTTTTTTCAGGAGGGTAATTCTTATTTATAGCGGTTTTTCAAAACGCCAAGACTTTTTTTGAGGCGGCCCTGACCATTATTCTAATGTGTTTCATTGGTGATGCTGAGGTTATATTACGCTAAAAATAGAATTCCTATTTCTCCTGAATAATTAAGAGTCCCACTGCCAGTTAAATCGGCAGTGGAGTTGAATTCTTACTAGAAACTAGAGGATTATAACATGACTACCATATCTCTTGAAACTAGACAAGCAAATTCTGCTCGAGTTTATTACAGGTGCTTATATCTATAAAATTTCTATTTGGGTATACAGAATATAACTTTTAAAATATTTAAGGCCATAAAAAAACATAGAATAATAAGTGTTGGTGGAAAAATCAGCAAAAATTCCCATGCAGCAGTGCATTATAGAAATATAACTTTATATTATATTTCAATGTTTTTTTTTTTTTTTCATTAAGAGTTAGGTATAGTGTTCCTAGACTTATACCCAACAAAACAGTTAATTTTGATTGTACAGGTTGTTTAACTAATTTTTTTTTTTTTTTGAAGATAGGAGGAAGTCAGTAAAATTGACAAACTTATATACCATAGCAGACACACACAATATGAGATTTTATTGGATGTAAGAAAATGCGTTATATTATGAAAGAATAATAATTATGTCTAGAGAACATAAATAATAATAATAACAGTACTTGTTATGCTACACTAATAGTAATTATATCTTTGACACACAACTCACTCGAGCATTAAGCCATTATAGTACTTATCATAATGTTTTGGATTTGATGGAGCTTACAACTTTTCTCTTTTTCCCTTCTGAAAGGAGATTCACTATATTTTTTCAACAGCAATCCATGTTTAGTGATTATCACTAATAAGGTCTAATTAGCAGCACATACTAATACCTAACAAATTGTTTAAAAAATACTCTCCCATTAAAAAAGCATCGTAAAATTGTTAATCCTCATAGTTACAATAAGTTTTCTTGTATCAATGTTAGGAGCCAAACAATGATAAATTATTCCACTCAAATTAAAGCCATTTGTAGCAGGATTTTATTTCTGTCTTTATAGCATGTAACTTTTGCAATTGGCATTTCGGGTCAGATTCAGATTACTACTGACTACATCTTTAACCAAGCCATTCCAAGGTGTTATAGTAATGTACTTAAGAATTATTTCTGTTTACTAAGGAACATAATTCTTTCTGTGATTTTCTTACTCACACGTTTAAAAATATGATGTCCAATAGGATATTGTTATTTTGAAAAAAATCAGAGCACCTCTTAAAATAGTTTGTATTATAAACAACTGCCAGTGCATGGTGTTTTATAACTATAGTATTAGGTGAAATATGGAAATACTAACAAATATTTTAACTAAATCTTCTAGAAAACATACGAAAATGACAATAAAATGTAAATGCACAAATATTATTGTTGGTGATGGTTGCTGTAAATATGTAAAATTAATAACATGTTTCCAGAATAAAACCTATGAGACTGAATCCCCTTTCCAAGCCCGCCCACATATAGATGTAAACAGGCCACCTCTAAGTGTAGATCACTCAACTATAGCTGTAGAACAGTCCACATTAAGTGTCCAACAGTCGAGATTAAATGGACAAAATGTTTATTCATCAAACCAAACCGACTCTGCAGCACAACTAGATCGGGATGTTGAACCACCAAGTGTTGTACTTGCTGGTGATGACGACTCTTTGGTATTTCCCAGGTCTAAATGATGTAAGTACTAAAACAGGTATTGTATGCAGTTAATAAAGGCAATTATTTTGAAATATAACACAAAGTTTCATTATCCTTAATTTAGTATTCAAATCTAAAATTGTATTTTGATTCAATTATTACAGAATTGAATGCTTCTCAGTTATTAAAGGTGACTTATAATTTGAACTTTAAACTAAAAAAAATCATAAACTATTCAAACAAACAAAACCGAGTTTGTACCCTAAAAACCCGTACATGTATAGGCGGGTGTTTCATTGCCAACCACTTTAAGAAATAGATGGAACAGGTTAAGTAAGACGTTACGGAAACTAAAATAATAAGTTTAAAAATTTCTAATTACTAAACCAAGACTGCGAGGCCAGAGGTGAAAAAAAAAAAAATCAAGATTTTTATTTTACCATAGCTGTGTAGCCGGTGGTGACTGAACAAACTTAAAATTTGTTAATTACCAGATCTGTGAGGCTGGTGGCAACGGAAAAAACATACTAAAATTATTTATTTAACAATAGCTGTGAGGCCAGTGGTAATAGAAAAAACAGTCTTAGGATTGTAATTTAGCCCACGGCAGTTAGGCTAGTGGTAATCGTACAATATGATTTTTATTTCAACCAGGGTGGTTAGGCCGGTGGCAAATGAACAAATAATATTAATTAGACCTTAGCAGTTAGGCTGGTAGTATTTGTATAGATTGAGTTTTATTTAAACCACAGCTGTTAGGCCAGTGGTAATCAAACAACTAAACATATTTAATTGAATGAAAATTTACTAAAATGAAAAGCGAAGGAAATATAAAATAAATCAGTAATTAATGTTATGCCTTACCAAGTTCTATTGGTTGCTTCACTAGGGTTTCCACCCCGTCATTTGATTGGGCATAAAGGATCATTCCTAGTGGACACTTAGGGAGCTCAGGACATACTCCTCGACTCTCACTTCCGCGGCCGGTGGTTCGTCTTCCCTCTTTCTTTCTCCAGTAGCCACAAATCAGCAGTTCCAAAGTTCAATAGCTGATCACTTCACTCACCTGCTTACTTTTACCCCGGCAAATGTTTGGTCCTTTACAAGGTACAGGTAGGAGAGGGCAAGTGACCCATGAGAAGAAGAAATTAAGAAATTATTGCATTATATGGGTATGGTTGGGTGAGTGGGTTACCGGCACAAATCTCTCAAAGTGATTATTTTTTAAAATAATTATTAATTTAACCAACTTGTGCTAGTAACTTTAAATGGTACAACTCAACATGTATAAACTTTATTATGATAGAAGTAATTTGACAACTATATGCGTGTGTTCACAAAATTTAATAATTTGATCGCATATGTGAGTCTTTAAATAATAACTGTAGTTTGCAAAGCTTTTGTACCAACTTTCCAGAAAGAAACCTTATTCTTAGATATAATTTACACATTAAAGTATACACTAATGAATTCAGAATTTATCTTAAATGCCTTTGGCCAAAGATTTATGATAACATTTAGAATTAATTGCTTAGTTAACAATTTGTAATAAATTATGAAGCAAATAAATATTTTTTGTGTTCTTTGTTCAATTTAGCTTCACTTGCATAGAATCATAGAGTTTACTTACACGTATGCGCATGTGTTTGTTTTCAGGAGTTAACTTAATTTTAAGGAAGTCTTACTTTTTTTTTTATTATTTGTTAATTCTCTGTCTGATGGTGCTGGTAAGCAACTTGTACATAATTCTGGCTTTAAATACAGTAACAGTTGTATATATGTAATATATTATTGTATATAATAAGTATTTTAATTGGTTTTAAGACTAATTTCATTTACAGTTATAACTATATAGGTATACTAAAATTCAACAGAGAATGTACCATCCATAATGGGAAACTATGAAATGAAAATTTGTCTCTCATTTACAACAGGTTTCCAAACTAAAAATATCAACTTTTACAATAAGCTAGGCTTGTTTATAAAATCACTTTAAAAATAAAAAAAATGTTAGAACTCAATATTTGAAGTAAGACTTAACAATTTGAAAATTGTCTAACTAGGTTAGCCTGTTTCTCCTGTTAACAACTACTCTGACAGCATTCTGTCAACATGGAGGTTGTAATTTTTTATAATTTGTATGTGTACAATAACCATGTGATCTTTATACCAATGAAACTAATTAATCGTTGAAAGACGGTCAATTGAACAGTAATATTATTTTGTTTGGTTGGCAACAGTTCTTCTTGCTTTAATGTTGTGTGCTTTAGTGGTCACCAAACATTGTTCACTAAATTGTTTTAAGAGGATATTTGAATTTACTTATTATACTATAAAATTTATTGAACACTATTTTTCCGTAGAATTGTATTATTGTTTTGTTGCACACCTCAAATCATAGAGAAACTTGATAAGATTTATTTATTAAGTTTTGGTTATCTTGGATTTTTGTTTTCATAAACACAGGATATTTTAATAAAGCCTGTCTGTCTTTGTTTCCTAATATTTTTCATTTTTAGAAAATATGTATTTACATAAAAAGAATTTATGAAAAATATTTTTATATTTGCCAATTTAAAAAGCATCATTTTAAACAAAATTAAATAAAACACATGAAGATTTATTGAATATAAGTATTCATAACAGATAGTTTTCTAAATGCTTGCAAAGTACTCGAAAAACACCTGCGAGTAAAGGATTTTCTGCCTGCCAGGGTTAAGCTGATCTCCCATAAATTCTGCCCATCTTGGTTTATAAATAAATTTAAAGTAATTCATTCAGTCGATGAAACAAGCAACGTCAATAACTTCACCAAAGTTTAAAACAATATAACTGTATGCATATTGTTTAGCAATACAAATAATCATCACACAACATAAACATATTACAATATAAGTACAAAATGTGCAGATATTATGGTTATTGATTTCGGTAAACCACACTTACCATCCTCAGACCAGAGGGACTCACATAAGAATTTCTCACTGAGGGAATAGTGTGAAATCAATCACCATATTATCTGTACATCTTGTATAGATACAATATAAATTGTGATTGTAAAGTTTGTTTTGTCTTATGTTCATTTGTATTGTATTTCTAACAACACATAATACCATAGTTAAGAAACTAATATGTTTTGGCAAACCATATTTACTATCCTCAGAACAATTAATGTAACATTTGTTTCATGGAAAAATATACAATTTTTACAGACAATTTTGTTTAAGACGATTTATATTATACAACTATTTAGTTTTCTTCATACATTGTTATTGTTAACAGAGGCAAGAAAACTACTACAGACCTCCTCAGCAGCATGCCTACTACCACCACCACCCCCCTCCCTTAGTGCCCAAGCCTGCTGACCCCGGAATATTTGGCTCTCTCACTTCTGGCTTCAATAATCTAGTTTCCAATCTCTTCGGTTGAGCCAATTAACAACAGTTGATTTCACCACACCAAAAAATTTCTTACAGTACTTCAAGTGTATATACAGCTATTTATATAAAATGTATTTATTAGCTCTTTAATAAGTTCTCTGAAAGTTTCATTGAATGTATAATGTATATTTATTTTGATAATCTCTTTAAAAGATCAATATTTTAAAAAATGAAAGAAGAAAAGTTTTTTACTTTTTGGACTACTCATAAAAGTTGCTTTTTATTTATTGCTAGTAATTAATAAAATAGTTGATCTCATAGGACTGTATCAAAACTATTCACAGATAAAATTACTGAACCTAGTTAGTATGTAATGCTCATTATATGTGTGTTTTTTTATTTTTTTTTATTTATTGATACTTTTCATCAATTAAAGAGTTATTATACAGTTCTACATTTTGAACAATGTGTGGCATTTTAGTGTTACCTAATTACATTAGTACCGTAACAACAATTTATTGTTATTATAACAAACAGAATATTTCATAAAACGCACATTAAAAACCACTCTAGTGTTACAGAAGAAATAAAAAACACTTTGTTGTGAAACAATCCAAAAATGAAGATTTGTAATCATAAAGAAAATATATTGTTTAAACCAGCAATTAATTAAAAAAAAAACCATTAGTATAGTTGAAATTGTTACAACTGATTGGCTGAAGTGATTCTAAATAATTTTTCCAAACATTTTGGAAGTGAGAGGAATAAAGCTGTACACAAGATTTTAGTACAATTAAAAACTCTTCTGTAGAATTTTAAGGCATACGCATATGTGTCTTCATCATGACTGCATATCTGGCACTTAATATAAGAGAGTGTACAGCATGTATTTATATACATTAAATTTTTATACCAGTTAAGTTGTTAGAAATAAGAAATAAATATTTTTAATACATTTTTGCCTTTTTGTCCATCTTCATACAACATCAATGCAATGTAATAATTAAGCCTCTTCATTCTTTCTCAATGCATACAACAGTTGGTAGTTTACCGTATATGAAATGTAGGGCTTCCAATTCTCTCTAATCAAGCACATAATACCATGGCTCCTCCTTACACTCTAAGCACAATACTTTTACACAACTTCACTTATATCAATGAACAAAATCACTTCAGAACCTCTGCAACTAATTTTTTACGTACATGCGAATGAATTGTATGTACAGATTAATTCATCTGCTAACTAAACAATCTAAAAACAGGCAATCAACATGGTTTCATTAAAGGAAAATTCACAACATCAGCCATTACTGAACAAATAGAATTCATCATTGATAACCTAGAAGGGAAATCTTTGTAACTGGCATTATGTTGGACTTTAGTAAGGCATTTGACTGCCTAGGCCACGAGTTGATCCTTTACAAACTTGAACAACTTGGAATTAAAGGGCACGCTAAAGAGTGGTTTAAGAGTTACCTGAAGGACAGAAGTGAAACTGTTGAAATCCAATATAACAAATAACCTCCTACAAACAATAAGATCAGAGCCTCTGCCTGTCACCAGAGGCATACCTCAGGGCTCAGTGCTGGAACCAGTTCTCTTCATTTTCCTAACAAACGACATGCCACAATGCCTAGGCACGCACTGTGTCCCTCTGATGTACACCGACAGCACAACGCTCTTAGTGTCTCTTAGAATCATCACCAGATGACTTGGCTGTCAGCTCCTACACAGCGCTGAACATGGCATACCAGTACTGTCATGAGAATGACTTAGTAGTCCATGCTGACAAATCCAAACAACTACCTTTGGATTTGTCTAGGTCTTCAACTATCTTTGGCAAGAATATGTCCCAACACTGCCTGATGTGTCAATGGGAAATCAGACCAAGTTTCTTGGAATGACTATTCACAGCAACTTATCTTGGAACAACCACATTGACACGCTCTCCAAAAAGCTTAATTCATGCTTATACATCTTAAAAAGAGTAAAGCATGCCAGTGATGACATGACTACAAAAATTGCCTACAACACGTTGTTTGAATCTCACCAACATATGGTCTTGCAGTTTGGGGTGGCACTACTGCAGGAAACCTGAAAAGAATCCTAACTCTACAAAAAAAAAGCAGTTAGAATCATGTCTGGCTTAGGTCCATGGGAAAGCTGCAGAAATGCTTTCCCTCAGCAGGGTATTATAACAATAGTAGGTGAGTGGTATATCAGAGAAGTCATAGTGCATGTTGACAAGGAGCAACTACAACGAGGTTACGACATCCATACAAACAACACCCACTGGACATCAGACTTTCACCTACCACTTCATCACTCTGTACTATTTGAGAAGAAACCATCTTACTCAGGCAGTAAACTCTTCAACCTTCTACCTGAAGACATAACAATGCTACAACAAGTAAAGAGTCTGAAGACAGCACTGACCAAATGGCTCTCTAGCCGTCCATTCTACACTCTGGATGAGTTTCTAAACTGGAAAAGAGAAGGACAAAACATTTAATAAGAACTACTAATCTATAACTATGTATAATTGACACCATTGCATTTCTCAGAGATTTGTAAATAAAGAGATTGTCTACATGAACCATTTGACAGTATGTCCATTTAAGTGTTGGGGAACTGTTACATTACATAAACCATTTATTTCTTCACCTATGCTGTGCTATGCATAGACAATAAACTTTGTTACATTTTCTCCTAGAAAAGCATATACGTCAAAATTATTCCGTGCTATTTTCCACCATTCTACTTACCACTTAGTCTCTTGACGAGGGTTCACAGGAACTATTTCTTAGAAATGAGACGCGCAAAGAGGGACTACTAGTACTTACCTATGACTCTTGCTTATATAATGGCAGGGTATAATACAAAAATCAACTTTGAATCGGCTGTTTTCAAGGAAGCTTTGCCTGAAGATTTTACTAAAGTGACAAAATGTACATATAATTTTAATCAGTATTTGTGGAGAAGGTTCAGAGCTTGAGAATGACCATAGGGTACAAATAAAATTAAGATATCAGAAATACATACAGATGGGCGAGTGGGTCAGTGCCAATGTACATGTATTGGTGGGCAGGTTGGGTCATCACCAATGATATCTTACGTGTATCTTAAATTCCAATGTACATGTATGGATGGGTGGGTGGGTCAACACTGTACGTGCATGGCGGGTTTTCATTATATACGTTATTATTATACGTTCGTATTATAGCCAAAGTATACATGTATAAATGATTTGTTTTATGAGTGATATTTTATAATTGAATTATTTCTAGGGTGAATTATATCACCACATTTTGTCACTGTGTCACGTAATGCCAATGTACGTGTTTGGGTGGGTGGGTGGGTCAATGCCACTGTACGTGTATGGGCGGGCGGGTGGGTCAATAACACTGTACGGCGGGTGGGTATATGGATATATGTAGTAATACTTGAATGTTTGGGGGGAATAAGGGAGGGACTGACATGGTGATGACCCTGCCATTCACATGACAAACTGGATAAATAACTACTTGACACACTATTGGATGTGATCTATGTTTTTTCTTCTGTGTAATACATATTCTTTTCTTTTTTCTGTACGCCCAGGCGTAGAATTTGATCCTTAGAGGATTTGTTGTGGAGTCTCTCCAGTCAGTATACACTGCTTTCCTTAGAAAGTAACCCAATGACAAATGAACAGCCGGTAGTTATCAGCTGGGACATTTGTTATGCCTCTAATAATTAGAGAATTTTTAGCTTGTGAAACTGGCCTCAACCAACTTCACTGGAAACCAATTCTATTGTATACTGGCCGTAGCCGCCACAGGGCCGTCTTTGCTATGTAGTACCGTTGATCATCATCATCTGATCAGCATCTCCAGTCTCCCGGGTGTGCTAACAAGCCTCTTCCATCTGTCTCTGTCTAAGAATAATTGTCTCTCCTCCGCCTGTTGAATGCTTGTCCCTTTCAGGAATAGGTCTTCCTTTACCAAATCCATCCATCTCGTCCGTGGTCTTCCGACTTTTCTCTTCCCTACTATTTCGTTTTCGAGCCAGGTTTTTGCCACTCTTCCTTCTTCCAATCTCTTCACATGACCTTCTTTCCTTTCCAGTTTCTGACCCTTCACATCCTAGCCTTAAGCTTCTTATTTTCTCTTTTACCGTTTTTTCGCATCCAAATTGGGTTCTTATAGTTGCGTTTCTTATTCTGTCACGTCTAGTTCTCTGCACTGCCGTTCTCAAGAATTTCATTTCTGCTGCTTGTATTCTACTATCGTCTTTTTTATTTAATGTACATGTTTCTAGGCTGTAGGTTAGGATTGGTAAGAAGTATGTTTTGTACAATATTGTTTTAGTTTTTAGGGGTATATTCTCATCCCACAGTAGGTTATTTATTTGATGATAAAAAGCGGCTGCTTTACTAGTTCTATTTGAGACCTCAAGTGAGTCTGTACCATCTTTCGTAATGGTACTATTTAAGTACGAAAAATGTTCTACATTTGTAAGCACGCTGTTCCCTAACTTTAATGCTACTGTGTCACCTCTATTGTTTATCGTCATTACTACAGTTTTCTCTTTGCTGACTGTTAAATTGAATTCATTGAATTTGTCGTTCCATAAGTTTAATTTATCTTGTAGTTCATCTTTGGAGTGGGCCCAAATTACTATGTCGTCTGCAAAGGCTAAAATATTGAATTCAGTAGTTGCCAAATCCTCCTTAATTTGTTTCATTATTTCATCCATAACTAGGACAAACAGGTATGGAGATAGTGCACTCCCTTGCTGAACTCCCCTTTTCGTTTTAAACCAGGTTGAGGTATTTGTTCCCACTTGCACACAACTTTGGCATTCCTCATACAACATTTTTACTTTTCGTATCAAACTATCGGGGACTTTTCTTTGTTTTAGGCACTCCCATATTCTATTTCTTGGGACACTATCATACGCTTTTTCAATGTCTAAGAATGCCAAGAATACTGTTTTGCCTTTTTCTACGTGTTTTTCTATTATTCTTCTAATTGTAAATATTAAATCGGTAGTGGAACGGTTTTTTCTAAAGGCATACTGTTCTTCTTCTAACAGGTCCTCTGTTAGACATCTCATTCTTTTTTCGATAATCTTCTCCAATATTTTTAAACCATGTGAAAGAAAGGTTATACCTCTGTAGTTCCCACACTTTTTTCTGGACCCTTTTTTAAATAGGGGGATATAATTCCTTTTCTCCAATCTTGAGGGATTTTGTTCTCTTTCCAAATAACATTAAAGACTCTTACTAGCCAATGTATACCATATAATCCAGCTGCTTTTATCATGTCTGCATTTATTTCGTCTGCTCCTGCTGATTTTCCATTTTTCATTGCTTTCAAACTGTTTTCCACCTCTAGCCAAGTTATTGGTGGTTCTTCTCTTCCTAATGTTTCTGTATCTTCAGTTGATATATCATTACTGGACTGCTGTCCATTTAGTAAATTGTCAAAGTGCTTCTTCATAACTTCAGATATTTCAATTTCCTTTACGACCACCTTCCCCTCGTCATTTTCAAGGCCTTTAATGGCTTCACACGGCTTTCGTTTGTTATTTATGATTTTGTAGAGCATTGATTTATTACCTATGCAGTCCTCTTCAATTCTGCGTAAACTCGGTCCAAGATTTTTCTTCTTCTTCTACCACCATTCTCTTTACCATTAGCCTTTTCTCCCGGTGCATAGCACTCTTTGTAGCTATAAGTGCTTCATCTCTGTTTTTTGAGCATTGTTTTGCTTTGTCCATGTCTCTTTTTGCTATATTTCTTTCCTTGATTGCTTCTTTGATCTTTTGGCTCCACCATGGGGTCTCTTTCTCCTTGACTTTAGAGCTGGTTTTTCCACACAGTTTCTCTGCATTTACAACAAGTGCTTGTTTGAATTTATTCCATTCTATCTCACCTTCCTCTAATGCACATTTTGGTACCTCTTGTTTGATTTGGTTTTGGTATTCCAACTTTGTCTCAAGGTTCTTCAGTTTCCACACTTTGATTCTTGGTTTCTTCTTACAATTAATCTTTGGCATTGGTATTTTTACTATATCTGCTACTAGTAACTTATGGTCACTATTCAGGTCTTCACTTGGTATGACCTTTACATCTTTAACCAAGTTCCCGGCTATTGGGTCAGTAATAACATAATCTATGACAGTTTTAGATTGGCCATCCCAGCTGTACCTCGTTATTTTGTGGCTATCTTTCTTTTTAAACCAGCTATTTTCTACAGTTAAGTTGTTTCTCACACAGAAATCGAGTAGATGTTCTCCTTCCTGATTCCTGTTTCCATATCCATGTGGCCCTAAAACCTTTTCACAGCCTATCCTCTCATTTCCTATCTGCGCATTTAAGTCTCCAATTATAATAAGGTTTTCACAGCTGCAGCAGTCTTCCAAGTCTGTCTCAAATTTTTCTTTGGTTCGCTCATCACAGCCAGTTTGAGGGGCATATACTTGTATCACAGTCAGTTTATCTTTTCCTACATTAACTACTAATTTTATTAGTCTATCATAAGTACTCCACTTCTGAAATAGCATCCAACTCTTTGCTTAGTACAAAGCCTACTCCATTTCTTGCTTGCCTTCCGTTTCCATTCCAGGTTAAGGTATAGTTTTTTCTCAATTGTTTTTTCCCTTTTCCTTTCCATTTGGTTTCACTCAATCCATGAATGTGGATCTTCTGTCTTTCCATCATATCTACAATTTCTTCTATTCTGCCTATTAGGCTCATTATGTTTTAAGTTCCTATTCTTAGGGTCTCTTTTTTCTTTAGGAGTTTCTTCTGAGCGCATTTCAGTCTTACATCGAGCTGTACGCTGTCATTTTTGACTGGTCTGTTTTCAGAGGTTTGTCTTGGTTGGTAG
This sequence comes from Stictocephala bisonia, assembly GCA_035578905.1. Classification (NCBI taxonomy): domain Eukaryota; kingdom Metazoa; phylum Arthropoda; class Insecta; order Hemiptera; family Membracidae; genus Stictocephala; species Stictocephala bisonia. The sequence continues at coordinate 5,602,183 of JAQJVL010000013.1, forward strand.
TTATTTTGGGATCCGAGGCTTGTCATATTGTTGAAAGCTGATTTTATACCCACTACCGGCTAGCTAGGCCTGTCGTAGCTTCTTTTGACTGGGGACGGGTCCCCAGCCCCCAACACAAGTCTGCTCACTGACCAGGCTTCCCGCTGGGGTTGGTTACCCGAACCTTCCACCTGGTTGCTCAGTTTAACAGGGGCACCTCTCGTAGGTTAAGTGTTGGAGTTGAGTGGTAACTATGTATTACCTTGTATAATGCCTTAATTTTTAGTATTTCAATATAATTTTATTTAGCGTTCTGCTCAACATATAGTTTTTTTTATGTATCTGTTTCTTAACAAGAATAAACCCATTCGTCTATGTAATATTTATTACTAATCATTGTCTCATCAGGGAAAATGCATTTGGTTTACTACAACTTTGTCACTCACGGGGCTTGCAGACATGACAGGTAGGTGCTTCTTGAAACATGGAGGCAAGTAGCTCATCACCGTCAAAATACATTAATAACGTGTTTCAATGAAAAAGAATCTTGAATTCTTCAAGTGAATGAACAGTACTATTCAATCATCATTCTCAAAGATTTGTCTTCACAGTCTCTAGGTCAGAAGTCCTGAGGTCCTTCGTGTTGGCAAAGTTTGTTTTAAATCGTACACCATTGTATCGATGATGTAAATGGACGTAACTGTGAGGATCTTAAGATTCCTGAAGGCTTCTCTGCAGCTGTCTCCAGACTTATTTTAATTTTTCAATTTATTTTAATACATTACATAACGCCTTTACATAGCATTTAGATAGTAGGCAGATGAAAATTCAACAAACCTTACATATGTGAAGGCAGATAAAAATTATTATTATACATAAAATAATTTTATATTTTGTCATAATCCTAAAATATATTCATTAACACTTATTTTCTGTATAATGATAGAAGATATATTCACATTTTCCAATAAAACTTTATTCAATTTGCCTGAGGCCTTTTATATGATCCTTATTTTCTGATTTTAACTTTTCTAGAAGATATTCAATGAGTGCTTTTACACGTTTTTGTGTCTAGTTCCTCCTGTATATTAACTGGCAGAAATTATACAACTTTATTACATGTACAAAGAACTACTAGCATAAGAAGCAGATCTATGAATTGGATATGAATTAATTTTCTGATATTTGAACTTAAGTGAATATGGCTTACCAATTCACTGCCACACCAGTGAGTGACCTTTTGGTTACTAAGTGAAAGACAAACCAGATGGCGCTTGGCAGAAAACGGAACCAGGTGTTAGCTCTTCCAGATGTTGAGATGAATCACCACACTAGATTCTTAGGACTGACTATTGACAAGAAACATGACATGGACACAGTATATTGATGCCCTGTGCAAGAAACTTAACACAAGTCTTTACATATTTAAGCAGATAAAAGCCCATCAATACTGCAACAATAAAAATAACTTACTTGAAAAATAACTCTTTGAACTCCACATTCGGTATGGTATAGCTCTCTGGAGTGGAACAACTCAAGAGAAACTACAACGAATTCTTCGTCTCTAGAAAAAGCAATAAGGATTCTACACTGTTTGGGCCCTAGAGACACCTAGAAAGACCACCTTTATAGACCACACAATTATGAAGATTATCTCCCTCTACATTGGAGAAGTCATACCACATGTAGATAGAAAGTACTTATCACAAATAGCAGCAACATGACTACCACGTCCAACATGCCACAAACTATCTATTACCAGTACACCATCTAATGCTGTAAAAAAAGAGCCCATCATATGCAGGCAAGAAGCTGTACAATCTACTAACGGTAGAGCTGACGATTCTCACAGGAAGGAAGCTGAAAGCAGGTTTTTACTGTTACTTGTATTTAACTCTAATTGGCTTGTTTATAATAGGATAAATGTTGTAAGCTTCAGTTAGATTTAAATGTTTTGACAGGTTTTTCATACAGATTGAAATTAAAATAGCCAGACATAAACGAATAGTGTTTGTAGTATTTTGAAACAATATGATTAAGTAAAGAATCAAACAGTCTAAAAAATGTAAGTATGGATATTTTATTGAAATTTGGTGGACTATAAATATTGATTACATGAACATGTTGGTTTATAACAGACTCTACAGCACAGCAGTTTAAAACTGATTCCAAGCTAAAAGAATTTATATCTGGTTTATCCTTTGCTTCTATTTTTATGTTTGATAATATGCTAGCTCCTCCTCTTATTTGTTAGGATACCTAAATAATTGTTATTAAAAATTGAGAATACCTTGTAGATATTATTTTGGTTAAGGAAAAAAATCATTATTATCATTTAGCCAATATTCAGTAAGGCATATAAACCTTAAAATAGAAACTGAGTGTATTCGTACCTAGCAAAACTTTAGTTGCTAGTCCCTGAATATTACTGTGAAAAATCCTAATACTATTTTTGTCTACTCAAAAAAGTTGTTTGATAACCAAGGACAATCTTGTTTGGAGTCACAAATGTCAAATGAAAAAGGTGTTTTGGGGGAAGAACCCTATGTTGAACTTTCTTCACTCTCTTCAGCTCACTGTTATGGACTTATTAAGGACTTGAAATCTTCAAATGACTGAATGCTTATCTGAGGCTCCATCAAAACTATAGACAACCCGAGTAGTTGATCTTGCATTGTTGAAATCTCTACAGGCTTGGCTAAAATGTGTTAGTTTGACTGTCTCAATTGTGATGAGTTTTTGCAGTTGTCAAAGGAAGTCTTGGTACGATAAACATATTCTAATAACCATTTGACTGTTCTGCATAAGCAATTACTTTCACACGGCCATTGATGTCCAACTTAATAGGGCCATGAGAGCTATTAGTGGCACTCTCATGGCAACTTCACTTCCTTGGCTCCTGGTGCTGTGCAATATAGCTCCTTCAGAGATAAGACGTCAGGAGGCACTACTTAAATAATTCAATAAGATCTTGAATGCCCCACACCTTCCCATTACAAAGGATTTCCCACTTCAGAACGGTCGCTTAACATCTTGAAAGCAACCTCTATGTACTGCTCTCCTGTTGAGCAGATCAAATTTCTTGCCCAAAACTAGCTGGACCATAGCGTAGAACAGTTTTTATGGATAAAATAAGTTCCTTATTAACGATTCGTCAAGACTGTAGGTGGATGAACCTCCCTCGTAAGGAACAGACATTGTTGAATTGGTTCCATACTGGCGTGGGAAGATGTAACTACTGGAAATATAAATGGGGATCAACACCAGATCAGTCATCTGATTAATGAGTCTATCCAACAAATGGATCAAAAGTTACAAAGTGCCCCCTGCACTCTTTTACAGAGAGATTAGTCAGCATCAATAAAATCAGTGAGGCAGGTCTGAAATGGCTTGTTGGGTTGGATTTAGCTTTCTGACAAGAGATCCCTTACATTTAAATTCTTAATACTAAATAAGATGATTATTTTATCTTTATCCAAATATATATTACAGCTTTATCAAATTAAAAAACGGTACATGACAACAAACCATACAATATATATATATATTTACTCTTTAACACAAGCCTTCTATAGTTTTGAAACTCAACTGTTTCCAAACAAATTTTTCAAAAGGTACATTATCACAGTTGCAGCCCATTGGTGAGCAAATAAGCTTAGTGTATCCTAGCTTATTAAAATCTTATATGAATTTTTTGAAAGCTTCATTATAGTTACTTGTTATAGGATTATAATATAACTTACCTTTGGTTACCAAGCCATATACGCCAGGTTCCTCATCAGCTAATTGAAGTGTAAGATTTATATTAATTTAGTGGGAGCCAAATAGTTTACCAATTTTCTTTTATAATGATTTTAGCAACTCCAGCACTCATTTGTCCTTTCTCTCCGAAGTCACCAGATATAAAATTGAGTGAAAGCTACAGATATTATTGTGGTACTTATCTACTATGTCACTGTTGTTAGCTTCAATCACATTGTTAGTATAATCCTCTATGTCACTCTTGTCAGCTATTAGTTTGTTCTGTTCTCCACTTTGATTTGAAACTGAGAGTGATAGACTGGTATATGCGTAACTAAGTCAAGGCAGTGTGAGCGTTTGTTGTGGGTATCCCAGGTATTATAAGGTGTCTCTTACTCTTGGTTTCACTACCAGTGACCCAGCCTTGTTAGATTTCTGACAGATTATAAATTCTCTGCCAAGTGAATGATTTGGAAAATAAGCTTAACAGCATATTTTTCCCTTTTGGAAGCATGTAAGCCATTTTTCGTACAATACTTTCTCTCAAAATAATACAGATCAAGTAGACTGATATGATCATTTTGATGAGCAAGGTATCCAATTTGAGAGTTTAATCAACCTATTCTCATTAGAATCCTCCCTCAAGTCATACCTGTATGGTACAGAATGAAGTGGATATAACGAGATTAGTGTTTGCAAATTCACTAGCCTCTTTGAAAATACAATTCATAAATACTTTTGGAGTAAGATTTCCATGATCAAAATTGTTATGTCGTTCCCAAGTCATATTGTAATACACCAGTCTTTTTTTCTATCTTGTCAGTCACTAGCAGTAGCATCTGATAAAATAATTTCAATGGAGGTCCTTGAAAGAGTGTATCTTGTAACTTGACAGCCATTGCCCACTTGGTTAAATAGATGACCGGCCAGCCTCCTACCCTGATTATCACAAAACAGTGTAAGTTTCTTGGACCGTTTATTAAACATTTGTATATTATTTTTCTTTCTCATTTCACCTTGGTTCATTATTTTTTTTAAATTGGGAGTGGTTGTGGGACCACACCTTTTTGGTGTGCCTCTTTTATGTTGTCATGAAGAGGTACATATTTCTTAGTTATAGGTAAAGCAAAGACATCCTCAATAGGTTTTACTCTGCTTTTTTTTTTTACTTTTTACCAACTAGTTTCAACTGAACCATTAATATGAACAGCATGCTTTTGTAGAACTAGCACTAGCATTGTAGGTTCTTCTTTTATGAGCTTTCCCACAGATTATCTGACCTCCATTCATACTTTTGGCCCCTGAGACAGTATCATGTACTTGTATGAGTTGGGTGTGGTGCTGAGTTCAGGGTCTGCGGGGTCACTGCTCCCGTCAGCTGCCCCTGCAGTTAGCAATTTGTAAGAGTACTTTTTACAAAATTTCCGAGGGTGTGCCCCCGGAACCCCTTTCTTATGGGGGTTATTCCAGACCCCCCATGCCTCCCCAAACATTATTTTTATCTACACCATTTATGTTTTGGCTTCAACCAAAGAGAAAGCCTATGACTTGAAACATAGAAATCATAGAAGGGAAGATCAACAACAAACAACTGATCGCTAGATTCAGTAACATAACAAAAGCAGTATGAAATATCATAAACAGTGAAATAATTACAACATGAAACCTCAGAAGCCACATTGCAAGTGAAATAGAAGATGATGATCTTATCAGAACCACTTCAACATGTTTTTTACAAACCGCTGATGAATCACTGAAACAAAATAACTTGCCAGAGTAAAAGTCCAGTAGTAGAAACAATCTTCAAGGGTGTTCTATTGAATAACTTTTAAGTCTAAAACCTGTGCTGGGTTTGATGAAATTAGTTTCGTGCTCTTGAAATCGTTTATCAATAAGATTTGTCAACCTTTAACTGACTTTTTAACAAATCATTGACACAAGGAATATTTCCCTATATGTACCTTGACAATTCGATTCATGACTAGTCATAATGCTTATGCCACAAACAATTCATATAAGATTTTAATAAGCTAGGATACACTAAGCTTATTTGCTCACCAATGGGCTGCAACTGTGATAATATACCTTTTGAAAAATTTGTTTGGAAACAGTTGAGTTTCAAAACTATAGAAGGCTTGTGTTAAAGAGTAAATATATATATATATATATTGTATGGTTTGTTGTCATGTACCGTTTTTTTAATTTGATAAAGCTGTAATATATATTTGGATAAAGATAAAATAATCATCTTGTTTAGTATTAAGAATTTAAATGTAAGGGATCTCCTGTCAGAAAGCTAAATCCAACCCAACAAGCCATTTCAGACCTGCCTCACTGATTTTATTGATGCTGACTAATCTCTCCGTAAAAGAATGCAGGGGGCACTTTGTAACTTTTGATCCATTTGTTGGATAGACTCATTAATCAGATGACTGATCTAGTGTTGATCCCCATTTATATTTATATTTATTCCCAATATGACTTGGGAACAACATAACAATTTTGATCATGGAAATCTTACTCCAAAAGTATTTATGAATTGTATTTTCAAAGAGGCTAGTGAATTTGCAAACACTAATCTCGTTATATCCACTTCATTCTGTACCATACAGGTATGACTTGAGGGAGGATTTTAATGAGAATAGGTTGATTAAACTCTCAAATTGGATACCTTGCTCATCAAAATGATCATATCAGTCTACTTGATCTGTATTATTTTGAGAGAAAGTATTGTACGAAAAATGGCTTACATGTTTCCAAAAGGGAAAAATATGCTGTTAAGCTTATTTTCCAAATCATTCACTTGGCAGAGAATTTATAAATCTGTCAGAAATCTAACAAGGCTGGGTCACTGGTAGTGGAACCAAGAGTAAGAGACACCTTATAATACCTGGGATACCCACAACAAACGCTCACACTGCCTTGACTTAGTTACGCATATACCAGTCTATCACTCTCAGTTTCAAATCAAAGTGGAGAACAGAACAAACTAATAGCTGACAAGAGTGACATAGAGGATTATACTAACAATGTGATTGAAGCTAACAACAGTGACATAGTAGATAAGTACCACAATAATATCTGTAGCTTTCACTCAATTTTATATCTAGTGACTTCGGAGAGAAAGGACAAATGAGTGCTGGAGTTGCTAAAATCATTATAAAAGAAAATTGGTAAACTATTTGGCTCCCACTAAATTAATATAAATCTTACACTTCAATTAGCTGATGAGGAACCTGGCGTATATGGCTTGGTAACCAAAGGTAAGTTATATTATAATCCTATAACAAGTAACTATAATGAAGCTTTCAAAAAATTCATATAAGATTTTAATAAGCTAGGATACACTAAGCTTATTTGCTCACCAATGGGCTGCAACTGTGATAATGTACCTTTTGAAAAATTTGTTTGGAAACAGTTGAGTTTCAAAACTATAGCAACTTGTGTTAAGGAGTAAATATATATATATTGTATGGTTTGTTGTCATGTACTGTTTTTTAATTTGATAAAACTGCAATATATATTTGGATAAAGATAAAATAATCATCTTGTTTAGTATTAAGAATTTAAATGTAAGGGATCTCCTGTCAGAAAGCTAAATCCAACCCAACAAGCCATTTCAGACCTGCCTCACTGATTTTATTTATGCTGACTAATCTCCGTAAAAGAATGCAGTGGGCACTTTGTAACTTTTGATCCATTTGTTGGATAGACTCATTAATCAGATGACTGATCTGGTGTTGATCCCCATTTATATTTCCAGTAGTTACATCTGCCCACGCCAGTATGGAACCAATTCAACAATGTCTGTTCCTTACGAGGGAGGTTCATCCACCTAAACTTATTTTATCCATAAAAACTGTTCCACGCTATGGTCCAGCTAGTTTTGGGCAAGAAATTTGATCTGCTCAACAGGAGAGCAGTACATAGAGGTTGGTTTCAAGATGTTAAGCAACCGTTCTGAAGTGGGAAATCCTTTGTAATGGGAAGGTAAGGGGCATTCAAGATCTTATTGAATTATTTAAGTAGTGCTTCCTTACGTCTTATCTCTGAAGGAGCTATATTGCACAGTTCGAGAGCCAAGGAAGTGAAGTTGCCATGAGAGTGCCACTAATAGCTCTCATGGCCCTATTAAGTTGGACATCAATGGCCGTGTAAAAGTAATTGCTTATGCAGAACAGTTAAATGGTTATTAGAATATGTTTATCGTACCAAGACTTCCTTTGACAACTGCAAAAACTCATCACAATTGAGACAGTCAAACTAACACATTTTAGCCAAGCCTGTAGAGATTTCAACAATGCAAGATCAACTACTCGGGTTGTCTATAGTTTTGATGGAGCCTCAGATAAGCATTCAGTCATTTGAAGATTTCAAGTCCTTAATAAGTCCATAACAGTGAGCTGAAGAGAGTGAAGAAAGTTCAACATAGGGTTCTTCCCCCAAAACACCTTTTTCATTTGACATTTGTGACTCCAAACAAGATTGTCCTTGGTTATCAAACAACTTTTTTGAGTAGACAAAAATAGTATTAGGATTTTTCACAGTAATATTCAGGGACTAGCAACTAAAGTTTTGCTGGGTACGAATACACTCAGTTTCTATTTTAAGGTTTATGTGCCTTACTGAATATTGGCTAAATGATAATAATGATTTTTTTCCTTAACCAAAATAATATCTATAAGGTATCCTCAATTTTTAATAACAATTATTTAGGTATCCTAACAAATAAGAGGAGGAGCTAGCATATTATCAAATATAAAAATAGAAGCAAAGGATAAACCAGATATAAATTCTTTTCATAATTTAGAATTTTAAATGGCATGTAAAATTAACATTTAGTACTGAACAAAGTAAAGGAGTTTTTGTAGCGCACTCAATTATATAGTGACTATTACAAATAACAACAGACTGTTGTTCTTGTTTGGATTTTCCAGGTTTGTTTTAAATTCCCTGATTTTCCCAGGTCATTTAAAATTCCAGGTTTTCCCTATTTTCCTTGTTGCTGGACACCCTGGCACAATAGGCTAGCACAATCTATATGCCTTGTAATAAGTAGGTTTAGAAGACAATTCTGTACATGTTTTAGGGAAAATTTTAAGTGTATAAGCTTAGCTATAAACAGCAGCATCCTAAATTACTTTCATAAGTAAGATATTATAAGTCTAAATGGCTTGTTTACTTCTTGACAAAACTTTCAAAGATTCTACCAAGCTGATCTTTTTTCAGTTTTACATTGAAATATATAATTAGACCTGGTAATTTTGTTAATAGGAATACTTAATGAATGATAACACTAACCATCCAATTTAAGTGTAAATAATTGATTCGAAGACAAAATTAATGACTGGTCTACAAATATTTGAAGTACCCATATCAAAAAAGTATGTTCACTCCCTTTATATATTAACCAACAAAGCTTTCCTAAAATATCACACATAAATTATGTCATATCTGTGTACATTTCTTGAATGTCCCACTACGCTTAACTTTGAAGCAAATTTCTTATCACACTAAGTACACACTATTTGCAATTTAACGAGTTCAACAGAAATAATTACAGAGCGTCATATTCTGTTTTTTGAAAGGCCTAGAACATATTTTAAAACCTATGTTAAGTTTGTTAGGTTGGTGAAGTGTTTATGGGTGAAAATATGGTAATGATTCAATACCACCGTAGGTCCTATTTACGTAGTTTTGTCAACATGGGTCTTGGGTTCTGAATTCAGTAATTTCTTTGAGTATTTCCTCAATTTCAGCACTCCTAACTCTCAAAACTAGGCGTGCTAAAACCATTATTCATAATGAAATATAAATACTATATATAAACACTATACCTCCAAAACTAAGAGTCAAACTACCCCACTACGTTATGTTGCTGCCATTGTAACTGTAATTAAAGTAATATTACGAAAATTTGAAAAGAACTGTTAACTCTTAAGACCCTAAGGTTGTGTAGTTATGTTTCTTTTCAAACAGGTTCCTCGCACATGTGCGATAAATAGATATGATCATCCTCCTTCGAGAAGACCGTTTCGAGAGTAACAGCTAAGTGCAATTACAGTTCACATTTCCCAGATTTTCTTCTTGTTATTTTTCATTTAGCTAATCTTGACTGTTGAACCCATTGACCTACCAGTTTCTCCAGGCACTGAACATTATAGGAAATCCTGTTAATATTCCCTAATATGTAGTCTTTTACTTTCAATTCTATTAATTTAGTTATAGTGCACATATTGATATGAAAATTTAGGTTTTTATTGCTGATATCCTACAATACATACTATTTTTTCATGAAATTAGGGGGAAAATTGTAATTTTAATATTATTTTGATTTATTGTTCATTTTATGGTAAAATTAACATTTTCCAAATATTAATTTTTTTCATGTCCCATAATTATACCACTGAACAAAATGTTAGAAATTACAACAGAAATAACGGATTTATAGATAATTAACCATGTTAATTGTGTTAATTTAGAGTAATTTCATAGTAAAATTAAAATTTAATACAATATAAATATTGTTATTGTATTTATTTATCATTCGAAAAGTATGTCCAAATTTACAAGTAATTACAGAAAGGTAATAAAAAAAGTATAACAATAAATTAACATGTTAATTTATGGTAACTTTGAAAGTAAAATCAGTTTAATCTAAATTATATTTGGACTTTTTATAATATTCCAAATATACATGACCATAAATTTCTCAAATAAAACATATTCATAAATTAATATTGTTAATAATTTTCATATTAATTTTTCAGTTTGTAAATCAATTACAGAGTTGTCAATTTCAACATTTTCTAGACCAACTTCTATGAACTCACCGCCGGGCGCCGGCATTGTCAGAACTAACACTGTCACTGTCACACGTGCTCATTTTCACTTAATCAATGCATAAGATCATCTTCAGTATTTTCTAATATATATTCGCTATCCGAATCAGTCTATATTAAACCGTCATTAACACAAAGATCGATCCCACTACCTTGTATAGGTCCGCGACTTGCCATATTTACTCACTTACTACTGTTTATTTATATTACTTAGCTGTCACAAAACTGGTAGGATATTTAATTTCTAATTTCCAAACTGCAGGTTTGCAAACCAAAACAATTTCCTGTCTTCATTTCCTGCTTTTATAGCACACAGTAAACGACATTCTTGACTGCACACAACTGCTATCTAGTCGAAAAAATAAGAATTACTAGATGGCGAGACAGTCTCGTCCAAGTATTTTACAGCACTTAGCGGTGAGATGGTCTCGTCCAAGTAGGCCAATGGGTTAAAGAATGGTTTCTTGAAACATGCATGAATCAGGATTTAAAAACTCATAAATGTTTTAAACAGTTTTAATTTACTTCGTAATCATTTAAATCTAATTGAAAACATAATACAATTTAGAAAAAGAAAATTACAAACAAAAAAAATTTTAAAAGAAACTTTTAATTTTGTTTTCCAAATTATTAAAACACTGGAAATTCTTACATGATATGTTACAGTTCACTAACGCATTTTTTAACTGGCATAAAAAAACATTACAACAGCAGAATCAACATTATAAAATTAAATAATTTTGCTTTGCTAAAAAAGATTTCTTAAATTTGCAATGAACAAAAATATTTCTATTAAAAAAAAATTAGAACACATTAAAACCAGTTTTCAAATGATAAAGATTACGTAGCAAGTACATTTTAGAAATGAGACATTGGTTTTTACTCGACTTAAATTTATTCTGTTGGATTAAAAACTGAAGGATATTCACCTAAATCTGTGATGTGTCTGATTTTACGTTTTTATGTAAATTTACATTGAATTTAAGTAAACTTGCAAGTAAGGCAACTGTGTTTTATTGAAGATTCCTGGTTAAGCTACTTACTTCTATGTGACACAAATAGTTAGATACAAAAATCTAGTCTTATACATTTTCACAATTTGGCAGAGATGCTACAGTTATGATACTTCCTCAGGCATCTGAATCCGTGTTCGTGCAAGGTGGAAGGCACCAACCAATGCACTCAACTGCAGGTTCTCTGGTGTACCTGATGTTAGTCGGTACTCAATGTCAGCCATCTTGATCAACAGCTCAGTGAGTACTTCAGCAGGAAGCTCCACTGAGAAAAAATACAATTATTTATAAATTGGAATTTGCATTTAACTATGGACATAAATAAATTAGATTCAAGAGAGCATATTGATGAGAGCATGGTTGATGATAACAGCAGTATGACATGAAACTTGTGTGCGAGTATCATGATGGGTTGTGACAAACTCATTATGGGTTGCCAGCATTAATTCTAAAACAGAGCCTTGTTAAGAAATTGTATTCCTCAGCTAAATATTGAGAGACAGTATTTTTAATTGTTTATTTAAAATTAGTAGTCATCAATTGTTATTACAGTGAATAATTTCTGCCAAGTCAGTTTTTCCTTTGTTTGAATCAAAAGAAAACATAGTTGGTATATTAGGAGGGATAGGTCATACGCAATCATACCTAAGAAAATTAGTTCTCTCACACTTTGCAGTAGTATAACATTCCAATCCACTGAAAAAAAAGAGTTACGACTCATGACCGTAAGCATCACTAAATAAAAAGTATTTCATCTAAATTTTTGTAAAATATGTCTTACATTTTTTTAACACTTTTATTTGTGATAACAAGATTGTTCGTTACATTATAAAAGTCCACATTGACTAAAATATTGTATTGGTATCACATCACTTCATTAATTCACCATTTAATGTATTGCCATCACACTGACCTCATTAATTCACTATTTGATGTATTGGCATCACAGTCACCACATTAATTCACTATTAAATGTATTGGTATCACACTCACTGCATTAATTCACACATCATCACTCACTTCATTAATTCACTATTTAGTGTATTGGCATCACACTCACTTAAATTAATCTTCAATGATACCAAGTTGGATTGGAATTATCATGTTGTACAAGTGTGCGTAAAGTTGTCGAGGGTGACGTACCTTCTACGGAAACTTAAGGCTCTTGTGACTCCTGAATACCTTCTTAAGGTGTACTATGGACTATTCCATTGCCACATCAACTATGGAATTATCTTATGGAGACAGGCTTCTGGTTGTGATCGTGTATTGATAATGCAGAAGACGGCTGTCAGAGTTATAACATCTAGTGAGCGGTTAGCATAATGCCGGCCATTGTTTCAAGAACTTGGAGTACTTACTGACCACTGTCAGTACATGCTCAGCTGTATTCTACACCTGAAAGCCACTACTCCACTCACCGAGCTTACTTGAGACACGATCCACAGTCACAACACCAGGGGCAAAAACAACTTGAATGTCCCGCACTGTCGCTTGAGCAAAGTAAAGGACAGTTGTCCACTGAAAGCATTCAGAATGTTCAACAAACTTCCAACCGACATCCGTAGCCTCAAACCGGAACACCTGAAAGTTAGGCTGAGCTCTTGGCTTGTGCGAAAAAGCTTTTACTCCCTGCAAGAATTTTTTGTGGACCCAATCTCGGACATGTAACTGTTCTTTTTCAACCTCACCGGCCGCCTAACTTGCCTCAAAAGTTGTGTAAATATGATACATATTTTGTGTTTTAAATGTAAAAGTTTTATGTGACAAGTTCTATCCACTTATGTGGTCAACGAATGCTGCTCCAAGGTAATAATAAGGTAATGCACTATTTAATGTATTGGCATCATCACTCACCTAATTAATTCCCTATTTTGTGTATTGGCATCACACTCACCTCATTAATTCACTTTTTAATCAATCAGCATCAAACTGTCTTCATTAATTCACTATTAATGTAACGGTATCACACTCACCTAATTAATTCATTATTTAGTGTATTAGCATCACACTTACCTAATTAATTCACTATTTAACACCTTGACTGCCAGCGTAGATAATTTATTGTGTCATTCTGAGGCCGCCATAGTAAAACTGTATGTCCGCCTGACGCCATGAGGGCCACCGGTAGCCCACGTCATACGTGCCGTTGAGCGCCATGTGGGCCACCGGTGGCCCCCGTGTCTTTTATAAATCAAACACAAATTGTAGCGCCATTTTTAGTATTACGTAATTTTTAATGATATATTCTGAAAGCTCATAAAATGTTATAGAAAACGGTCCTCTGGTTTTTAAATAAAGCAACCCTAAATACGTTTTTATATATTTGAACTAGTTTTTACGACATTTAGACAGACTAGTTTCCGTCACAAAAAGAATCAATGTCATTTACTAAACACCTAACCTCAAAATCTGATCAGTGCGCGGGAAGAAAATATAAACATCACAACAAAACAGCTGAAACATAATATCATATGGCATATGTAAAGTTTTGCCCGTACGCCATGAGGGCCACTGGTGTACCTCATCAATAACTTCACAAAATGGCGGCAAAAGACTGGATGTCGGCTATTTCTGTACTCGAGGGGTCATTTCCGGTTGCATAGAACACAGAACTCGGAACAATGAATATTGAACTTTACCGTAGAAACAGCTGTGGCGCCAGGCTGAAATCTAGTGAGGGCCACCGGTGGCCCTCATGGCGTGAGCTAAAATTGCTGTGTGGGCCACCGGTGGCCCTCATGGCAGTCAACGTGTTAATGTATTTGCATCACACTCATTTCATTAATTCAGTATTTAATGTATTGGCATCACACTCCCCTCATTAATTCACTATTTAGTGTATTTGCATCACACTCACTTCATTAACCCTCCAGTGGACTCATGTACTTCATTACGCCAGTGGACTCATGGGGTCTTTTTGACCGCATTTTTTTGTTTAGGGTTTTAATAAAGGAAATACTTCTATTATATCCAAAAAAGCACCTTTTATTATTTCAATAACATTGTATACATGATTTATACGTCTTAATATTACAATTATATAATAAAATAACTGAATTAATTTATTTATTTAATTTTTGAACTTTTGAATGTTTGATATTTTTATAATAATTGTATATTGTTATTTAATAAAAAGTAAATAAAATTACATTTGAATAAGACTTAAATATTGTACAATGCGTATATATACTGTAAAATATACACGCCTTGTTCAGTCGGATGAATTGCTTTCATCTTCTTCGCCAAGACTCTTGGGGTAAAAAAGACCGCACAGTAAAACAAACACACACGCCGAAGCTCGTAAGGTGACTATCTGGTCTCCCTACCCCTCCAGACCTTACGGATGTTGTCCTCGACAAGTAGCAGGAGGGGGGTGTAGTTGTGACTCACGGTCAGCCCTCTGCCAAACAAAATGGCTGCTTGCGGTCTTTTCGCCGGCATGAGTCCACTGGCGGGTTAATTCACTAATTAATATATTGGCATCATCACTCACCTCATTAATTCACTATTTAGTGTATTGTTATCACACTTTCCTAATTAAGTCAATATTTAATATATTGGTATCATCACTCACGTAATTGATTTACAACTTAGTGTATTGGCATCATCACTCAGAAAATTAATACACTATTTAGTGTCTTTGTATCACACTCACCTTATTAATTCACTATTTAGTGTATTGTTATCACACTCTCCTAATTAAGTCAATATTTAATGTAATGGCATCATCACTCACCTAATTAATTCACTATTTAGTGTATTGGCATCACACTCATCTAATTAATTCACTATTTAATGTATCGGTATCACACTCACTTATTTAATTCATTATTTAGTGTATTGGCATCACACTCAACTCATTAATTCACTATTTATTGTATCGGCATCATACTCACTTCATTAATTCACTATTTAATGTATTAGCATCACACTCACCTAATTAATTCACTATTCAATGTATTTGCATCACACTCACCTGATTAATTCACTATTTGGTGTATTGTCACCAAATTAATTCACTATTTAATGTGTTGGCATCATCACTCACCTTATTAATTCACAATTTAGTGTATTGCCATCACAATTACTTCAATTAATGCACTATTTAATGTATTGGCATCATCACTCACGTAATTAATTCACTATTTATTTTATTGGCATCAGACTCACATCAGTTAATGCGCTATTTAATGTATTGGAATCATCACTCACTAATTAATTCACTATTTAGTGTATTTGTATCACACTCACCTAATTAATTCACTATTTAATGTATTGGCATCACACTCACCTAATTAATTCACTGTTTATTATATTGGCATCACACTCACCTCATTATTTCACTATTTAGTGTATTGGCATAACACTCACATCAATTAATGCGCTATTTAATGTATTGGATCACACTCACCTAATTAACTCAATATTTAGTATATTAACATCACCTCATTAATTCACTATTTAATGTATTGGCATCACACTGTTCCATACTTAGTATTAAGTATTATACAAGTAGTTATTTGTAATTCATAAAGTAATTTAATAGTTTAATCTCTTATCTGTTTTTATAATCTCTTAAGCATAAATTATTACTCACATACTCATAACATTCACCTGTTACTATATTGAAATCTAAATAATATTACTGGCCTCTATGCACATGCACTTGCCAAAAGTCAAATATCAGGTGACATTGTCTAACCCTTGTAACCGGTGGTGTGAACCCCGTCAACACACTTCACTCGTCTACTTAAAATTAAAACACCAGTTGAACTTATGATGCTATGCGGAACAGTCTGCTCGGATCTCGCGTCGCGATTGTCGTGACCCTCTCTTGCAGTGTTTAATGTTTATCTCATTAACCAGTGATCTTGTATTTCCTCAATCTCTCTTCTCTTGATCTACTCAGCACTTTATTCAAAGTGAACTCTAAACAGTGTTGTGTTGTGCTCCGAATTGATCGCTGGACAACATCGACATCCCAGGCCTGGTGGATCTCATCTTCTCAGTTCTTCGCTCGAAGATATGTACTATCTCCTCTAAAGGTACAGTTGGTTCTTTTTCATTAAGTTCTACTTATAAAACGCATCTCCCTGTGATCCTTCGTGGTAACATCTTTTGTAGTGTTTCCTTTACTAACGTGGATGTTAGTTGGTCCTCCGAAAAGGCACTAAGCTTTACAATCTCTCGAAAATTCACATACAATTCCTCTAAAAAATTCACATAAAGCATATTATATATACTATGTATGTAAATAAATTATTAAGTACTATATCAGAAACATACCCTTGTCATTTACAAATCATTTGGTTATACCCAGACATTAACTGCAATGAAAGTCATAAAAACACACAAATATACAAGTAGTGACATTTTAAAACTGCAATTAACAGAAGTTAATTGAAAATAAGTCTTGTTTGTGGAACAAATTGCTGATTGGTATCAAGATGGACCAGAATCTGATTAAGTTATCTCACTTAATAAATCACATGTAATTTTAATGCTCTTTTAAAAATACAATAACCTAAATTCGAAGGGTGTTTATATTTAGTACAAACATTATTTATTTGTAAATGAACTTTTTTGAACAAGTATCAAGAAGGCAAATTTTATTGCTTTAAGTAATAATACAGTTAATTGTAATATAATCAAAAGTAATATACTCACCTCTATGTAGAAAAAGGTGAACCTCTGTTAAAATATCTTGTAAAGCTAAACCTTTAGCTACCTTAAGGTCTTGAATGTCTGAAACAAGCGTTACAAATTGTAATCTAATTTTTTTATAAAACACATATAAGATGCAATCTAATGGGTGTCCCTGAAATACGTCCCCAAACTTAAGGACATGATTCCTTAGGTCAAAATAAGAAAACAAGTTAAAATAAACATCGGGCCTGAAATGAATGTTTGTCTGTTTATCTGTGTGTTTGTGTATTTTAAAGAAAATTTTATACCACAAAAACCACTGAATTTACATAGTTAAAACTTTGTATAAAAGATAATATTATTTAATTTTAATAGGTCATAACAATTTAAAAATACGTTCAAATTTTTGAAAATGGTACCATTTTTATAATTAACCCCAGATCACTCGCGTTATTGAAACTTCTATGATCGCTCGCACCGTTAGAACTAACTTTTGACATCCTCCTACTATTTGAAGTATATGTTGTATATATGTATATAAGAAAGGAGATAAATTAATTGTTAACTCATTTTAAATCACACAACATAATGTTTTATTGTAATTTTCAACTCATTAATTTACAAACATAACTTCCAAACACCGAACTGACAGTTCCGCGATCACTTGTGCCGTTAGAACTGCCGTAACACTGGCAGTACGTGATTGCTCACACGGTTAAGAGGACTCTAACAAAGCGGAGACGTGCCCCTACCCCCTCCCCCTCCACTACTTACCCCTTCCAACCACACTTATCTTCCCTAACTACTCAGGCAGGTGGCTAGGACACTAAAGAAAGCCTTCTTAAACACAAGGCACATACAATCATAATTTTAAAAATTTACTTCAGAGGAACTAAAAAGGTTAGGATTCAATCTAATAGCGCGAGTGATTGTGGGTTAAATGACAATTACTCAAAAACTTGAAGTCTGATTGAAAATGTACAAAATAATACAAATATTAAATACATCATTGCAAATCCAATGAGCTCTAATTTGTTAAAATCCTACCATAAATAACTGAGATACATGCATTTTATCAATTTATTTTTATTTATTTATTCATAAGACGCCGATCGTCAAGATATGGGCGAATATGGATTTCGAATGAGTGTGATAAAATGAATTATTACAAACTCAGGGTAACTATTCCTTAGAAAGTGTCATTAATTTATAACACAATGAAAAATGAACAGCCGATGGTTATCAGCTGATCCTTCTCAAAATGTATTATGACTCTGATTGGGATTGAACTGAGAACATTTAGCACAGCTACGCTTCAGCCAGGACACTACTAACTAGAGCCATCGTAGGAACAATTATTGTTAAAACTTAATGCTTAGGTTAGGTTTTTATGATTGGTTAGTTTGTAACGAAACATAACCTCAATTTTATTGTATTTGTCATCCAGATTTTCAAATTTGATTATATAATTCACAGCTTATTTCCGGTTAGTTGTAACCTTGTTATTACTGAATTAAATACCCACAGAATACAGATCCACTCTTCTTGGCATGTAGACAATAAGTTTTTTGTTGAGAGGAGGCAATTCTGAAAGCAAATGACTGCTTTGAACAGATTAAATCTTTATAATCCACGTTGTTTCAATTAATAATATACTTTCTTAGTTTCTTACATCATATTAGTTATGAAAAAAGAAGAAAGGTTAAAATAACAATGCCAAATAAAAATGTAGGAAGGCAGGAGGTAAAAAGTTTTATTTATCAAATGTTACAGTTACAAACAACAAACCATAATTATTATGTTCAGTTTAGATGTATATATTTATGAAGCAAAACATAACATTTATGCTTAGGATGGTGTCTACCTTTTATTACAGTTGTCTTGGGTGAAGAGGAAATCCTTCTGTGAGTACTCGCTCGAAAATACTCGATACTCGAAAAAATGCCAACTACTCGACTCGGCTCAAACGCAAAAATCACTAATTCGCACACCCCTATATAGAACTATTCTATACCGATGTGTAAAAATAATTAAAATAAAATAAATAAAAAAAAAAATCCCAGCTTCATGTGCTAAAAGGTTCTCAGTTCGATCCCAATCAAAGTCAACACATTTTGAGAAGGATCAGCTGATAATTACCAGCTGTTCATTTGTCATTGGGCTATTAATTAATGACACTTTCTAAGGAATAGTCGGCCTTAGTTTGTAACAATGTCTAATTCGCTCATTACACTCATCTACACTTATTCGAAATCCATATTTGCCCATATCTTGACGATCGGCGTCTTATGAATAAATAAAAATAATTTAGATTGAATTTGTATTTATTTTTTATATATCTCTCTGTTTTCTGCTATGTATTATATAATATTTTGTTAACACTTCAACATTTTGATTTAAAAAAAGAATTAAATAAAAAGCTGATACTTTATATAATATATATTTTATCAGTGACTCCCCCCTGAACACAGAAGAACATTCCTTTTCTCAGGTGAGAATTATTTCTCTATAAAACTTCTATTATTAGTTTATAACTACTTAATTTTAGTTAATTTTTTCTATAGCACAATTGCTTAGTGTTTAAGTAATTTATGATATTAATTATATTCTCATGGGTTGTAATTGTTTTGTTGAAGAGAAATAAAGATTATTATTGATTTATGGCATCTTTATCTTCTGAATTACATCGTATCATTAGCACATTGAAGTTCTTTTCAACCCAACCCCATAGTTTTTATGTTTAATCATAGAATCCACTGTTGGTACACTCCCTTCCTTTCTAGTACGCAACTTTACAGTTAGTTACTATTTAGGAGAAAGTTCTCCATTGTACTTACTTTTGTATGTGGCAGAAAAGTCAAGATTTAGGAGCCACTTGACAATGTCCATGATGTCACTTTTGAGTGGATGGCCTACACAGGTGTAAACAGAGTCCTCTGTAACTTGAGGAAATGCTGTGGCAGCACTCTGGAGGACGTTAAGGACCTTCAACATAACAGGTACAAAGTATTCAATCAGACATAGTGTCTTGGAAAATACGATACAATTTGTGACAATTAAGTACCAATTACTCAAACTCGATTTTATGAATGGTTTGTTTATGTTTTAAACAGTTGGTAAATTATTTTATAATCAATGGTTCCTAACACATTCACTGATTATAAAATATGATGTCCTTATAACACATGCTGAAACTATATACAAGGGGTGTCCAGAAAGTAAGTTTCGTTTGTATGTAGCGCCATTACAGCGTAGCGATCACAGTTCCGCTCATGCACGGCTCTACTAACATCGTGTTATGCAGCTATGCCATTTTGAGTTACGTACTTTTAATTTTCATGTCATTTTGCTTCTTTAAAAGAAGTTGAAGTCAGTTAAAAGTCCCGCAGATTGTGAGATAGATCTGTAATTAAGTTTCTCAATGCAAGAAACATTAAACCAGTCTCAGAGGAACCCCTGAGGATGCCACATCACAGTATGGGGTTATCTTGTAAATATTGTAGATAGTACCTTGACACGGTTGTCACCGGAAAATGTAGATTCTAGTTCTAACATTAAACCAGTTGAAATTCATAAACATTTTGGCGAAATTTATTGACCTAATGTAATAAGTGATTCAATGGTTAGAACAGAATCAATGGAATGAAAGCACACATTGTCACCAGCAAAGAAAAAAATCAAAGTAAATGTTGACAAACAGACAAATCATGTGCACAGTTTTTTGGGGGGGGACAGACATGGTGTTCTTTTACTTGACTTTCTACCGCGGGGCGAATTAATTGCCGCTAACGCTTACTGTGAGACGCTTAGGAAATTGCACCATGCAATACAGAAAAAGCGCCGAGGCAACATGCAATGTCTAGCGGCATTGCTTTCTTGCACGACAATGCTCACCCTCACAAAACAACTTTTGAACGAATTTGGAAAAGAGCAATCCAACCACCCTCCATACAGTCCAGACCTTGCTCCTTGTGACTACTACCTGTTCTTAAACCTTACATCCAATATCACTGGAACGATATTTCATGACAGCGATGAGATTAAAGAACATGTTTCTACTTGGTAAAAGACACAGGAATACGAATGCTTCTACGACGCTACGATAAATGCTTACAGAATGGTGGAAACTATGTTGAACAACAGTTTAGAATAATCAGATTCTAATACAAGAAATCAATTGTTGTATACCCATTTGTTTTATTTTACCAGCCAGAAATGAACTTACTTTCTGGATGAACCTTGTAAGTCATTTTTGAATAGTATCTAACAAATAATAAAAACTTAAAACTAAAATCGAATACACCTCAAATGTCACATAAACACAGAAAATACAAAAGTACAGTACACAAAAAATCACACACAACATTAACCAGTAATTAGCAGTAATCAGTTGTTTTAGTACATGACACACAAATGCATCGTCCGCACACAGTGCAAGGCCAACTTTACGCACAAGAACGTTTCCTGCAGTGAACGTGTTAAGTGAGATTTTATTTATTACTAAATACAATAGTATAAAACAATTCTGACAAGCAAATGATAAATCCAACATGCAACTGAATTTAGATTTGGTTGGCTTCTTAGAATAGTGTACATTTGGTAGTATCTTAAAAATGTTTTAGTTTTTACTAAAGGAATATCTGACTTGTTTTGGGCATATAAATAAATGTTGCTAAGATATATGACTTTACTTTAAATCATTGCAAGACCACATCTTACAATCTCAACGAAACTGTCTGAAAAGCACTAGACTATTAAAAATTACCCATACATTTTATTTAAAATAACCTCAATGCCTTTATAGCCAACTGTATAGCCGATATAAAAGACATCCACCCCAAACACAGATACCAAATTGAACAATCACTTTATTAACAGACCGCTCACAAGAACAATTATGCCTTTTAATAACAAAAAATGGTTTTTTTTCAGTTATTGTAGAACTTGACAAAAAATTGTAAATTATAAACAAAACATTAATTAGTTAAATTAAACTATAATCTTTTTACAATGATTAGTCATTTGACTGTCAAAGTGAACAACTAAAATAAATAATATTAGGAAGTTGTATTTAAATAAGTTGCTAAAACATGAGAAAACACAAATCTGTTGGCAGTTAAAATAGCAATGAGCTGGCTAACTGTCATCCTCAAACTGTCGGCACTGGTGGCTCAGTGCTGTAACCCAGCTACTTGGGGACAAAGTGTTAGGGAGATTGTGGGCGATTTCATGCTTGGCCCTCTTAATACCGACACAGTGTTAACTCAATAGTTGCCATCAACGTGGACACAACTAGAGAAGTCTGGGGTGTCCATGTTGGATGGTAGTCAAGGTTCAGATGTTGTGCAGGGAAGAGAACTGAGTGTCAGATTTGTCAGTTATCTGAAAATTAGACCAACACTACGTGGTTCGGATTCCACGTAAAGCTGTAGGTCCCATAGTTGCTCTGGCTATTGGGCTATTAACCCTTTAACAGCTGAATTTTTGATCAGCTGTACAACCCCCAGACCAGGGTTTTTTTAAGGAAAAATAGGTTTTTAAACATATGTTTGCATCTAAATCTTGAATAAATAAATAAAGTATTTTATTTAAATCTTTTAATTTTTCATGTTTTGAAGAGTGAAAGTTACCATATTTTATAAAAATAAACTTTACTTTTTAGGTACTTATTTAGGTAATAAAGCAATAAAATACAGTAAAACATATTTATTTTTAACACGAACATACAGTAAGAGTACTTATAAAATGGTTGTTTATAATGTTACGAAACATTATATTCACTAAAAATCTAATTTTATTTGATAAACTTACTCTAAAATTGACAGAGGGTGGGGTATTGAACCATACAAGGATGGACGCATAGAAGGACGTCACATTCCCTACACATGAATTGTGTGTCCTTCCTCCGTTTTGGCTTCAGTTTCGAATTACCACACACATGGCAATATCTTCAAGGTTTTTGATTTTTTGGAGTGGGTGGTATGGGCAATAAGAAATGTCTCTGGGTGAGTCTAAGGGGTGTTTCTCCATTCGAAGGACGACCACCTTTTGGATGTCATTGGAAGGCCTAAGTATGTCATTGGTTTGGTCAAACCTTCTAATAGGCCTAAACATTACATTTCTGTTATTTATACTCCTATCTTCATCAAATATATCGGACATGCCCTCTGAAATAGTTGTAGGTCCATCTCCAGACGGGCCTGGAATAACGTTTTCATTTACTTCATTTATTGAACTGTTCACTGTTGAAGAAGAAATGTCCGAAATAAAATCACTTTCACCGTTATCAGATAGCTCACTTAAGTCATCACGACTAAAATACTCGTGGATTTCATCAACAGACAATTTACATTTCGCCATTTCACTTTGTTTACATTCAGCTACAATGCATTGGCGGCAAACAGCACAACAGAATTCGTGTCAGTTGGCGCGACTCAGAAATTAAATGCACACAGTGATGTAACCACCCTGAGTCAGAAACAATAGACTACGAGAAAGGCTGAAGTTTCCCGAATAGTTCTGTACCAAACACGAAGTAATATATATGACACCGCAGCGCCCGGAAATACGATCCCTATACACGTGCTCGCGTATATGCGAGCGGTAGCCCACGGGCGGGACATTGCGTCGTTCGCATATATGTGAGCGTGGTCGTTAAGAGGTTAATAAATAGTCCTTTCTGAGCTGAGTCGAACTCAGATAGTAACAATGAATACACTCGTTTAAGTACACTCATTCACCCTCATGTTCGCCCATATCTTGATGATCGGTGTCTTAGAAATTAATAATAAATGAATAACAAAAAGACAATATCATGTGCAAATAGATTTTATCTAACCACTATTCAATAAACTCTTTACCTGGGTTATTAAGGTAAGAAAGTGAGAGGACCAAATGCATTGCAAAAGACCAAAATCAACTTTCTTAGGATTGCCTGAGTGCTCTAATATTTGGTGTCTTATCACTGAAATAACTACATGTGTTGCAATGTGTTTTTTCTCAGTAAATATATTCTGATCATTTTGTTGATATTATATTTGTACTAAAGTATCACTTTTAGATCCATGATCTACTTGTAATAATATATTTTATTTACATCTGCTACAACTTAAGATACTGTACAAGAAAGATATTTAAAAACAAAACTCACAAATCTCGTCACAATCTCAATCACAATCCTCAATGAGGATATACCTGCTGATCTAACAAATAAAATGAAGAAATTTGATACTGCCCTTGTCAAACTAGCCTTAACATATAATTACAGTCAAGAATCTATGAACAATGTAAACCTTTTACCTTCCTCATGTCTCCCTGGGAAAGATCAATCAACGCTTTCTTCCCATCTTCTGTCACATCAACTCTTGAAATAAAAGGAATGCATTAATTAATTTGTTATTCTAGATACCAACAGTAGTGATTAAATAGTATCATATTATAAATCTAAGAATAACTTTCAAATATCCTTAAAAAGGCTTTTATAGTTTCTTTAATCGATTATACAAGCATTTTATCAATTAAATATGCCCCTATTATAATCTATAAATAACAATTAGATATTATTTTTGAGTTGTGGTATATAATTTAAACTCTGGTCTTGCCTATTAGTACCATAGTAATTATTTTATAAAACTGTAAGAAATTATTATGGAATACCATCTTTAGTTTGAATCCTTAGGGTTTTTTGTTGGGATTTTCATAAAATGAGAACTTAATTTGAATAACACACAACATGTTTCTAAAGTTGTCATACACACAAAATGTCATGTTTGTAATCTCAGAACATAGTTTTACTTCTTTTACATTTTAGTTGATAACCCACACAGAGTTTGGATAATACTTATCAGTTCAATGAGAGTAATGCTTCACCGTACAAGGTCGATTCTTGTGACAACAAGTTTTGTCATGGTGTTTTTTGCTTGATTCAGTATTGTTTAGAGGTCTATATTTTAGTTTAGTTCTTTTTTAATTCAGATAAAATCTAATTGATAATAAGTAAGAGTATTTTTATACAGATTAGATAATCTTGCTAATATTTATTGTTATTATTACTATGTTTAACCAAACTCATAGTCATTTATGTTTTCTTTTTCATTTTTATAACCACACATAAAGTTGAAAGTTTTACTTTACTTCACATGATATTGTCAATATTAGTTTTTGTTTGGAGTTTCATCTTTATTATTTATGTAAAATAATGGCTGATCAAAAAACCTTATAATTGTGAATGAATAAAAACAAAACGAAAATAAAATGTTTTCTCTAATTCATAATTATTGTCATCTATAAAACTATGACAAGTCATTCAGAAGAAAAAATCCTACTAATATTATAAACAAGAAATGTTTATGTTTGTTACTCAACCGCATAAAACGGCTGAACAGATTTGATTATGAGAACTTATTATTCCATCAATGTTGAGAGACTAATACAAGTGTTCATAGTACAATAAATCATAGATGTTTTAATTGTACAAAATTGCTTGAAAACAAATAACATAAGGCAAAAATCTAATATCAAAATCTGTTACTTGTTCAGAACTCAAATCACAAAGTTGAAAACTATATAGCTCAATCAAATAAAGTGTGATTTCAAAATATAAATTTCACCAAACATTAACTTTTCCTGTACATTATCTCTCATTTAATCTAGATATGCATAAGATGATGCCACACCACAAAGTAAAATATCTTAAACGTAACTATCATACTATTTAAAAAGACAAAGATCTTGTTGATCGGTTTTTATTTAGTAAATAATTATATTTTCTACATGCTTGCACTTATTCTATTTTGAATCAATATTCAAACAGAAGATACATCACAAAATCAATGCCTCGCTTAGAGGTAAACTATTATTTATGTTTTCAGTCATGTTATAATTTTAAATTGAAATACATATTTCCCCACAAAAAATATAGGATTCGCAAATACTTTCGACATTAAACATTATTTTTCTTGTCAGTTAAAACATATTGCTGCTCCTTTCACAACTTAAAGCCACAACATTTGTTTTCTATGTAGGCTAAATTTTACTTTTATATTAATTCATAAAAAAAAAAAAAAAAAAAAAAAAAAACAAAAGAAAACATCAATCTGCTGTTTATACAAACAAAACAAAAATTAATATAATTTTCTAGGCTACCGTCAAGAATTCTATATAAGAAAACAAACAATTTGCACAAAACAAATTCTTAAAGAAAATACAAAAAAATTGTAATTTATAAAAAAAAGAACTTTTAACAGGATGACCTCTTTATTCTGAAGAAGAATTTGAAAAAAACTTAACCAAAACAAAATTACTTACGTTTTACATAATTATTCTGGTTTAAAATATGACACTTTAAAATTATACAAAATGTGCTTGATGATATTATGTTGTAAAAGAATATTTGATTATTTACTATTGATCAGGAAAGGAAAGTTATTACAATTATGTACCTTGGTTTAAAAAAAATACATTTAAAAATGTTGTGTACTTACTTCTCTTGTTCTATAACATAATCCAGCCGGGGCATGATCTGAGCCGTTTGAAGAGGTCCAAACCGAAACCTGGTGCAGCGAGATTGGAGGGCGGGAATAATTTTACTAAGATAATTGCAAATCAAGCAGAACCTTACATTGTCAGTGAACTTCTCAATGACTATGGACAAAATAATTCATCTAAAAACAGTTACGCATTAACATAAAAAGATCATATATCTCAGTGAAATCAAGGTTTATCTTTGACTACACAAAGTAGTTCTCAGATGTAATACCTAAAAACAATAGCATCATGTTATGTGCATATTATGAGAGTATTAAACCAGTATAGTAATACTATAATACTAATACTACATATAATAATACTAATTATAGTTATTATGTGGTACTGATTTTCCTTCCTAAGCTAAAGCGCTGGGTTTAAAGAGTAATTATGTCTAAATGCCCTTGAGAAATTACAACCAAAATGTTTTGGTATGATGATTTACTTGACCCTTTTGTACATAAAAATATCATTCTTCAAGCTCTTTT
Organism: Stictocephala bisonia; assembly: GCA_035578905.1. Taxonomy (NCBI): domain Eukaryota; kingdom Metazoa; phylum Arthropoda; class Insecta; order Hemiptera; family Membracidae; genus Stictocephala; species Stictocephala bisonia. The sequence goes on from JAQJVL010000013.1 coordinate 5,629,420, forward strand.
CTTACTGGATTTATAATTTAATGTTATAGATGAACAAACACTCCAGTAAATAGTTTTTAATTTTGTTAGGCCTTTCAGTAATAAAGTTACCATTTTCAGACACACAAACTAAATTAAAATTAAAAAAAAACTTAATAATTGAGTTTGTGTGTCTGAAGATGGTAACTTTCTTACCGAAAGGCCTAACGAAATTGAAAACTATTTAATGGAGTGTTTGTTTCATCTATAACATTAAAACATAAAAATATGACTATTTTTAATTTGTATATTAAAATTAGTAATTCGTTCTCTATTATATATATTGTTCATTGCAGCCACAACCTCATTATTATTAATATTGGTGTTTATCAACAATCATTAAATATTAACAAATGTAATGAGTTTGATGAGTGAATTATTATAATCTGAAATTTTTCTGCTAAATAAGAAATCTGGGACAAACTGCCCAGTCACTTTTAATTATAACCATTTAGTCAACACACAGTTACTGTATAGTTGCATAAATACATCAATTTTGAGCGAACCTAAAAAAAATTACCTTTAGTAAGTAAATGATACTTTTAGAGAAAAGTGAAATTGGACACACTCTCCAAAGAGCACAAGATAACATCAGTAAACAAGCCCTTGATTGGAATCTACAAGGAAGTAGAAGACGTGGAGGAGAACTGTGGAAAAAGAAATAAAATGAGAAGGCAAGAACTGGGGAGAGATCAAGCAAATGGCTCAGAATCGTGTCAAGTGGAAGTCTTTTGATGTGGCCCTACGTCCCCCAAGAGATTAAAGGAAATAAGTCAAATGATACTTACTTCTCCTGAGAGCATTTTGGGCATCGTTTGTCATAGCATCAGCTTCATCGAGAATAATCAGCTTGAAACCTGATTTGAAGATGGTACGAGTGCTGGCAAAATTGAGAATCTGACCACGGACAATTCCAATACCTCTATCGTCTGAGGCATTCAGCTCCAACACCTGCAGATTTAAAAAAAATTAATATCTTTTAATATGATAGAATGTTACTATCAAACATAAATACGATTAGATTTGCAGAGTACCAATGTAAAAACACATGAAATTAGCAATATTTAAGCTTGTGTTGTGTTAGTGTACTATTGTGTTAGTGTTAGCAAAACTATTGTGTTAGTGTACTGAAGTTAGTTTAAGCCCATCCAATTTCTTACTGTAAATACTAGTTTGGGGGTCAATCCTCGAACAAATTTTGAAAAGAACCAGCACGTATTCCCAGTAGCACATTAGTTGCTACACTAAAAATTCACAGCAATCTAAGAAACAATTAGATTGTAATAAAAATATATTGCTCAAGCCTAGATTTACAAATCAATATTGCCATACACAGGGTAGAACAAAAATATGGAAACGCTTTCACAATTTTTGTATGACTTCACTTGTAAAAGTGAAATCTTCTACATGATCATGGTTACAAAGAACATACTTTTTAATGCCATTAGCGACATTTAATCTTTTCAGGAGGACAGCACATGAGGAGTTGAACGAAAATCTTCAACGTAAGCCTAGGTCAAGTTTGGTATCAAATGAAAGGTCTATTTAAGAGAAATTAATTGCCTCAAACCGGACTTCGAAAGGTTTATCCATTCCATAATAGCAGTCATTTGAATTTCAAAGTAACTAATTTTAACAATATTATTTCTCCTCTATTTAATAGTTTTAAGTAAATAATTCCGATCAAAATTATAATTTATGGAACACAATTAATCTAAAAAAATTAAATTAATAAATTAACTATAGAAAAAAATAACATTGTTGTGAAAGTGTTTCCATATTTTTGTTCACCCTGTATAATAACTATCTCTTAATTAACCCACTATCTGTTGACGGCAAGAATCAAAATAACAGACAAACTGCACCAGGTGTACATAGCATCATTTATTGCAACTACGTCATTTTGTCTGGATACGTCAGTTTGATTATAATTTTCTATATACTGACAACATTTTATGAACATTTGGGATTTGCCTTTACAACTTACAAACCACGAGGATCCACACCATAAGACCCACATATCCAATGTCTATATTGAAAGATATAGAGGAACAAGAATACAAATTTTACTAAAAAAAAGTAAATAAATTAAAGAAACTAGAATACATTACTTGTCTCATATCAGCTTCCAAATTCTTGAACACTAAATGTGGGAAAATAATTCAGAGAGAGATTTAAACAGGAAGAAGTTTGTCATGAGAGAATGATATGCAATCATAAAGAAAAGTCTTTTTCAGTATATGCATTAAAATTTTTGTTAGAAAATTTAGGAACTGTATTTGCATAGAAATTCAGTTTGGTGCAACTCATTAAGTATAATGAGCAGAACTTCAGACTATGTGATATAAAAAAAAGGATGTCAATCAGAAAATGTAGAGAGGAAAATATATCTTACATTAATGTTCTTTACAATTGAAAATATGATTTTTAATAGTTACATATTATCATAACAAGATAAAACATTTAAACTAATTCTTTTAAACTATTCAGTAAAGTCTTAGAGCTTAGGCTTAAGCGGCCGGTGTCATAAGAGTTATTCAGTAAAGTCTTATTTTAGGGAAACAAGTTGTGTCTGTTATGTCAGCTTTAAGAACATAACACACAGTCTTATACCATACATCACGCATATATAAATCCCAATAGAAACTGAGCTATTACTTTACTGTGACAGAAGTTGAATTGAAAAGAAAAGAAGTGGTTCATGTACCCCTTTACCAGCTGTATAACATTTAAATATCATCTAAACACCATGCTAATTACCATGAAAGCACTGCTGTAACCAATCAATATATGATACTGCCAAAGAAACTTGTTTACACAATCAGTATACATTCAGCACAATGACCATGCTGTGCAATATTGTATTTTAATACAGCAATAGACCTATTAAACCATGGAAATACAAATTTATTATTCTAGTTAAAATTATAGTGAGAAATCAAATAACGTTAAAAGGTGTGTGATTGCAACTTATATAAAATTAAAAACATATAATTAGTATGGATGTAAACATTATGTATACATAAACTTAATTCAAAATAATATCTAAATATAGATATATATACCATTGAGCTAAACTGACTGGGAGTATAGAGTTGTTTTGCACAGGCTAATATTGTACTTGTTTTACCAGTACCTGGTGGACCATAGAACAATAAATGTGGAAGTTGATCTTCTGAAATGAAGCGGTTTACTGAAACAATCCAGAAATACACAATAAAAATTACCAATTTGACTGAGGAGTAAAACAAATTTTCTCCAGTTTTTCAATGTTTAACACTTCAAGGTAAAATTTAAATTAATAGGCTGAATTACTTAAAAAAATGGTCATCTATGATAGAATGTTTTTATATACTTTAGATTAAGATTAACAATTAATTCATGATATCACTTGTAACTACTGCTATTGTCAGCAATCTGAATTTAAATTGTATTTTTTTCACTTTTCTTAAATTTATTATTTTTCTCTACTAACTACATAAAAAATCCACTATGCTGGTTTCTCATAATTACGTTTCTTCAAATTCTTCTCTTTTCAAGAAAAAAAATACCGCTTTTTATCAATGGTGTTATTCTTCATACTGTCTGATGAAATTCTTTTTAAGATATTAACCATAAAGGCAGCATTCTGCTTTGACATAATTAATTGAAGAAATGGATCAGTATGCTTTGTAAACAAATAACTAAGCATCAAGCCCTGTAAACACATGGAATGAAGTAGGATGAAAAAATCCATTGATTCATCAGCAGATCCAGTATATTCCTAAGTTAATTGTAAAATGAAAAAATTAAAAAAAATTAATTCCTCATTACAGTATTAAAATATCTAAGCATAACAAAATCTACAAAAGCCAATTAAGTCAATAACAAAATTAATTCAGATTAAGTGGAAGCAATATTAGTTGTAGCCACTGAGTCTCGTCAACTGTATTAGGCAGAATAGTTGGCCGTACAATGATTATTCTTTCACGTCGAAAATCACGGCGTGAGAAAACGTGAGAGGAAAGTGCCAAAGGAGAGAATGGGAAGGGAAAAGAATCCAAAATGTTGTTTTCCTTTGGTAAATTGTGTCGCGTGGAAATATGAAAGGTTTCGTAAAAGGAAAGAGTGTGAAGAGAAAGTTGAGGACGATTTTGATCTAAATATATGTCCAAAGGATTTCTCAAGGGATAGCGAAGCGCGTCATCCATGAAAGGAAAAATCGTCAGTTTATGGTATTATCCTTTCAATTATTCTTTCACGTATCCTGTCACGCTGTCACGTTCAAAATTTAAAGAAGACATGGATGTCCAACTAGTGTTTTTGCTCGGACAAGTAGTGTATATTTGCTCTTCCGTGTATATTTTGTCTACCCGTGGACAGGTAGACAAATGCCACCAGACGTATATTACTACCACTGTATATAATACTACATACTCCTTGTTCCGTACTTGGTATTAGATATTGTACATATAGTTAGTTGTAATTCATAATTAAGTAATTTAATAGTTTGTTCCTCTTATTTGTATTTATAATCTCTTAAGCATAAATTGTTATTCACATACTCATAATATATTCACCTGTTACTGTATTGAAATTTAAATAATATTACTGGCCTCTATGCACATGCACTTGCCAAAAGTCAAATATCAGGTGACATTGTCTAACCCTTGTATCCGGTGGTGTGAGCCCCGTCAACACGCTTCACCCGTCTACCTAAAATTAAACCCCAGTTGAACTCATGATGCTATGCAGAACGGTTCGCTCGGCGTCGCGATTGCCGTGACCTCTCTTATAGTGAATTATAGTGACCTCTCTTTTGGTTTCATTAGTCAGTGATCGTGTTTTCTCGTCTCTCAATCTCTTTACTCTCAATCTACTCCGCATTTAATTCAAGGCAAACTCTATTCAGTGATGTGTTGTGCTCAAAACTGACCACGGGACAACATCGACACCCCAGGTCTGGTGGATCCATCTCTACGGTCATCTCAACTCTTATCTTCTCAGTTCTTCGCTCCAAGATATGTGCTATCTCCTCTAAAAGGTACAGTTAGTTCCTTTTCATTACTTTCTACTTATAAAACGCATCTCCGTGTGATCGTTCGTGGTAACGTCTTTTGTATTGTTTCCTCTACTAACGTGGACGTTAGTTGGTCCTCCGAAAAGGCACTAAGCTTTAAAATCTCTTAAAACGCCCTCAATACTAAATACTGCTATTACAGTAAAACTGTATGTGTACAGGTGGGTAATATTAATCTAACCTTTTAGGTATGGAATCTTATATGTTTCAGTAAATAGTCACTGATATTAACCAGTGCACATATTTTTCAAGTTACGATTGAAATAAACCTTAGATTTCGTTTTCCAGAGAGCTGGATGACTCCGATAAATGGAGATAAATTCTGTCATGAACTCTTTCATAGTATGGCAAATGTCCGAAAAGACGTGAGCAGTTTAAATGACATGAGTTTTTTAAATTTAAATGGAGACTTACACTCAAAAAACACAAACAAAAACACTTAACTATGACAACGACAAGAAAAACAATTGTTAACAGAACAGTGTAGTGGAATGGAGTGGGCGACCAACGTGGTTTGTGGCGAATCCCTCCCCACTATATTCTCACATGATACCAACCACTAACGGAATCGGTTTCCTTCCACGAACCACGTGGTAAATCATTTCCCGTATTTTCACAGTGTGTGTTCAAGTCCACTAACATCAACTTTTTTTCTAAATTCTACGTACGATGCCACTTTTTTCTGAGGGAAAGAGCGTAAGTGTATGGCCAGCTAATTATGGAGGGTTTGAGCGAAATTTCAAAATTGTAGTTTCTCAGTTTCCTCGAAAAAAATTTTAATTTACAATTGTTTGAGTAGCTTTCTACCGAATTGTTGTTCCCAAAATGTTTTAAAGTATTTTGTCATGTAGTTATTCTTGTTAGTTTATAGATAGTTGTTATTTTTTCTTAAATTGTTGTTTTCTTTGTTATATTATCATTTAATTTCTGTTCATTCATGCTCTTTTGATGATTTGTTATTGTTATTGGTGAATTAAAGTATATATTTTCTTTGTAGTTTCTTGGTCTTTTTAGTTGTTGTTTAGATTATTTAGCCCTCTGACTGCACCCCTCCCCCCCCACATTGACAACATAGTTTTATTAGTCAGTTGGACTTCCTCTCACGGTTCATTATGCTTCAAGGCAGTTTTGGCCTGATTTGGCAGAGGGAGGGGTTCTATGTTAAACAAATAATATGAGTCTTAGCCCTTTTGTTTGTAGCTTTCCTCTCAGTTCAGTTGGCTGCCGATAGGCTGGTGCTGACTGATAAGGAATGATGAAACACATATTTGTTGGCAAGGTCAGGTTTAATCTATAAGATGAACTTAGATGGCAATTCCCTGATGAGAGTGTTCAACTAACAATTGGCTCCTTATTTAGTTGGTTACGTTCAAACATTACACTACCCTTTCTGCCTAGATAGATGACTAATGAGATAAGTTCAATGCCAGTGGTAGAACTGAAATCACTAAAAGCTTAATGTTTCTACTCATCAGGACATAGAAGACTTTGCTCGTCTATTGAACTACACTACAGCACACCTGTGTGATAATTGTAACCAATGTCAATAGTAACCTTTCTTATGAATTTTTTACTTCCACAGGCCAATAGTATATAGATAATATATATATATATAAACTGTACAAAATATGTAACTGATTATTTTACCTGCTGAATCTCAGATAGCATAATTGTAAATGTAGGAATATTAAAATCAAGGAAAATTACAATTAATTTTTACTTTTGTCCAGTTTAAGAATATTTTCTTACTTGGTATAATTATTACTTGATGGTAGAAATACAAAACATGAACGTCACAGCATAAATTTATTAATATATAAAAATGAACAGATATTGTAATTATCAATTAACTTACTTGTTCTAATAATATCTTCATGAGATATAAGATCGTCTAAAGTATTTGGACGATACTTTTCCACCCTGAAACAAGCGTTTGTATATGAGGAAAACACATAAATTTTCACAGCCTTAAAATACATATAATGGAATTGGGAAAATTTGTTGACTATTGTATGAATAGTCAGTTTCCATACAATTTATTATTATAGAGATATTGTAATAATGTGCTGTCTGTAATATTAGATTTTCTCGAATTTACTTATCACCAATCTATAACGAAGTAGGCTACCGTTTTACTTTGTTATGCCTTCTTTTATTACAAGTGGTTTAATCAGGGCATCACAAATAGATTTTCCATATACTTGAGATCTGTGCAATAGATAGGTAAGCTTACTAAAGGGGGCATTTCAGTAGGCGATATAAAAAAAGTAATATCACATCAAGAATACCATGTAATTTCCATTGCTTTTTATATGTACACTAGCTGTACCTGCCTGCTTTGCCAGTCATAATATTGAGTTTGATTTCATAATCAAAATGTGCAGCAAGCTTTCAGTTTACACTGTATTTTTCCATTATTATTCAAATAATATGTAATGGATTTCTTAGAAACAGCTGATGTTATATATAATTTTCTACTCAATGTACTAAATTATTTTTAAATTAAAACGTTTAGCCTAGCCTACCACAATTACATTCTATTTTTTTTATTAAACAGCTGTTAAATAAATAAATCAATTAATTAATATATAGCTCCATAAGAATACCATGGGAATTTTGGAGGCCAGTGGGATGGAATTCTGAGGTCGAAGAGGAAAAAACTTTCCTAGTGAGCCTCTAGAGGCCAAGTTAAATCTATGTACAAACTTTTAAGTCCATTGAACGTATGGGTTTGTAGAAATCGTAAATGGCTTTTATATATATATATTGGATAAGATTGACCAAAATTTTATCAAAATATTTCTATACTCAAAAGAGAATGTAAAACCTACCTATTTGAACAATTTTGTTCAATTCCTCTAGGTATCAGAACCACAACCAACTCAGTTGGCTACATTTTTCCTATAACCCAAAATACGTAATGTACTTTAGGAATCAGGAAGACAGTTGAAGAAAGTGTTCAAGGCTCTAAATAAGCAATACGAAGCACGTAAAAAATGTAGAAACTGATCTACATTTTACATGCTACAAAAAAAATGTAACATTTTATTAGGAAATTAAATATTCCTACTTTCCTAAGATTGACATTTTAACAGATGTCTTTTCATAAATAGAAAATAAAAATTGTCGTGAGAAATTTAAATAACAGTACCCTAGTAGTGTGTCAACAGCAATAGTTTATAGCCTCGCCACTGGACCAAAATATTTTGAGAAGCCTAAATTAGATCAGTATAAATAATCATTTTAGTTAATTACAATTTATGCCCCACCCACCCTTACACGTTCAGTAGAACTGACCCACCCACCCATACAAGTACAGTGGTATTAACCCTCCCACCCTTACATGTGCAGTAGTATTAAATGACTCACCCACCCATACACATAACAGTGGTATTGACCCACTCACCCACTTTTACACGTAAAGAGGTACTAACTCACCCGCCAAGACATACATGTCCAATGGTATTAACCCACCACCCTCCCATATATGTACAGTGGTAGTGACCCATCTGCCAACCCTCACACGTACTGTGGTATTGACCGAAACACTCATACATGTACAAAAGTTGCGGCATAGCCACGCAAAAATATTACAGCTGACCAGTGATGATTGATGTCAGAGCATCAAAGGAGGGGAGAGGAGAGCATGAGGGTTAGGTCGTTTGGCTAAGGGCAGTTGCAGACCAGGTCTCCAGCAAGTGTGCAGTCACCCGTCCTTATGTTGCCACTCCTCTGTATGTATTTCAATTGTTCATGTTGTTTCCATTGTTTGTGTTGTTTATATTCTTCATGTTATTTGTGTTGTTCGGTCAAAAATAAAAAAAGGGAAATAACAGTACGATTTCAAAAACAATGGATTACGTACTGATGCCCATACGTATATGGGCGGGTGGGTGGGTCAATACCACCATACATGTATGGGCGGGTGGGTGAGTCATCACCACTGTACGTTTATGGGCGGGTGGGAGGGCTGTTATCACTGTACGTGTATGGGTGGGTGGGTGGGTTAATACCATTGTACGTGTATGGGTGGGCGGGTGGGTCATCACCACTGTACGTTTATGGGCGGGTGGGAGGGCCGTTATCACTGTACGTGTATGGGCGGGTGGGTGGGTCAATACCACCATACATGTATGGGCGGGTGGGTGAGTCATCACCACTATACGTTTATGGGTGGGTGGGAGGGCCGTTATCACTGTATGTGTATAGGTGGGTGGGACGGTTAGTACCACTGTACGTGTATGGGCGGGTGGGGGTACAGTGCCACTGTATGTGTGTGGGTGGGCAGGAGGGCCGTTATCACTGTACGTGTATGGGCAGGTGGGAGGGCCGTTATCACTGTACGTGTAGGGACGGGTGGGTGGGCCAATACCACTGTACATGTAGGGGCGGTCGGGCGGGTCAGTACCACTGTACGTGTAGGGGTAGGTCAGTACAACTGTACGTGTAGGGACGGGTGGGTGGGCCAATACCACTGTATGTGTAGGGGCGGGCGGGTGGGTCAATACCATTGTACGTGTATGGGAGGGCGGGTGGGTCAGTAGCACTGTACGTGTATGGGAGGGCGGGTGGGTCAGTACCACTGTACGTGTATGGGTGGGCGGGTGGGTCTTTACCACTGTATGTGTACGGGTGTGCGGATGGGTCAATACCACTGTACGTGTATGGGCGGGCGGGTGGGTCAGTACCACTGTACGTGTATGGGTGGACGGGTGGGTCTTTACCACTGTATGTGTACGGGTGGGCGGGTGGGTCAGTACCACTGTACGTGTATGGGTGGGCGCGTGAGTCAGTACCACTGTACGTGTATGAGTGGGCGGGTGGGTCAGTACCACTGTCAGTGTATGGGTGGGCGGGTGGGTCAGTACCACTGTACGCGTATGGGTGGGTCAGTACCACTGTACGTGTATGGGTGGGTCAATACCATTGTACGTGTATGGGAGGGCGGGTGGGTCAGTACCACTGAACGTGAATGGGTGGGTAGGTCGGTATGTACCAATGAACGTGGGTCAATACAACTGTACGTGTATGGGTGGGCGGTTGGGTCAATACAACTGTACGTGTGTGGGTGGGTCAATACAACTGTACATGTATGGGTGAGCGGGTGGGGGGGATAGTTATCTCAATTGGGGTGTCAAATACCACCATACGTGTATGGGCATGCGGGTGGGTCAATACCACCATACGAGTATGGTCGGCTGGGTGGTTCAATACCACCGTACGTGTATGGGCGAGTGGGTGGGTCAGTACTACTATACGTGTGTGGGCAGGTGGGTGGGCAATACCACCATACATATATGGGCGGGTGGGTGGGTCAATAACACCATACATGTATGGGCGGGTGGGTGAGTCAATACCACCACACGTGTATGGACGAGCAGGTGGGTCAATACCACCATACGTGTATGGGCGAGCGAGTGGGTCAATACCACCATACGTGTATGGGCGAGCGGGTGGGTCAATAATACCACACGAATATGGGCGAGTGGGAAGTTTACAACTTGTATGTGTACAATAAACTTCTAGCGCATGTAATTCATAAGACGTCGATAGTCAAGATATGGGCGAATATGGATTTGGATTGAGTGTGATGAGTGTAGATGAGCAAATGTAGTCATTGTTACAAACTAAGGCCGACTATTCCTTAGAAAGTGTCATTAATTAATAGCCCAATGACAAATGAACAGCCGGTGGTTATCAGCTGATCCTTCTCAAAATGTATTGACTCTGATTGGGATCGAACTGACAACCTTTAGCACATGAAGTGAACCGATTGAACCAACTACGCTACCGACCAATTGGAATGGGCCAGCAGAAGCGCAAGCGTAAAAAAATATATACAATAATAAGTAAATCAACATATATAAAAAAAGATAAAATTTTACAACAAAATTAATAAAGTAATAACATTCCAAAGATGGTAAGAGAGGGTTTGGATGGTGTGTGTATGTTTTGGTGGATGTATGGTTACTCTAAATACTTTACTGGCTCCCAATCTTTCTCTTTCTTCCTTTTGCTTAAAGGGGGGAGGGGAGGGTGTGGCATAGACACGCAACAATATCACTTGATGAGCTGACCCTCAAGTAATGTCAGAGCATCAAAGGAGGGGAGAGGGGAGCGTGAGAGTTAGGTCGGTTGGCCGAGGGCAGTCGCAGCCCAGGTCTCCAGCAAGTGTGCCATCACCCGTCCTTCTGCTGACACTCCTCTGGCTGGATGAGTACCCTTTTTATATGTTACATGTATTTCTTTTAATGCGTTGGGATTAATTAGATAATCGGGGTGGGCAAAATTAAGGGGTAAATTTTATAACAAAGCTGGCAACGTCCTCCTTTCATCCGCGACCACTGGCTCCAGGCTCTTCACGTGGAGTTGAGGATAGCAAATGTGGGGTTCTTTATAATTATTTATGCACAATACCACCATAAGTGGTAGCAGAGCGTGGCACTGATCCATCCACAGGTCATTCTGCTACGACATCCTGAACCATCCGGTTGTCTCTCTCTAGGCCAACATCCAACTAGGGGGAAGTACCGAACCTGCTCATTTATCATGTTCAGAGAAAAACATCTCAAGCCCAGCTGTTGTACAATCAAGACACAACATGACAACATATAGGCCTCTGTGAACCACTCAGTTTAGATCTTGTCCCATGGAAGAGGTCATCACCACCATTCTACAAAGTGCCACACGCATTAAAAAAAGCCAAGCCTAATTCGGAGATAAAAAAAAAATAAAAATAATAATAATAATAATAAATAAAAATGCAAGTTTGAAAACAAACTAAGTCCAGTATTTAGTTATAATTACCAGACGAAATATAATTATGAACAGAAAGGTTGTCTGGTAACTGAAAAAAATGTTTATTCAACTCAGACAATGAAAAAGATAAAAAAAATCCGGTTGACGAACCTAAAACTGTCATTTAGTGTTAGGGACTATAGGGCCTTCCTTTAAGACTAACAACTCGCACATGTAAAAAAAAAAAAAAAAAAAAATACACCTACAGAGTACACCTAATACCACACACAACATGCCAGAGTCTAGCTGAATCGGTGTTAGCTGAGATATCCTGGCCATTGCCTTGAGGAGGGGACAGTGTTTGCTCCCGTTCCATCAGCAATCTCACCTTCGTTCGTTTGTGGCTGCCGCGATAAGCCACTCCAACCGTCAGGCATTCTGTATTCCGTACAGGAGGAAAATTTCATATTTTATCCACTTCGGCCTGGTTGTCTGTCTCTTACTTTCGTAATGTACTGAAGTGTAGCTACCCTCTAGGTAGTATTACAATCAATCAGTATTGCGGATGTGTCATGGGGAAAGGTTAAGTTGTTTTAATTTTGTTTTAAATTCAGAATTTAATATATTTCAATTGTTCGTGATGTTTCCATTGTTTGTGTTATTTGTGTTGTTCGGTCAAAAGTAAAAAAAGGGGATGGGCCAGCAGAAGCGCAAGAGTAAAAAATATATATATAAAATAATAAGTAAATCAACATATATAAAAAAAGATAAAATTGTACAACAAAACTAATAAAGTAATAACATTCCAAAGATGGTAAGAGAGGGTTTGGATGGTGTGTGTATGTTTTGGTGGATGTATGGTTACTCTAAATACTTTACTGGCTCCCAATCTTTCTCTTTCTTCCTTTTGCTTAAAGGGGGGAGGGGAGGATGTGGCATAGACACGCAACAATATCAGAGCTGACTGATGACGAGTGACGTCAGAGCATCAAAGGAGGGTTGCGTGAGGATTAGGTCGGTTGGCCGAGGGCAGTCGCAGCCCAGGTCTCCAACAAGTGTGCCATCACTCCTGCTTACACTCCTCTGGCTGGATGAGTACCTTTTTATTATGTTATATGTATTGCTTTGGGATTAATTAGATAATCGAGGTGGGCAAAATTAAGGGATAGATTTTAAAACAAAGCTGGCTACGTCGTCCTTTCACCCCCAACCACGGCCTCCAAGGTCTTCACGTAGAGTTCAGGATAGTAAATGTGGGGTTCAGGGAACAATTAATAATTATTTACGCACTATACCACCACAAAGAATTGACCCATCCACCCTTACACATTCAGTAGTATGAACCCACCCACTCACCCATACAGGTGCCTCATATGTTAAAAAAATATGAGTGCACATTTCAGTCAGGTTCTACTTACCAAACCTCATAAACTATACAAACTGCCTCATAGATCGCAGCAAAATATCAAGCGGGGCCATATGTTTGGTGAAAAATATTATATTTAGTTACCTAAAATTAGTAATAATATGATTATAATTTATGTTCTAAGAATTTAGAATCTATATCTGTAAATTGGCCGAATATTACGGTCAAGTAAAAATAATAACAGTGACCAAAATGATACAACACAATATTTTTACTGTGTACAATTTTTAGGTACCTTTTTAAAATTATAATGCTAAAATGAATAAAATCTTTTAATGGTTAGATAAACATAATTTAAAACTGAAACTAAGAACAAGAAATTTTAATTTTTAGGCGTTCACAACATTGTAACTCTTAGTTAAAATGTTGTATAATTATTTTTGCCTACTTCCTAGCATACTCTGTTCCATATTTGTACAAAACTATAAAATATATTGTTCCTATAAAAATAATAAAAGTACATATATTTTATACAGTACAAGTAAACGTCACACAATACAAATTTATTACAATATAAGCACAAAAATATTACAATACAAGTACAAAATGCACAAATATTATGGTGATCGATTTCGGTGAACCACGCTCACTTTCCTCAGACCAGAGGGATTCACAAAAGAATGGAAAATGGTGTTCAACAACTCCATTTATAGGCCTACGATCACATGACCCCATTGGCTGGATCGTCAAAATGACGGCTGCTGTGATAATATTTGTGCATTTTGTGCTTATATTGTAATAAATTTGTGTTGTGTGACGTTTACTTGTACTGTATATGTGTACCAACACATATTATGCTAATTAAAAAGCTATATATTTTATGTAATAATATTAATGGGTCTACTATAAAAATGTTAATTATTAATTGAAATTAGAAAAAGATATTAGAAGATTTTATTATATAGATTCTAAGAAAATAACAGGTTTAATATTTTTCAGAAAATAACAGAATTTATGCTTGTATTCCGGATAATTTGGTAATCCTTTAAAATCAAATTTGTATTTTTGGATGTGGTTCTAACAATGGTAAACTATCTTGAATGTTTTAATTCAGGATACAAACATTTTCTTTATTTGGTACTTGGTGGAATTTCGATGGATTTAAATGAAACATTTTTACTAATTCAAATCAAATTATTACATTTTTTAATTATCAAAAATTAAAAACTGTGGAATTAGTAAAAATGTTTAATTTAAATACAAACATTTGTTGTATACAATTCAGTGGACTATCCTTCCATTTCACAGAATTACAAATAATTGTAAAGAACAATATTTCAAACATTCCAGCAACGGAATTTTATTTGTAATTTTATATAATGCACAATACATTATTTATTTATATGTAAAATAATGAAAATACCAATTAAGATACTGTAAATATTGGCTTCATGATAATTGGGGTACCTATTAATTACTACAAATAGTTCAGTAACCGAAGCTTAAAATAGCATAAAAAACTAGCAATTTAATCAAAATGCATGAATTTGCATAACATATGTCGGATATAATTCGACTTACCCTCCACTTAAAAATCTATACCAAACTGATTTGCACTTTTCTTTTTTAAGGGGTGAAAATTACCCTTTACTGTCAAAAACTATACATTTAAGCTTAAATTCAGTTAAATTTTTTCGAAGAGTTGAATAACAGTTCTTTTTATTATTGGGGACATTATTTCTAAATATTTCAACCCTTAGAATCAACCCCTACTATGGTTACATTTTAAAAATTTACTTTAACAAAATTAGAAACTGATCACAGCAGTTTAATTTAAAAATATTACTGTTTGATATACTGAATAATAATTTAATTTTGCATATTGTTTTGCATTTACAGGGTGTCACAAAAAAGCTTGGCGCCAGCTGCAGGACATGGCTATACATACGAAAACAAATCAAAAATGTTCAGTGACATTTTTACGATTTCAGCTTTACATTTTCTTTTTGAAGGTAGGATGTTAGTTAAAAAAAGAATGAAAACAATAAGTTGTAAAATCATTATAGTCTATATTAAAATGGTATTTTCGAATAGTATAATTATTACAAAACCTTCGTATTAGTAATTAATGCTAGCATACGGGAAGATGGGGTCCTCATATGGGGAAAACTACTATAAGTGTACGTAATTTACGTACTTTCACCCTTTTCCCTTGAAGCTGGTGAAAGTCCTGCAATTCTCATGGCGTAGAAATAACCCAATGCTGTAGCGTTTCATGGAAACGGAAAATAAATATATTCCTCCGCTGTCCCACTTGATAATTCAGTTCAGTGACTGTCGGTTCTCGGCTGGATTAGGGTGTTTCTAGATACAGTTGTGCAAAGTTTAGGTTGTTTTAGTGTTAAGTCTGAGTAAGCTTTGTTGTTAAAAATGAATTCACGTAGGAAGGGCAAACCCATAAAAAGCGGAGACAGATATACAGTGTTGAACGTTTTTCAGTACTTTAAAACGTGTTACCGCAAAGCAAGTATTAGTTTTATAGTTTAAAAAACAAGTGAGGCTACAGGGACAAGCAAACGTTCGATATACAGAATTAGAAATGAAGAACTAAAAGGACATGTGCGTACTCCAAGAAAGAGTCGTAAAAAGGTGATTTATAGGAACAGTTAGCGTTGAAATACAGTGATTTCATAGTAAGTTCTATTAGAAGAATCGTGCACTCGTTCTTTGCAAAAAACTTTCCCCCAACATTAAATGCTGTTTTATCTAAGGCGAATGAAGATCGAAACTTACCTGACTTTAAATGAACTACTTTATGGGAACTTCTCAATGATTCAGAATTCTGCTTCGAACGGCGTAATAAGAAGTCCTTACTATTGGAAAGAGAGGATATAATTGTATGGAGGCACTCTTATTTGAGACAGATTCGACAGTATAGAAGACAGAAAAGTACATTATTTACCTCGATGAAACCTGGATAAATGTCGGACACAAAGCAAACAAAGTGTGGGTAGACAAGACTATAACTACTCCTAAAGACGCTTACATGGCGGGATTAAGTACTGGATTGAGAGATCCGACCGAACGAGGGCCTCGATTCGTCATCACACACGCCGGAGAAGAAAATGGTTTTGTGAAGGAGGCAAAAATGGTATTTCTAGCAAAGAAGGGAAAAGAAAATTACCACGATGAGATGGATGGTCCAAGATTTGAAAAATGGTTCGAAGACCAGCTTCTACCAAACCTTCCATCAAACTCAGTCATTATAATGGATAACGCTCCGTACCATTCGGTGAAAGTTGAAAAGGTGCTTAACACAAAATTTTAAAAAGAAGATATTAAAAATTGGCTTAAGGAGAAAAATATAAACTTCCCTGACGATAGTTTAAAAAAAGAACTATTGAATGAAGTACGCAAAGTTAAGCACTTGCACTCTGCATACGTCGTCGATGAGCTCACAAAAAAACACAGATTTTCAATTTTACGTCTACCTCTCTACCATTGCGAACTCAATCCTATAGAGCTTGTTTGGAACCAAGTGAAAAGGCACGTGGCTATGCACAATACTCAGTTTTAAAAAGATTTAACGGTTCAATTGATTGACAACGCATTCGATGCAGTTACAAACGAACAGCGGAAAAACTATTATAATCACGTTGAACATATCGAAGACAACATGTGGAAGGCTGATAATCTGCAGGACGACATTGAGCTCTTCATTATCCAGCTGGGCATCTCGTCCAATGAAGAAGAATCCGCCTTGAGTGAGGCTGACGCCTGTTCAACAACCAGTGAAATGTCTCGAGTAAATCAGTTAGAATAAGGGTAAACCTCTTAATCATTCTGCAAGCTTATTTAATTTAATACAAATTGTATAGATAAACAAATCAAAGAACTTCGGCTTTACTTACATACACAGTGTAATAAAACAATTGGAAAAATAAGTGGATGTTATATTCACCTAACGACAATAGCACAATGATTTTCTTTTTTTCATTGTGTATTTACATTTGGTATTGTAGTATAAATAATATACAACTGTTCATTCAATGGAATTATTGCGCTTATCTCAGTTGTTAATACCATTTTAGCCTTAGTGATTTTATCGATTTTAACGACACAATTTAATTTTGCATCATTCTAATGCACTTTATTGCATACAGTTATAAATAAAAAAGAACATATTACGTTTTGATTTATTTAGTACCTAAAGAAAAGCAGAAACACTGTGGTGGCACTGCATCACTTGCAAATAAAATTATAGCTCATGACTTCTGTGACTCCTACCGCCTAAACTAATCTTCCCAAGTGATAACTTAAAATCACAAAAAATAATGTTATCTATAATTGTACAACTTTCTCGCTTGACAAAATTTCTTGACCGAAAAATAAAAAAAACCTCGCTTACTATTTTTTTTATGTTATTCTCAATTGCGTTACAATTATGAAAGCCTAGAACAAATATATAACAAATGTATTTACACTTATTGGTGTCACATTAGGAAAGCCAGTTTTATAATCTTTAATTTGGTACCATTTTAAAAATTCTATGTTATTATCTACACATTAAAATCGCAAGAGAAAACAAAAAAGTCAATGATTTTACTGGCCCGATTTCCTTGTCGCTGACACTGCTCTATTACAGTGAACCCGTAGAGCGACCGATGTCAGCAGTGTGGCTAGTAGTACGGAAACTGCATTTAAAATACATTAGCACAGCCTTTCCCGTACTGCCAACTAAAGCCCGGATAGAGAGTAGGTGTTTTTCAGATGTAAAAGGCTATTTAAATTAAATCCCTTTAAAACTGATTTTTTTTTGTTTCATTTTATGACAACGTCCTCCTTGAAAAATGGCGATGAATAATTTAATTATTCTAGTAATTACGGGGCTGTTTTCGCAGATTATTTCACTGAAAAAAGTAGGGATCTACTTTATTTTCAATAACTCGCTAAATATTTATGCTACAGACTTTTTGAAAAATAAAAAAAAATAAAAAATGGTCTTTCGAAGTAGAAAAAAGGATTCTGTAATTTTTCCTTGAAAAAATCCATATTTTCCGTCATTTGACTTTAAAAACTGTCAAATTTAGCGAATGACATAAAAGAGCTAACCTTTAACAAGCCTTAACTCGGTTGATAGTAAACATGCAGCAATAATATCTTTGTTCTTATTAAAGTTACAATTATGCTTTAACCTTTAAATATCTATTTCAATAAAATGCAAACTTTTCAAGTTATTTACGAAAAACCGAGTGAAAACATTTATTTTTCGATGAAAATCTGATATTAGTATATAACTCGAAACGTATTAATATTACAAAGAAAACTGTGCTATATAATTTTGCTTATAATTTCAGTGTCTGTCTATTCCTTTGCTCAAAATATAAAAAAAGATTGACAGCCACCGCTAGGGTGAAAGTGCAATTTTGAATAGTATATAGATTTTGATGCTTGGGCTATTCTCCAGCTACTGTCAAAATTTCAAGTCAATCAATGCATTTAAAAGAAAGTGCCAGGTCAAAACCTTCCGTTCCTGGACTAAAAAAAAGGTAAATTTATGCTATATATAAGATAGTTGTAACTGAAGTGATAAATGAGGACATTATATTGGATTTATATTCAGAGTAATGAACAAGTCAAAAAGTACATAAACTATTATTTAAATCTTTACTTACAGTACGTACTAGAGGTTTGAGAATCTAATCCCATATCTAACAATATGGGTACCGTAATAACAATATGGTTAAATATAAAATTATGTTATACAATTTTTTTTACACTTATAAGTGATTAAATATTACAGCCAAGTAATACATAATAAATAAAAAATTGATAAAATACATGTTATATAACATTTTACCCATTCAAAATTATAATTTGTATTTGATAAAATTGTAAAATAATTAAATCTAATATAAAGTTATGACTATGAACAAGAAACTTTGATTTAGAAGTGCTTACAAAAGATCATGTTGTTTACTATTTATATTTATCATTATTTTTGCTTACACCTTGGCTTACAATGCTCTGTAACTGTACATTTTTTAATGCAGTTTATAAATGCATTGTTCAAGCATTATAAGTAATGAAAGTATTGATTTCTCATCATAGGATATCTGCATTCTTCTGTTGAAGCAAAATGGTAAAATATTAGTAATTCATTTGATAATTTTAAAGTACCTTTAAAGTTGTAAGTACTTTTAATTTCCCAATTTGATGATTATTATAAGTACCTTACATAATCAAATTAGTATACAGAGAGAGTAGTAGAGAAATTAAAATGTTATTACTCTCTACAGTTTTCATTCAAAGAGACCACCTATCCTTTTGTGGATTGTGAATAAAATTAATTAGCATGAAAATCCATAAATAGTTAGTTTTAGTAACAACAGCTAAAATGTAACGCAAACAGCCAGCAAACCACAGGGGTAAAGAAATGGGGAATCTTTTCCGTTAATTCACTAATCCCATATCACTGGCCTTATCTTATCGCTTTCCAAAAACTAATACATGGAGCGTGCATTCGGTGGTAAGTCAATCATTGGATTTTCAAGTTAGTGATCAACTTTAGTAGCCACCTAACCTAACCTGACGTAGCCTAACCTAACCATAATTGCAATAAAAAAGTAGTGGTAGTGAATAACGGAAAAGTAGTGGTAGTGAAGTAACGGAAAAGTTGGCGTAGTGAATTAACAGAAAAGGTCCAAAAAGATTTCTGGTCTAATTGATCAAAAGATAATTACTCGTTCTTCACGTGTTTTATTCAAAGTGCCAAAAGCCCTGGAGGAATCGAACGTACTGTCCATGAGGTATCAACTGCTATCAACATTTGTGGGGTTACAAGTCTACCTTCTTCTTGGTATAGGCCTTTATATGTTTCCTTTTCTCGTATTTCGTAGCTTACAGATTGATTTCCCACTCGAGCAACTATATTTTAAACTATAGGCTATGTAGTTTTTCTAAAATATTCAGCCATTGTTAGAGACTGGAGATGAAAAAGTATTGGAAACTTCCTTTCGCACCTAGCAAAACAATGAAAATAATTTACTTTAATTTTCAATATTTCAAAAAAATAATGTTATGCATGTCTTAAATTCTATAACACGAAAAAATGATTACATACATGATCCCAGTATAATCTTACGTTTCCAGTGCCACCGAGATTGAGTCACTATGTTAACGCTAGGCCTATTCATTGTAATAAATTAATTACTGCTGTCACATCCAGGTGACGCCGTCAGTTACCACCAGTAGAGTTAAATGATCACCATCTAACAAATTTTTTTGTATTAGGGTCTAGGCCTATATGTTTTTTATGCTATAGAAAATATATAGCCTACTTCGTTTTGCAATATTTTGTTTTGAATTACTCTTGGTTATGTTGCATAATCTAACTTATGCTAATCCTATACCCTAAATACTCATAGAAAAACTTGTGATATGTGTTAACCTAGAACGTGATTTCTTTGGAATAGCCTGGAGCATATAGTGGAGCGGAGTTATATGCTAATTCCTATTTTGTGTTTGCCACTACTCATTGCGAGAGTAGTTTTGCCATGATACCTCGAGAAATAATTGACATACACCATAATAGTTTGCAAATTCATTCTCAGTGTAAAGACCAAAATAAAACGGTCAGAAAATCACCTACATAACATATATAGAGCAGAATAAGAATTGCTAACACAGCCTTGTACACTTTCAGATAATTAGGAACAAAATGAGTATTCTGTTGAGTAAAAAAATGGTTCCCAAAATAGGCCTATATGAACCTGATTTTACCCACCTGATAGTAATTCCTATTTTAGAAAGTGCATAAATACCAGATTTAAATTCGGCCCAAATAATTTTTTATTGAGGTTATGTTAGGCTACCTGGGTAAGTGAGACACAATTGACTAATGTTACAGATGGTCCAGCCTAACTGGGCTCGCGACTAGACTGTACTAACGACGTAGAACTAATTCATTTTGCTAACATGACTAATAAAAATTTTACATTTACATACAGAAATATTAAAATTTCGTTTATTTTAATAATATTATGTTATGATCACAAAGATTTTACAATAAGATAACATTTCCCATGTATTTTTAAAGTGTCAAAACCATATGTCGTTTGTTTATCCAATTGAGATTACTGAAATAGAAATGTTACTAGAAATAACCATTAGTAAACAGTCAATGATGATTATTCTTGGCCTAATTAAAAATGATTCAGAAGCATAGATAATTATTTGTAATTAATTAGAAAGACAGATTACATTTACAAATTGAATTAATACAAAATGATTAGTTACCAGTGCATTTCAATTAAACCGGTAACTAATATTTTCTTGTTTGCAATCACCTGATCAGTATAATGTTTTCTGAAAGTATCCCCACCCTGTCCTGTTTCTATTGCCTCTTTTTAAGATAACGCGCACATTTAGGCTGGGCCTACTATACTTAAAAGCCTACTTCAAAACAAATAGGACATGTTTTGAAACATATGACATGAAAATTGCAAACAGCCTTCTCACACAAATACTGAAAAACAAAACGTTTTGTTAAGTCTGTTTTACGTTAGATATACTTGGTTCAGTAGCCTATTTATCAAAGAGAGTAACAAATTTGCTCTGAACCACTCACAAAATGAGCTTATTTGGAAAGAGCTTACAAATGTTTAGGGGAGGGATAAAGCATTTCTTTGGGAGGTGCGTAAAAATTTGACAATGGGCTATTTAAAAGTAATTAGATAATATATATTTTTTAACTAAACGATAGTGTTGTTGGTTGATTTGTTAAGGTAGGTTACATTTTGTTCGGTTAGGTTTAATAAGTACAAGTTTGTGCACATAACCTAATAAACCCTTACCAAGCTTAACCTAACATAACCTTAACTAAATCAGCACATTTCCGGCTTGCTTAGTGTTCCAAATATAATACCCTTGTCATATTTGAGATCAGGATGAAATTGGGTATTCCAAACTCATAATTTGCATTATCTTAAGCAATCTTTCCATTGACTTAAACAATACAGGGAAAAATAAGGTAGAATTTAGATCTAGACATGTGGCCTAAGCCTAGTTCTCCATTTAAGAAAGAATTAATTCACTTACCAAGGCAGGTTGACTCTCTGATCTTTTTTTATGGCACTACTCATTATGACTGATATATTTATAACTAATCTGTGGAATGAAATGTTAACACTTAGCTTGATGAGACTCAAATCAGTAATATAACACTAATTTAATATCAAAACCCCTTTCGTCTGCTCATAATGCTCAGTGCTATTGCATTTGCCCGCCAAATCCAAACAATAGCAGACAGTCAGTAGCAAAACGTCAAACTTTCCGTCTGTCACGGCCTTTTTGATCACGTGTCTCTTTGTACGTACTCCATTATACTTGATTATTGGTTTTAATACTATGGTAAATACATTTCTATCGGTGGTGGATTGAGTAACTGCCGATGGATGTGTAGTTTGCTTCTCCCCCTTTATTTCTATGTAAATTGTTAAGAATACTTTCGCTTGTTTATCATCTCGCCTAGTCACTGAACCCATCATTCTACTTGTCAAGACTATAAAGCATAAAATAATCAACAGTTACAAAATACTAACTAATAGTGCGTGTTCACTGCACTATGGTTTTCTCATGTCCTGTGTGTATTAAGACTGTTCTTGATTCTAATGAGGGTGTGGGCTGTGAAGCCTCGTACCAACGATGGTTTCACCGGGAATGTATTGGAATGTCCAAGACTTAATACCAGCGGATTTCCGGTAACAATAAGGTCAAATGGTATTGTTCGTGAATTTATTTTCTTCCATCTTCCAACCAACTTCAGGATCAGCTACTTAAACAATTGAGTATACTCACTGAAAAAATCACTAGCTTTAAAACAAAGTCGACTCTCTCACATCATTACCTGCAAAGGTCGATACTCTGATTTCAGAGGTTGACACCCTAAACATGAATGTCTTGAATCTTGAACAGTGAGTTAGTGATAACGAGTCTAAGGTGATGGCCCTTGATGAGATGATTAAAAATGCTTCTCTACAAAATTCCAACCCTGAGCAAATTGTTGCAGAACATAATGAACGTTCACGTAGATCTAAGAATATTATGATTCATGATCTAGTTGAGTCATCCAATAGAAATGTCGAAAGTAGATAACATCATGACTTGGAGCTTGCTCGAAAATGATTGGCTAACTATCTCTCTTGTGTCAACTTGAATGGAATTAAAACACTTATAGTTGTCAAGAAAAGTCCGAATAAAACGAGACCTCAAATGATTATTTTGGACAGTGAAGCCTCTGTCAGCAAGCTCATGTCTAACTTTTGGTCTGATTCTGCTGCAGTGATTGACCACTGGTTCTCTAAAGTTAGTGTCTCGTGATCACACCCCCAGAGAAATGGAATATTTTTAATCCTTTAAGTTTGAACTTAAACGAAGGGTTCTCAAGGAGAAAAATACCTAACTATTAAATATAAGAACAGTGTTCCTTGTATAGTCAAAAACCAAAGAAATACGCCTAGATTCCAACGGTGCTCATCCTATTATTAAGTGCATTTTTAAAAACGTCAATGGTCTCAGAAGTAAGTTAAATAAATTGTTGCATGCTTTATCCGTAGTTTCTCATGATGTTGTTCCCTAGTATAAACTAATTTAAGACAAGTTATTCTAGATTCTGAGTTGGAATTTCACAATTATAGTGTATTCAGGAGTGACTGGACTTCCTTAACAAGTATGAAGAATAGCGGTGGTGGCTCCCTAATTGCAGTGTACAATTTTATACCTTGTAGTAACATAACAACCTCTAATCCCAATGAAAATGTCTTCGTCAAACTTAATATTTCCTCATTAATATTAATTATTGGCTGTACTTACATACCTCCGAGCCTTCCTTGCTCAGTTTATCAAGACTTCTGTCGTACCGCCAAAGAGGTAATCGGTTTTGTTAGTTGCTCTGACAACATTTTATTGATTGGAGACTTTAATCTGTCTCAAACCGTTTGAACAGAATGCCATCTGAATGTTGATAATGCATCCCGCTCTATTATGAATCTGGCAGACTTTTATGATCTTCAGCAGTTAAATGAGATTTCAAACTTTCGTGGTACTATCCTCGACTTAGTCTTCAAGTGTATTCCTAACACGGTAGTTGTTCAAGTCTTGGATTCTCTTGTCTCAGAGTACAGACATCATCCTGATTTGGACATGATAGTGCCGATAAAGGGTCATCCTGCTCGTGTTAGCAGTTCCAAGTACATCCCTGATTTTAGAAGATGTAACATTGACGACATTTTCAGCCAGTTACAAACTATGGATATGCCTATTTGTTAAAATGGTGATGATGCTAAGCAGTTACTTGAATTATTCTGTAACCAACTCTCTCTCATCATATCCCAGAGTACCCCTATGAAAAAAGTTGTCATATACAATTTTCCAAACTGGTTTTCAAGTGAGTTAAAACCTTTTAATTAACTTGAATTAATTGGTGAGTTAATTAACCAAGTGAGTTAAAAAGTCTAGTTATAATAAAAAAAACAGCTCATAGAAGGTACGTTTCTGGTAATCTTGCTGATTTAGAGCAATTCTGGAGATTGAGGAGAGAGTGTAAATTTAAAGCCTCTGAATGTGATAATGTGTACATGGAAAAGTGGAAGGTAGTATCCCTCACAATTAAGTCTTTTTTGGTCACATATTGATAATCTACGCAGTACCTCAACTACATCTCCAAAAATGACTGAATGTAAGTGAAGCTTGTGATCTAGCCAGCAAATGTGATCTGTTCGCACGACATTTCTCTTCTGTCTTCTGTGATAGGAAAATCCAGATCTCTTCTTTTGATTTTGGTTGGAGTGATTCTCTTCCTCTATTGTTGTTTCAGCAACTGATATACAGAAAACGTTAGAAAGCCTTGACGTGTCTAAAAGTGCTGGCCCTGATAACATTCCTCCCATAGTACTTAAGGGTTGTGATCCTGTTCTCGCTGCTTACCTGGTTATTTTGTTCAGTTTCCTCCTATCTTCTGGAATTTTTTCATCTGTTTTGAAAAGGGGATTTGTGGTTCCCGTTTTTAAGTCGGGCGATAAAGGCAATGTTGCCAACTTTTGACCAAGGGTGGAGTTATGGGGGGGGGGCAATGCCCCCCCAACCTTCGTGTGAATTTTAATTTATAAGGAATATAATTTTATATAAAAGTTACTAAATGAACGATGAACTTAAATGCATGTTGACTCTATATATACTAATAATAATAAATTAGAATGCCATTAATCAAAAATGAAGATCAGTGTGAGTATTAGCATCCCACTTATACAATACAACTACGGGTTGACTTCGACTACATACCATCTACAAATTGGCGCGGCTGACTGAATCGAGTCGTGTTTAGCACGGCCGGCGGTCTGCCCAGCCCAGTCAGTCAGCAGTTGTCAGCTAGTCTTCATGCTCTGTTCCCGCTTTCGTACTTCATGTATTAAAATAAGTGTTTTTGTTTGTGTTATATAAGATTAGATGAGTGGTGTTCCTATATTAATTAATTACAGTATTATCATTTGTCTGTTTTGTTTATCTATGGAAACTACAGTTTAAACAAAATAAGTAAAAAAACAACAGACATTAGAACTTTTTTTAAATAAAAGAACAGTGACCGTGTCTTATACCGATGAAGAAGCGGAATCTGATTGTTTAATAAAAGCGTCCCCAGGCTGTTCAAAGTCTTGCCATGACGTAAGTAAACAAACTGATTCAGTTACTTCTTCTTATGATGAAGGAGCCTACTCAAAAAAATTGGACCTTGGTAATATAGAGACGGGTCCATCGCGTCCAATTTTGACTACATATCCACTTTCACACATTAAAAATTCAAAACGAGCATTTACACAATTTTATTTTAAGAAACTTGAATGGCTAGAATAGAGTATAAAGAAAGATGCTGTATTCTGTTACGCTTGCAGGATATTTTCTTCTAACAATAAAGAAGTATATGTAACTGAAAAAGACATAAGTAACTGGAAGAAGATAGGGGACATATTAGAAAAGCATGCGTCCAGTGAAAGTCACGTATTTTCCATGGCGAAGTGGCATAACTATAGAAAGCCAAAGGATACAATTGCTTCGGAAATATCATCATCTCATAAAGAGCTTATTTCTGAAAATCGTGAATATTTTAAGAAAATTTGGACCTTTTGCTATTTTTGGCCAAACAAGGAATGCATTTTCGTGGACATGATAAAAAAGAAACGTCAGGCAACGAGGGAAATTATTTAGTGTTATGTGAATTATACTCAACATATGATGCTAAATTCAAAGGAAAATATGAACGATATTTCAATTTAACAAGTCATTACTTTCAAAACGAAATTTTTCGAAATTGTTACTGAATAGGTTTTAAGTACAATAGTGAATGAAATAAACGAATCTGGATTTTATGCCTTAATGATCGATGAAGCAAAGTCACACAGAGTTCAACAATTGTGTATTTGTATAAGATATTTGTTTGAATCAGAAGTTAAAGAAAGATTGCTAACAATGAAGGATGTTTCTTGCTGAGTCCTTAGCAAACATTATTTTGAACTAACTTAAGGAAGTAGGTATAACTGCTACTTTAATAGGTCAATCACATGATGGCGTGAGTATAATGTCCGGAGTAAAGAATGGGCTACAGATAATCATCAGGGATACCCATTCTCCCGCCATGTATGTGCACTGTTTAGTACATAAGGTTAATTTGGTTCTTGTAAACTCTTGTGAAAGCAATAACTACAGTTGTTTCTTCTTTAAACTAATGCAGTCACTATATGAGTTTTTTCTAACCCTGATATGCATGCGGAATACAAAATGCTGCAAGAGGAGCTACAGATCAAAGTCCCCGGCCCACATGAGATCCACAAATTAAGTGACGCTAGGTGGTCGTGTAAGGCTACTGCTGTCCAATCTGTTAACAGAAATTTTGATGCAATTCGTTCCGTCCTAAAAAGGATTGCTAATGATCTAAGGAATTCGAAGTCTCCTCAGGCCAAAAGATTACTGCCTTCAATTACATCCATGGACTTTATAGTATGTTTAATATTTTTATTGAAATGTTTAACTGATATAAATATCCTCAGCAAAGCGTTTCAGAAGGAGGACTCTTGCATAGCAAGATGTGCGAAAACAGCAGGAGCAATTATTATAAAGCTCGAGTCAAAAAGAAGTGAAAACGCCTGGGAGAAAAGGTGGAATGAAGTAAGTGGAGTTTTCAAGGATTTACGAACTACATTTATTCCCTGAAAATATTTGCATCACAACCCAATCCAATGAGACTACCACAACATCTCGTTCCTTGGAAAAAGAAAGTCATTCGACTTCAAGTTCACATATTGCGCCCAAACGTCGACGAGTTATTTCAAAAACTCTTAATGAATATTTTGTCATTCTACTGTTGGACAGTCAAGAGGAGTCGATATAGAGAGTTTGAGTGATAACAGTGAAGTGAACAGCAAGGTACAGTACCGTTGTGACCTTTATTACCCAATACTTGATTTTTTGATCAGTGAACTCAAAAGAAGGTTTACTTGTGAAGCAATGGAAGTAGCAAATGCGAGAGAAGAGTTCCTTTTGCCTCTATGTAGAGAAATCTGAATCGTTTATACAGAAATATTCAGTACCCGGATTGAACCAAACTATGCTCATATCAGAAATGAGCATCCTACGGTGCGTTCTCGAGTCAGATGGTATCAACCCGAAAGAAATACCGCTTAAAGAGTTGGTTAAAATATTAAAAGAACTGGTTTTAATTCAAGATGATATTTATCCCAATTTCAAACTGCTTTTTAAGATTTGTTTACCCTTCCATCTAATAGTGCTACTTGTGAACGATCGTTCTCGACAATGAGAAGAATTAATCAATGGCTTAGGTCATCCATGGGCCAAGAACGTTTCTCCAATTTGGCTGTCATTTATTCAGAATCTGATTTAGTAAAAAGCCTCAACTTGAATAAGCTAAGGGATAAATATGCAAAAAAGGTAATAGAAAATTGCCTCTTATTTAATTATTAATAAAGGAGTGCTAATATTGTAGTGCTAATGTGTTAATATAAGGGTTACATTGCTTGACAATATGAGACCGTTATATTGTAGAAAGTAAATAAGTATATACCTGGTTTATCTTGCTATACAACCAATATTATGTTTATGTTTGATAAAAATAAACATCAATTTCATGTTCTGAGTTTAAGTATTTTTCAATCAAAAAAGTTACCTAAATGTCATGTTTTTAAGCCGCTATTTTTAAAAATGTCCCCCAGATATCCCGGAAAAAGTAGGATACAGGAAATTTAGTGCATGGTAAACTTGTTACTTGTGCTCCCCCCCCTCCCCAACATACAAGGTCTAACTACGCCCATGCTTTAGACCAATTGTCATACAATCGGCGTTGGCTTAGATTTTTCAGGCTCTTGTATTAGATCATCTCTACTCTTTCTTGAGGAAATATATCTCTGATAATCAACGGGGGTTTCTTCGTGGCCGATCTACCGTCACAAATCTTCTGATTTTTCAAGAGTACATTATGTCTTCATTTGTTACTCAAGCCAAGTCGATCATATTTACTTGGATTGCTCCAAGGCACTCGACAAGGTACATCATGGATTGTTGGTTGCCAAACTTGTGGACTATGGATTTGGAGGAAATTTTCGTAGGTGGTTGAAGAGTTACATTAAGGGCCGTGAACATGTGATCAAGTGTGATGGCGCTTATTCATTATGTTTCAAAGTGGAGTCCGGTGTCTCACTTGGGTCCTTTACTGTTTAAAATATTTGTTAAAGACCATCAATAGCCTGCTTTCTGTTAACTGCTGATGCTTACTGACAGCCTGAAAATCTTTACTAAGGGTTTCTCCACACCTTACCAGCTAAATCTGCTGCAATCTCTTACTAACATCAGTACTAAATGTCATGTCATCTCATTTACCCGACTCGGGATTTGTTACAAATTCGATTACTACATTGAAGAGTCGGCACTGAATAGAGTTGTTAGAGTAAAGGATCTTGGTATTATTCTAACCTCATCATTGAGCCCAACGGAACACACCTCAAGTATTGTGTCCAGAGCATACTCTCTCTTGGGTTTTATATTTCGATCAACTAGGCACTTCAGGTCTTCACAGAGTTTCCTTGTACTGTACAAGTCTTTGGTTCGTCCCGTTCTGGAATATGAATCTGTGATTTGGTGCCTGTATCAGATTGGTCCCTTAGATCAACCGAATGGAGTTCAGACTCACTTCTTGAGAGGCCTGGGAGCCCGTATGGGCTATGATTACCATGGTGTGCCGTTTGAAGAGTTGGAGCAGTGCCTCGGGCTACACCCTTTATACCTCAGGCGTCAAATTTTCGATCTGGTTCATCTATTCAAGCTGGTCAACGATACTATGGATTGTCCAGATCTTCTCTAACACATCAACTTCCACACAACCAGAGGAACTAGATCCAGGACGTTGATTGGTCGGACATATCAACCCAACAGCTACGCATATAACTGTGGTTTGTCTAGACTGCAGCGAATTGCAAGAGAGGCAGCATCAAAGATTGATTTTTTCTGTAAAACATTGCCATCTTTCAAGAAGAAGATTGCTGCGATCTTGGCTGACCTTGTGTTGTTGGTGCTGTCTTGTTATTATTAATTATTTTATGCATGTTACATTTCATATTGTTTTATTAAATTATTTATTAAAATCTATCTATTAAATATTATTGTTTACGTTGTATATATATGTATGTTATATATTATCATTGTTACTGTTTTGTTGAGTTATTTATTATATAGTCTATGATTGGTTACTGTTGCTTCTCATGCAGATGTTGATGATTATTATTGATGTACGATTTATAGTATTTTCTTATTTGCAATCTTTTTGTGGACGTATTGTTCATTGTTTGATTTGTATATAATTGGTGTTATACCGCTGGAATAATAAAAATAAATAAATAAATAAATAACAGTGTTTCCAGTAGGATCATAGGATGTCTCTTGGTGGAGGCCAAAAAATCCCTAGTTATTCCTTAATGTTATGGAAAATCCCCACTTCCCTGAGTCTTATATCTCGCCAATCTAAGGCCAGATCACCAGAAAATAAAGAACACTAGCACCCCCGTCATGGCTTTGCCCGTAAACTTCCACATTTTATACGAAATGTATGAAATTTATAATTTTCTTAACTCAAATTATAAGTATTTGGAAACATAAAAGCATTTTAGTTTATGAACTTAGGCCTATTTATTTTGCCTTTTTTATCATCTATACTAAAAGCGTAAATTACAATAATTGTTAAGAGTATGTGATATGTTTTTTTCACATTGATATATTATAAGTTAATTACTTTAAATTTGCCAGTGATCCTGTAAATCCTCTTGGAATACGCGTTTCGGATTGTATGCCATCATTAGGTCCTTAATAAAAGAAACATTTTTTTATTTATTCTTGATGGTATTGTCAAATAAAAAAATTAATAAATAAAAAATAAACCACTGAACTTCAAATATATTTATTTAAGGATCTGATGATGGTATAAAAACCGAAACGCATTATCCAAGAGGATTTACAAGATCACTGGCAGATTGTAGGTAATTAACCTATAATACATTAATCAGAAGTGATTCAGAAAAACAACACCTAATTGAAAATGTTCACATTGGTTTAAAAAACATATAAATCAAACTAATATTAATTTTTATTTCAAGTTATAAATTTGCAATACATCAATTTATTATCATATTATGCATACACATTTAAGAATTTTAAGCATAACTTACCGAAAAACGTCTTTATAAACTACAGTAGCATAATACTAAGAGAGCGAGACTCAGGTCTATGTAGTATCACGGAAAATGAAGGCGCTACCTTTTAATTAATTAATGTTACCAACCCCCCGTGGGAAAATTCCCTCCCTAAATTTCCCTCTAAATTCCCACATCATACTATATAAAATGCACATTTTTCAAGATGGCGGCCTTTCCTCTGTTATACTATATAAAATGCACTCCTAACCTAACCTTTCCCCCGTTATACTATATAAAATGCAAAAGATAGCGGTATTTTTTATATGTACTATAATAAATGCACTTTTAACCTTCGGTTATTACCGTCGGCTACCTTCGTACGCGTCGGCTGCTGGTCTGGCGCACATGCGCGGGGACTTGCTACTCTGTAGATTATTTCATATATACACTATAACAAACGTATTATTTCATATAGTATATATACACTATAACACATGTCACAGCACACTTGGTGGCAAAACTTAGCAATACTAAGCGCATCCATTCGGAAACATGGCGCCTTCGGAAGGGAAGTCCCTGGTGGTAATTCCCCTTCCCAAATTTCCCTCGTTATACTATATAAAATACACATCTAACCTTTCCCTTGTTATACTATATAAAATGCACTCCTAACCTAACCTTTCCCTCGTTATACTATATAAAATGCTTTCGTGTACTTCCGGCGACTGTCGGCTACCTTCGTACACCCTTAGCCTACGATGCACCCGTCGGCTACTGGTCTGGCGCGCATGCGCACCCAAATGCTACGCTCTGATTGGTTGGCTCCTTCCCTCCCTACTTTACAAGTAATCTTTCTCACATGCACTGTTAGCCTACCTATTTAAATTAATTTTTTGTTTAATTTTTCTCAACTTTTTAATAAATACACTGTTAACGTAGCTTTCTTATATAACATGCGCTCTTAACTTACCTATGTTCCAGGTACTCCCACTCATCTACGGCTTCCTTTATACGTATAACATACATCGTTACCTACCTATACCCCCTCCCCCCATATACTTCTGGTAAACTTGGTAAAAATATCTAATCACGGTTAATTTCACGTTCAATTTAAATACACGTTTTATTTAAAAATTAATGGGCAGCTATTATTTACTTATTTAAAACACTGTTAACTTTAGGGTCCTTCTACCCCCTCCCATCTACTTCCGGTTATCCTCGTATGGATACCTTCGTATCAAACACACCCGGCATCCTCAAGTCAAGCGTACTTAACAAACTTCCATTTAACTTCGTACGTTCTTACCCTAGAGCCCTCATGCCTTGAAATCTTTGGACTATTCAACCTAAATTACTTTAACTGTAATTACAAAGTCTACTGGTGGCCGGGCTTTATCACATCCGCTTCCGTTATTGGTCACAAGCTTCACATCTTAGTATAATATGTTTTCCTTCATTAACTATCATCATGTACTATAACAATTTCCTATTTTCGTCCACCTTTGCGTGCATGTACATGTTACCTAGGCAAGCTTCATACATTACTTACTTTCAGTCACTTTCATTATCAATTCTGTGGACTCTCCCCCCCCCCCCTTACCTCACTTCCTATCCACGTTCCTATCCAGAACCCATCAGTCACATACTAAATACACACTAGCTCACCTACCTTCACTTCCTTTCCTCAAAAATTCCTTCGTTTGTACTATAGCGACAATTTGTACAAGTACTAATTCACTGCCACTTCACAAACCGTATCTCACTTACTGCCTCTGCTCGGTGCACTGTGGACTCAGTCCAATAGTTCTCGCGCACTTTTCTTATCGAAACCACTTCCATTACCACAGGCATTGCTTTACATCTCGTATTTTGTTTTTAATTTGCACAATGTCTTTTAAATCACAAGAGTATAATAATATCGTACACTTAATTAATATTGTATATGATTCCTTCTGAACATTTATTAAAACAGTACTACACGGGATGACGTAATCGGAGTTTCAAGTTTGGACAGGCGCGTGACTCATACGGCAGCTCAGGGAATGCTACGCTCTCATTAGTGGCCCCCTCCCACTCCCCCTCCCCTCCCCCTCCCCCCTCCCATCCCTCCTCCAACCCTACTTTACCGACCAACACACTCAATCCATCTCACTTCTGCTCTTGCCCTCGCACTAAATCGTCATTACCACCGTAAGTGTATGGGTGGGTCATTAACACTGTACGTGTATAGGCGATCGGGTTTTTTTTTAACTAAGTTTTTTAAGTCGTGTGTTCACTTTGCTCCTACTTGCAATTGATATCAGTAATAATACGCGATATTAAATACAATAATTCTCATCATAAATACTTTAACTTTATTCTTGTAATTTATATTTTGGATACCGTTCTCTGTAAGGTATTTCGAAAGTGATATACCGAGAGTAAGTCCCGTATACATTATAACTAGTCCTTACGTTTGATTTGATTGACTAGAGTTTGAATATCCTTGCTTTTTTACTTTGATTTAATAATTAATTTTTAATCAATTTTTTATCGAAGTAAACTTAATTGTATCCTAACCTAACCATGGAATCCTTTGCTATAAACCGCAACCTTGTAACCATTTCCCATCGGTTTGGTACTTACGGTACCGATCTCCTTACAGTTCTGACTGAACATAAAAACAAAATTATGTCTGAAATAAATAACCACATAAACAGGCTCGGGGGAGTTAAATGGTACATTGCGGTCCAAATTAAATTCACTAAAACTATAAATAACGAAGAAATTACCACTACTCCTTGCTTTCACGGTAAAACTCGTCCTTTGTTGCCCTCCGATTCTCTAGATATTCAATACTCTGAAGCTCTTGACAACATTTTAGAAAGCGTGGCTAAGTGGGTTAGTCAAGGTAGTGGGTGGGTAATTGAAAATGTTTTACGACTCGATTTGTTTATTGTTAAATTTCAACCTTTATACGCTTCTTCTTACATACCCACCCCGAAAAAAAATGCTCACCCTACTAAGGGAATTATAAATATTAAAAATGACGATCAAAAATGCTTCCTGTACTCAGTACTTGCCCAGTTATATCCCGACCTAAATAGGCGAATAACTTATTATAAATCATTGGAATGTAATGTAAACATGTCTGGTATCAGCTATCCTGTCAAAATTACCGATTTCGATAAATTTGAAAAACTAAATCCTTCCATATCAGTCAACGTCTTTGGTTTTGAAAACGACGAAATTTACCCTTTACGTATAACAAAAGAAAAATTTAGAGTTCAACACATCAACTTACTACTACTGACTACTGACACGACTACACACTACTGTTTAATTACAAACTTGTCCCGACTTTTATCTCACTTGACTAAATACAATGGTTTAATGTTCTACTGTGACTACTGCCTACATAGATTTTGGACTAAAGACTTACTTACTAATCACTTACCTTTATGTTCACCACACGGTGCACAAAAGACTAGACTACCAACTGAAGACGAAAAACTAATGTACTTTATAAACTATACACTTACACACAAAGTCCCTTTTACAATTTACTGTGATTTTGAATCCTTTGTTGTACCTATCTCTACTACAATTAACGACCTCACTACTTCACACACTACCAACACTGCCCATCACATCCCTTCTGGCTTTTGTTATGTAATTATTGACAGTAATGGTAAACCTGTAAAACAACCTAAGTCTATAGCGGCCCCGATGTTGTAGATACCTTTTTAAATAGTTTGATTGAGGAGTCTAAAGAGCTCTTACCAATTATTTACAAAAATATCCCGATTAATGTCTCCACAAGACAAAATTTGTTTCCAAAATGCTACCACCTGTCACCTTTGTCAAAAACCTTTGGATGGAGACAAAGTGGCTAATCATAATCATTTAACGGGTGAGTTCTTAGGACCCGCCCACAATTCATGTAACTTAAACTACCAAGTTCCTGATCACATACCGGTGTTTTTTCACAACTTGCAAGGTTATGACTGCCATCATATTATTC
Organism: Stictocephala bisonia; assembly: GCA_035578905.1. Taxonomy (NCBI): domain Eukaryota; kingdom Metazoa; phylum Arthropoda; class Insecta; order Hemiptera; family Membracidae; genus Stictocephala; species Stictocephala bisonia. Next base: position 5,664,351 of record JAQJVL010000013.1, read on the forward strand.
AAGGGCTCGGCAAATTCAAAAAAGAAAAACTGTCATGCATCGCTACTACTAGCGAACGGTACATTTCAGTAACCCTTGGGTCTTTAAGATTTTTGGACTCGCTCCAATTCCTTAACGCCTCTTTGGACACACTTGTGTCCAACTTAGTTACTGACGGGGCTTCCACATTCAAAATTTTGGGGCAGTGTATGAACAATACTGACTTACTTCTACGCAAAGGTGTCTTTCCATACACTTACATGACAGACGAATCTAAATTTAACGATACTGAACTTCCTCCCATGGAGGCGTTCTACAACGACTTGACTCAAACACCAATCACTGATGGCGACTACATACACGCACAGACTGTATGGTCAACTTTTGACATGACTACTATGAAACAGTACCATGACCTTTACCTACTTACAGATTTATTGTTACTTGCCGACGTGTTTGAAAATTTTAGGACGACTAGTACGACTTACTACAATATTGACCCCTGTAACGTCTACTCTGCCCCCGGACTGGCATGGAACTCCATGCTAAAAATGACAGACGTAAAACTCGAATTACTTACTGACATTGACCAGCACCTGTTTGTTGAGTCTGGAATCTGGGGTGGTGTCTCCATGATACCCAATCGGTACGCCCAGGCTAACAACCCTTACCTTCCTGACTTTGACAACACGAAACCAACTAATTACCTCCTTTATCTAGATTGTAATAATTTGTACGGTAAAGCTTTAAGTGAACCCCTCTCACATTCTGAATTCAAGTGGTTACAACAAGAAGAAATCGATAGATTGAATATTAGAGAAATGCCAGATAACGCGGAAATGGGATATATTTTAGAAGTGGACTTGCACTACCCAGACCAATTACACGACTTACACTCTGACTTTCCACTAGCCCCCGAACGAAAAATAGTGACAGACGATATGCTTTCCCCCTACTCCAAAAACCTACTTGACGAACTTAACTATAAACCCCCCAAGACTGAAAAATTACTAACCACACTGTATGACAAAACAAAATACGTTGAACACTACAGGACTCTAAAACCTTACTTACAATTGGGACTTGTACTGACCAAAATACACAGAGTTCTAAGCTTTAAACAGTCCCCATGGCTAGCCCCATTTATTAACTTTAATACCGAAAAAAGAAAACAGTCTAAAAATAACTTCGAAAAAGACTTTTTTAAACTAATGAACAACGCTACTTACGGTAAATCTTTGGAAAACGTTAGGTCACGCATTGATTTTAAACTTGTAAATAACGAGAAACAATTGGTTAAATGGACAGCTAGTCCCAGACTTAAAACATTTTTTTGCATACAATAAAGATATTGCGGGGCTAGCTTTGAAAAAACAAACCATCTTTCTAAACAGACCGATTTATGTTGGGTTCACTGTCTTAGAAATTTCAAAATTAATAATGTATAACTTTCATTATAATTGGACCATTAAAAAGTACGGGGAAAATGTTAAGCTTTGTATGACCGATACATACTCACTATTTTACAATTTATATACTCCAGATGTCTATGCAGACATGAAAAACGAATTACATCTTTTTGATGCGTCCGACTACCCAACTACCCACCCATGCTATAGTGATGTAAATAAAAAAGTGGTAGGAAAATTTAAAGACGAGTTTAATTCTATTCCAGCTAGGGAAATAATTGGCTTGAGAGCGAAATGCTACTCTGTTTTAAATTATGATCTAGAGGAAAAGAAGGTGGCTAAAGGCGTCCCTCGAGTAGCGATAAAAAAACAACTAAAACGTCAAATGTACAAAGACTGTTTGCTTACCATTTGTCAAAAACTACATCTGCTCTAAACATCCGTAGTGACAAACATAACTTGTATACTCAAAACATTTCAAAATTATCACTTTCCCCCTTTGATGACAAACGTTACATCTTGGAAAATGGAATTGACACTTTAGCCTACGGTCATCACATTATTAATAAAAAACGAGCTTTAGAACATAACCATGATTACCCAACTAAAAGAATTAAAACTTGAATAAAATAAATATAATTAAAAAACTTACTTATAAAATAAAAACCACAATGTAAATAAAAAGCATAATAATACCAATACACACAACTAATACATCAAAATAAAACCAATCTCTAAAACTTTGACTAAGTTCATCAAAGCCCTCCTCTATTTCCATCCTCTCCATGATTGACTGACTGGCAATCCCTTACCTCACCACTCACTCCTTTACCGCATCCTGTTCGTATCACTTGCACTAATGGCGCCAATCAGTTATCTAGCTTCTTCCACTACATCGGAACTTTGTAAAACTTTTCTAAAAAATCTTAAAAATTTATCGAAAATTACTTAAATCAAATTAATTGTTTCAAAATATTTACCACAGTATCATATTGAAAATATAATATTAGACAGTTTCTTTGTACATAACTTATCCGTTTGGTTAGATTTTACTTTGTGTACATTTAAAAATGTAAAAAAACCGGATCCTTTAGCAGTTTTAATGTACGTATACACAAAGTCTACACGTAATACTTTGAGTAGTACCACACTGTTACAGGATGTGGCCCACCACATCAATCTTATCGCTTGTGTCACAAAGGCGAAATATCAGCTTGCTTTTTATTGTTAATAATATAAAGATTATATACTTCCAACTATTAAAAAAAGCGATGGAATGGGATTGTAACCCATGGTTACTAACGTGCCCGTAGAAACCCAATTTACGGCATTGGATAGGTTCAACCCAACCGTAGTGCAATGTAGGAACCTCGTACTGGGCCAACCTTCTTCTTGATTACGGTAACTCCTGCGCCAAGTAAGTAATGTTAAGTTAGTTTTGAGTAAACTCTTTTACCGTCAACCATTAAAAACAATTTGTAAAGTAAATTCTGTTATAATATGGACACTTTTGTGAGATTTCATAACTACAGTTTATTAACGGCTATCTCCAGCTCTGTGTGATAGAATACCGTACCATCGAGGTAAGAACGGCCCAAATTTAATAAAAAATCGTCCGACTGTTCTCAAAGGCAACCGTAAAACGCATAAGTCCTATGACAGTCCTGCAGCTTGGGGCTGGGCTAAACCCCGTAAGACCTCGAGTCGCAGTCCGGGCCCTCGTAAGGTACGTGTATGATTAAATGTTACACTCTATGGCTGGATAGTATCCGTAGGTCCCGTGTGTGAGGGAGAGTGGCTTACAAAAAAGAAAAAAAAACACAAAAAACCTACTGTAAAAAAAAAAAAAAAACAGAACCAAAAAATAATAAAACAAATGTATATATAAAAACCCCTTTGTTAGTCTCTACGTCACATTGAAAGGCTTCTCTAAGTAAAGTGATGTCTTTACTTACTCAGGGACCCAAAAAAATACAAAAACAATAACTAAATAAAACTGGGAGATAGCGTGTTGTTTGGCTGGCTATCACCGTAATGAGCGTTTCGGTTGGGGCTCATTACACTAAAATACCCGTGTGGGGATACCAGTCCTCTATCGGGCGCGTCCCATGGGAATTGGGCAATGCCCTTCAGTTTTGCCTTCAGCTTACTTGAGGGTAGTGAGGAATTAAATACTCACCGTGAAAAAAACTGGTTAAATCTCAATAAAAAACAAACACATTAATAAAATCTGCGAGAAAGATCATGGTATAGTACAGAATCAGGAAGTTATCTAAGTAAGATATGGTAAAACTTTCTACAAGAAGAGTAAATTATGTCCAAAAGTAAGAAAAAAATCAAAGATACATACAAATTTCAGAAAATGTTACATAAAAATATAATTGTTGAAAAATGTCTCAGATCAAGGAAGAACTACAAACATAGTACTCTCCAAACCCCTTAAAATTGAGTTAAAATCTCCATAAATAGGGATATTTGTGTACAAAATATGTTATAATTCCCTAAAAATATTACAATTCAGTACCATAACAATGGCATTTGTTCTAAAAATTAAAAAAAAAACCTTTAAAATACTCTTATAGAAACCTTTAAAAACTTATTTTGAGCTTAAAACAACGTACAAAACTGATGTAACACTTGTAAATTAATTGTTTAACCTACATAATTATTTAGTTGGCTTTGCATTTACTACTACATGACTCCAAACAGTTGGTAAAGTGTAAGTAGCCAATAGGAATAAATTCTCTATAATGTTCGCATTTTAAGTCTGGTTTTAACAAAACTTGGTACTAATGATTCTTTGCATCTAATTATTAAACAAATAAACAAATAGTTAGTTGAAATGTGTCTATTGTATAAACTTTGGTATTAACAGTAATAAAGTTTGGTTCCTTTTGGCTGTAATATACTCGCTCATAAAATGTATATACACTACTCTCGGAGACCCGAACACATGGAAAACCTACCTACCAAACACACACATCTCTTGATGGACCCCTCCCCCTACCGAATAAGTAAGACTCTTATAGACCACATTCCTAACATAAAAGCCTATTGACTGACCCCCACCTACTTGATCATTCTTGAAAGAATACCCACATTCCCTACACATACAACTTTTGGTAGACCACCTACTTAACATTCAACACTCTTGACTAACCACCCACCTACTCAACACACACAGTACTCTCTATAGATTACGTAGCTACCCATCACATAAAGCCTTTGATTGACTCACAAATCCTAACATTCATGAACAACCAACCTCCCAAACATACGACTTGACCACCCACAAAAAACAAGACTTTATATATAACCACCTATTTAACATACAAGACCAACCACACACCATACAGGCATGAATTAACAGTCCACCCACCTACCAAACACACACAACTCTTGATGGACCACACACCTAACCATTACATAAAACCTTTGATAGACCATCAACAGACATGAACAAACTACCTACCTACCTACTTAACATTCAACACTCTTGACTTACCACCCACCTACTCAACACACAGTACTCTCGATAGACTACGTAACTAACCATTACATAAAACCTTAGATTGACACCCAACATTCATGGATGACCTACCTACCAAACATACGACTTGATTGACCGCCCACCTACCCATCACACAGTTCTCTTGATAGACCAATTACCTTTCCATAAAAAGACTTTTGTCAGACTATCTACTTAACATACAAGACTTACCACACATTCTACACACAAGACTCTTGGTTGATCACCCACCTACTCAACATACAACACCATCCACTTGAACATTACATAAAACCTGTGATATTCCACCCAATCACCAAACACACATGACTCTTAATAGACTAATGCACCTACCTCTGCACACACGATTCCTTAGGACACACTCTACACCCACCACTCATCCTACAGACAAAACTCCTAGAGAACTACCCACCCACCATAAAAACACTAATGCTTCATTTATTCATGTTTTAAAATAACATTATTACACTGTAAGATAGGTTTAATATAGCTAAAGACCTAAAATGTTTCCTAAAATTCTGTTTTCTCTAGAAATATGAGAACCGTTGGTGGAAAACATCCAAACTAAACATGATAGTGGGTGGCTAAACATGACCTATATAGGCAGCCTAATAGTGAGGCTGCCTATATAGGTCGTTGGGGTATAGTCGCCGAGTCATGAGAAGTCCTCTGACCTTCATGCCTCTGTGATATTTAATTCGCTGATTTCCACTGAAACAGCACAAGTCATATAGTGTACATGTGGTAATTACTAATTATGATATGTAGTATCAGCGAGCCACGAGTTGAGTCCTCGAACGGTAAGCTGTACAAGACTGTATTGCTGGAGTATTATAACATTATGAAGGCACTCCACGCCCGATTAACCAATTACAAATTGGTTATTTTTTACACGTTTACTGCTAACTCAATATAGCATGGTGGGAGCTAAAATATTATTATAAATATATAAACCACATTATGAATACAATATTTATCAGTATTACTATTATAAAGCTGGATCGAGTTAATTTATTAACTCACTCATTGCAATAAATGTTTGTTTAACCACTTCGGAGTGTCGTAAAATTTAGAACTGTTGACTGAAGGTAGATCTAACCATCTCAATATAAAATAAATTATAACATTCTCACATTTACAATAAATAAGGGTTGTTTTTACATGTTAAAAATCTAAAAGTTCCTTTAAGAATAACAGAAGTGGCCGTGGCTGCACATAGCACAGTTTCGTACCAATGGAAGGTTAACCAATAAAACTAATAATAGGACTTTTTTATTTTTAGGACGTCCGGTAAAAAAATTTAAAAAAAATAGATTTTAAATGAAAATACTCTCTTTACCTATATCAAAATACTCGTAAAGAATCGCTTTACAAAGTTATATTATTTACCGGCACTTTTAATTTCGTATATCGATTATATTTTAGAAGCTGTGACTGCTCAAAGCAACAGTGCACCAAAAGTCTCAGCTCAGTCAGCTGGTCAGTCCACTCCACGTTTTTTGTCGTTGTTGATTCTGACAGATTATACATTACAAATATATATATTACAAGTAAACCTAAGGTTATTAGTGATTATAATTGTTTCGTGGGTGGCGTAGATAGATGGCCATAACCAGATGTTACACCAGTACATGGGAGACCAAGTTTTGGAAAAATATTACTTTTAATCTTTTATCGAGGATAATTTGAAATATATTCATTTTTTACAAAAGTAATACAACCAAACCCATATTTGGACTTAAGTTTACTGTAACCGTCGTTGATAACTTAGCAGGTAAATGATTCGACATAAAAAAAAACTAAGATCCCCTAGACCAGACCTTGACATTAGTAGTGACGAAGAGCAAGCAAGGTGGAGGTGACATATTTTTTGAAAAATTACCTAATAATAAGCAAAGACATTGTTGTGAATATAGTGCAGCTAGTACTAAAGATGGTGGTAAAAGAAAAAAGTCAATGTACATTTGTACCAAGTGTAAGAAAGGTTTACGTACCAAGTGTTCTCTTATTCACAAGTGTTAGTACAAATTATATGCAGTGCCTTTATATATTTTTTTATTATTAACTATTTTTTGTTCAAATGTAATAAAACTTTGTAATTTAATTAATTTAAAACTGTTATAATATGATAAGATTTTAGATTTATATAACAACTTATTTGGATATTCATAACTAAAGGATAACAAATATACATTATACATTAGAGAAAAACATTTTTGGGAAAAAATATTTATATTGAAGTTCTATTTTATTGTATTTCAAATAAAATGAAACTTTGTATTTTTGTTCATTAAAAAGTGTTGTAATGCAATATAATTTTGGATTTTGAATACAACTTTTTTTATACTGCCAACCACAGGATAACCCACATTTTTTAAAAACATATTTATGACAAGTAAAATTTAAAAACGTTTTTGCATGTATATAAATATTTTGATTAATGCATTTTATAGAGTGGAATGTAAGAATTAATTAAAAAAAAGAATTATAAAATTCCATCCATAAATGAAAATTCGATGCAGTTTTTAGTAAAGTCTTTTATTTTTATAAAAATAGGCTTAGGACTTAGGCAGATACACGACTGCTAGGTGCTCAGGCAAATTTATTTCTTCTAGACTCAGGCCGATACAGCGTGGACAATTCCTGGGATCGAAAGGTTAACCAGCGTCAAACCTTTTGAAGCTAACTAAAGTAATTAATAAAATAACCAATACATTTTTTTTGACAGTAGGACTAAAAACTGTAAACTGCATTTTAGCAGGTGGAATTACATTTCATTTATTTAAGTTTTAGATTTTAGGTGGACAATCTCTTAATTCTGACCGTACAATTGCTTCTATGTAATTGTGTTTAATTTACGTGGTGTTTTTTTTTATTTATATAAATTGTTATTTTATTTGAATGACTATATTTTATGATCATACGTTTTAGTATTTCCATTACATGTATGTAATAATTAATTGACGATACCAATAATTTTCTACTACTATTAATTATTAAAATAATAATAATAAGCAGCAAATAAGATAATAACTGCCTCTGTTCAAAATAAGTACAGTTATAATGTGTCAAAGAAAACCATATGGACTGAGAACTTTGTTTTACTATATGATGTTAATTTGCAAATAATAATAATAATAATAATAATAATAATAATAATAATAATAATAATAATAATAATAATAATAATAATAATAATAATAATAATAATAATAATAATAATAATAATAATAATAATAATAATAACTGTGAACGTGGAATAATTCCATGCGCTAAGTTGCATTTTATACTGTTAAGCCTAACTTCAAAAAAACTATGTCTAGTAGAAACTTCCTGATTGTTTTATTATTTAATTTGGTTCATTAGGAAACTTTTTTACGCTGTTCAAACCTACCTGACCGAAAAATAAAAAAAATTGTAACATGTCGAACATTTATGTCATGAATTTTTAACGAATTAAAACAATGATGTTATATGAACGCAATTATATTTCATCATTCTACAATCCATACGTCTTTTTGGTACTTTTTAAATCCACTTTTCTTTCTGTAAATATCAATGTGCAATATGTTTACCTAACAATTATTTTAATGTCTAAATGACTGTGTAAAAGAAAGCATGTTTTGTTCCATTGGGCCACCTGTGTTATTCTTATAGGAAATGTTATTATTTCAACCTCCCAAAAACAGCCCTAAAATATTGAAAATATGCAATTGTTTTAATTTCCGTAGGGCCTACATGGTTTGATCTACATACAGTCCAAATTTAAAACTTTTATGACACTAAGAACTTGGTATAGTGAGTTAGTGGTCCCAATCGAGCATTATACTACAGTATATACATTTAATTTATACAAATAGGAAAATTTTATTATAATAAAAATGATTTATTGGATTACATACATTAGTAAATAAATTAAGATATGTAAGAATAAAAAGTTTCTTTCAAAAAATATTTGTAAAGTTGTGAAAAAATAATTGTGTTATTTGCTATCCACCAGGCACCTGTTTGAACAGTTAACGCTGAAATATGGCTTATTCAGAAGTATAAACCATATTTCAGGGCTCAACTCGTGGCTCCCTGATACTACACTTCATGACTTGTGCTGTTTCAATCTAAATCAGCGCCTTTAATCACCTACATTTTTTTACATGGCTACTGTATATAGATTCTTATAAAAATACGTGCAGGTCTGAAGTTTTTATCTTATTAAACAAACCACTAAAATATATAATAAGGTTAAAGTCAAAATGTGTGACATTAAATTTGTTGAATAGTTTTTTATTGTTTTCAGATTTTTTAATTTAATGTTTTTTTATATCTTCGGACATCTTCATTTTTTAGTAAAATTTTCCTCTTCGTGTGGCACAACTAATAACTATAAGAATACATAAATACAGACAACGAGGAAAAGTAAACAAAGGACATTTTTGATTGTATATGTAGGGAAATTCTCCTTAATGTTGTTGGTAACATAGTTGAGTTGTCAAATAAAAAAAGTCAATTTCGAAAATGTCTGTTTGTTGTTATTGTTTGTAGTAGTAATTTCTATTAACCTTTCATTTTTGATAAATTAACAATCTACTTTTATATTTGAGATGGGGAACGAAATAAAAAATATGAGAACAATCAAGCCCAAAGATTATTGTAATTGTTTAAATTCTTCTCCTGGTTCTGTTGATATAATACATTCAAGAATATACACACTGGAAATGGAAACTTAAACATTATTTATCCATTGTTTTACAATTATTGCATTTGCACTCTAGTTAAGTTTATAATGGAAGTACGCGAGTCTGCATCATTACCACAAAATTGTACTCTTATCAATAATGAACATTCAGTGCATGAAGAGGTATCAGATTCATCAATGCCATGTGAAGGTTATATGAGTTCAGTTTGTGAATTTGATCAGCAATTGGGTGTACCTCAGAGTGGAACTTCTTCTCAGCATACAGTACCTTCATTCGTCGATGGATCTTTACTTTCTAAATCTGCCTCTTCATCTAATGTACTAGGCAAAATCACAGTAGACGCAGTTCATCCTTTCTTTACTAGTTATCGTAATTTAAAGTCTGACAAATCAACAACAACAAATAACCAACAGTTTCATTGTGGTGAATGTAATATTTATTTTGATTTATCTCAAGAAGCAGTTAGTCAACATTTCAACTCAGTAGATCATACACCAATTGAAACCTGTATTTACTGCAAGACTGCTGTTTATGAGTATTTTTATAATGAAAACCGTTATTATTATCATAAATGTAACCAAATTGAAGATTCAAATATCAAAAAAGAATATTTTTTGAATGGTAATGTGTCAAGTAAGTAAGTACATAAGTTAAACTAAATTGGCCTAGTCTGAAATAGCAAGTAGGCCTACTTTTTTGTGTCAGTGGAGAACTGATAAAGTTAGCCTAGCCTACATTTGAGTGGAAAGAAATTGTATAAGTTAAACATTGTTATGTATTGTTGTTGTCATTTTACTTTTACATTATAAATCTCCTCATTCCTTGATGATAAAAAAATAGAGTATTTTGTAACACATATACCTTAACCTTCCAAGTGGCGGGATGATTTTACTGATTTTGTATGTCAAAATCAAATCATTTTGCAATTAACTTATGCACTTTCTAGACGCATCTGAAAATAATATTTATTTTCTTGTTAAAAAAATAGTAATAATAAGGGTTTACATTTAGGAGGTTGATTTAAACTATAGGAAACTTGTTTTATCAAACAAATTGGAAACTAAACTTAGTTTAATATCGTAGTAAAAAAACAAATTATGAAAAAAACAGTTATTTTTCAACATATTTTTTTAACTTAATATATTTTTTTATGCTGAACATGTATGTATAGGTTAGGCAGACATGCAATAGAAATGAGCAGGAGAAGATGTGGAGTATTTTAGCGGGAAACCAGTAAGTGTGGGTCCAAAATCTACCTGGTATGTACAGTTTACGATGACATCGTCTTCTGACAACTGCAAGTAATAACATCGCATCATCCACTTCTGACTCGACATCTTACTCTAGACTGTCTTCGATTTTTCTAGCAGTCGAACATGCAACAAGTCATGAGACACGCAAAAAACATACATGTCTCTTGCAATTTCATCAGACGCGACACATGTCTTAAGACATTTGTCGTAAAACACCAGTGTGTAATCCGCCTAAGAAGTCTTATCCACATCATATAAATTTGTGTGAAGCACCCTAAGTAGTACAATCAGTCTATATAGTTCTATTGTGTGCTTTAACACGTTCACTGCTGAAAACACATTTACCCGTTTTCAGTATCATTCCTAGATGCGGCTCACGTGTTTATGCATGACTGCACGCGCAGCTGTTACACGCCATTTCGCTACTCAGCTGTTTTGTTTATAGTAAATAACTATATGCTGTTGAGCAGTTCATAGGTTATTCTATATCACAATGTGGTTTGTATTTAATTTCCGTGATTGTGGTATTCCACAAAATGAGTTATAACAATTCTAAATATTTTTGTGACTCTAATGATTTAACTGTAAGTGAAATAGATCTAGATACGCATTATATGACTCCGATTCAGACGAGAGTTATACTTATCTTTTATAATGACGTTTACATTACAACCTGGCCGAAAATGTTAATATTTGTAACAAAAACATTTTAATGCATAAACACATTTTTAGCACATAACATTAATTATTGATGTTATTTGATATGATCAAATAAAAAAAATTGCATGTGTGTTTACACATGAATTTTTTAAATTCCCACCCAAACATAAAAAGTGTTTGAATCGTCATTTCTGATGCTGTACAAAATAGTTTTGAACATTAAATATAAAAAATTTAAAATCATGTTCAGCATATGCTAATAGTGCAATACAATGGTTAGTAGTGAATATGTTAAACTTTTAAATGTTTAAATACTAAACTACCAAACTACTAAAATATGCATCATCTATATGCATATTCTAGTAGTTTGGTTTTGCTTTTGATTTCTGTAGAAGGGAAACTAAACTTCAAGTACTACTAGTCTTCTACTACTATCATGTTTATGAGAAAAAACTATATTTGACCTAAATTGAACACGTGCAAATTTTGAATTATTGTAAAGAACATGGTCAGGTTAGGTTTGCGAAAAGTAAGTATTGATGTATTGCATAATGATAAGCTTACATTAAAATCAAGTGATATAATATATATGTAACCGTAGGAGGTGAATAATCAAATTTTCATGAATCATTAAGACATCGTTTGTTGGTAAAAAAATATGTTACTTAGTTGGCATTTACACATATTTATGGTAAAATTTGTGTATTAAAACTAAATGATGCACTGGTAATGAATACTATTAATGGTTATTGTTTTTTGTCACAATCAATTTTTCATAGATACCGTATCTGATATAATTATAATATATTGCCTATTAGTCTTAAATTTGTATTAACTTTTGCTACAGTTAATGAAGAGTAGGTACATAGATAAGATAACAGTAATACATTATAGGATCTTAGAGAATTGAACTAAGATTATTGAACCTGTCATTACAAGAATCTTTATAGTTATATTATATCGATTTTGCTGTATATGATTGGTATGTGATAGTGAATTATACTAATATGTGTTCAATATTGTGTGATAATAGATTAGTTAAATAAGTGAAAAATGTTAGAAATAATGTAAATACTCTGACCCAAATTAACACATGATTTGTTTTCATAAAATACCAATATGGCAAGGTCACCAAATATGACCATGGTTACCTAGTACATATCAAACAGATAATGGTCTAACGATTCAGGTCTTTTTCTATATATTTGACTGTGCATTTTTGTTCTTCATAATGTACTATACTGTAATTTTCATAGGCAATAACTGCAAAGATGTTGCTGTTTTCAGTCAAAGATGGTACTCTAACCAGTAAAATTCATTTTCAACCATTCACTGGAAAGGATGTAGTTGATATTTGATCTTGGTGTAATGTGTAAAATCTTAGGTACTAAGCTTTATGGAGTATATTGTTGTAAGAAAAGTTAATTTTTATTGTAATTTTCTTTAAAAACATGGCATATTTTGTTATTTTATCTGCCGGGGTCAAGAAGCAATGGTGTGTTTGTGAAAAATGTATATAAGTTGTGTATGCTTTATTTCATAATATGAACAAAAAACTGTCTGTGAAGGCATGGGAAAACATGCATTGGTAAAAAATTTGATCGTTCTCATTCATTGACACTAAATATAGAAGAAATATGGTCACATTACTTACTTTTTGACTGCAGAAATGTTTTAACCACTGTTAACCCTTATAGTGCCGGGCCATTTTGGCAAAAATGTAAGGTTCCAGGTAAACATTTATAGAATCCATGTTTTTAGTCATATTTATATAAATTCTTTTTTAAATGAAAGAGCAATAAGTGGTCTATAGAGCTATGTATATATATATTTAACTTTTCTTTATAATAAATTTTATTTTTTTCTAAAAACTTTAAGAAAAAATTTTTTTCAAGTTTGAAGGTCCGTATGTTAGTTATAATTTTATTTTAGAATATTGTCCTGAACGGCATTTTATAGAACATTTAAAACTGAACTAATACATATAATTTCATTTACTACACTTCTAAAATTATCTCTTTACAAAATTATAACTAAAACATTACAAATTGGTTGCTAAGCGACATACAGGCGAATTGTGTCTGTCACGGAACAGTTACGTCATCTAGACACAGTCCAAGAGCGAAACTGCGTGCAGCGGTCATTGGCAAAGCGCCTGGTATTATTCTGGTGGCCATTTAATAAAACATAAAGATGCACTATAACAAATACAGCGCGTCTCTCACAGCGACGCTGGCATTTCTTGCACTAGTAAGGGGCGTCGCTGACAGCGATTCCCGGCACTATAAGGGTTAAGAAAAACCTGTTGTAGTGTTTTTTCATTAGCATAAATTTCAGCATCTACATGTCAGACAATGTGTTTGTTATATAAGTTTTATTTAGCAAATTTATATTCAATAATACAGTTCCCTGTCATGTTGTGATTAATTATTATATCATTTTCTATACAAATTAGGCTGTAAATGGTATTCATGAAAACAAGGCAAGCTTATTGTAAGTTTGTTATATCTACTTTATTCATGAACATATTTTAATATGGCTTTTTAAAGAAATACGTGCTACGACAATATATTCAATATGAATAAATATCCTAAAATTCTTTTTATAGTTTATTTATTTAAATTCAGAGTCTTAAGTTTTTAAGATTGTCATCTATTTATTCATACACAAGTTTTGTAGTTTATCTCGACACACATTTAGATAGTTATTGGATGCAACGTTTCTTTGTTTCTTCCCTGTGATGCAGCTCAATATAATCAATGCCTGATGTGCAAGTTTGACTGAATATCTGTGGCATATAGCAGGTTCACACTTAAGAAGATCATTTATTGTATTTTTAGATAATTTTTCATGTTCAAACATGGAAATCAGGCCTATTACTTGACCTTCAGATCTGAGGCATGCTACATTAAATTAATTTCAAAATTACCAATCAGACAAAGTAAGCTTTAAATTGTGTATTTGGGGTTAACGTTATCGTTAAAAAGAGCTTTTATTGCCAAAAATTAGAAAAACCGGAATTAAAGAATATAAATCATTCAATTATTCTTATTTTAAATTAGTTAGTACAGTAGAACCTCTAATCTGAACTAATTAAAACTGGGGGGGGGGGTTGTTAGGATTATCAAATTGTTCGGTTTACAGAATATATTGTTATTTTCACATAAAACATGGCTATAATAGATCATACTTAAGGTTCAAAGTGTAAAAGATTGTATTGCACTGTAAAGCCTTTAAGTATATTGTTTATTCAACAACGTACATACAATATAGACATTAACTACAGTAAATAAAAATTATACTGCTTATTTTTTATATTTGATAATGTTGCTTTTATAATAAAAATTAATAACTGAACCTAGTAAATATTTGTACGGTATTAAAACTGAAAAATAATCAATACATTCTACAGTAATTGCATAAATGATTGAAAAAAGTCAGACATTTTCTTCTGAATCAATCCAAATACATGCACATTTTGTTTCTCTTTCTCATGGTGGGGTTCGGATTACATTAGTTCGGATTAAAGAGGTTCTACTGAACTGTAGTAATGTTTTTGTATGGTCAAAGTCAAAAACATCTTTATTTACATCATCTTTGAAATAGAGTAATGGCGGTTGTTTATTTAGAACAAGAACTAGTTTTATAAAAGATAAATATATTGTATAGGTTTTAATTAGTATTTTACATTTTATTGGTGATGTGATAAATAATTTATAACTATTAAGATATTTGTACATACATAAATCAGACATTTACTGTTGTTGTTTTGTATAATCTATGAAAATACAATTTTAAATGTAATGAGTTTAATGTTTATTATCCTACTGATGGCTACTGTTTCATCGTATAAAGATTACAATTTGAGATGTTGCATATATTCGTTTGTAATTATATAAATTAACAAAGCTGTTAATTCATACTTAACAACAAGTTAACAATACTTGTTTTTTGTAAATATATTAAAATTTTTTAATCTCATTCGTAAGTAAAACAAAACTGTCAAAAAATGTAAACTCAATTGGTGGAATGGTTTCCAAGATATACATTTATTTAGTGAAATGTAACATGGTAAATATCTGTGTGGATAGCAAAATTCTCGTAGAAATTTTGATTTTGGAATTAAGGAAATTAATTGCAACTAATAACCTCCTTAGGTCAGGAAAGTAAATTTGAATACATTTATATTCTGTACTCATAGGTAATTTTACTCTGCAAGAAAAGAGTGGTCTAGATGATTATAGTTATGTATACTATGGATGAATGTACTACATATTGAAAATCTTCCATTCTCTTTAAAATATTTAAGACATACAAGGTCACTTATTTTTATGTACATACATAGGTGGTTCCTCAGATACCTTAAGTAAATATCTCTCCAATATGGCCTATATGGATAAATTGATTTACATTTGTATAAAGCCATACTCTGTGCAGTAAAAATGAATTAAATGGATTAGTTGATTTTGTAAATGATATTTTTGATAAGCTCTTGTTGCTTAGTTTTTTTAAATAATTTTATTCATGTAAATCAAGTTGTACTGTATACTCAAACATGACACTTTTTTATGTAAAAGGTTAATAAAGAACAAACAAATATTTGTTAAGATCGCTCTAACATTTATTTACCCATATTGTAATAAATTGTACTAAATAACTCTGAATATTGTGAGTTTTCACAGTTATACAAAGCTAGATGTTATGAGGGGGTCTTATAAGATGAATTTTAATTGTTTCATTGTGAATGTAGAGTAACTCCGGAATAGATGCCGCACCCCTTGTATTTCGTATGCTGTCCATCAGAATGCAGTGTGGTGCGCTGTGTAGATGCGCAGTAGAGTCTAGACCAGAGGTTCTCAACATTTTTGAACCTACAACCCCCAATTTGTATCTTAAGTTTTAGGGACCCCAGACCTGAAAAATTGTATCGGAGGGGGTCCAATGCCACATAATGACTAAATAAATTTGGCCACCACTGACCACTCTTACAGTTTTAATTTTTGTTTCTCATAATTCTTTCTTTGTTTATATTTTATATTCTTTGGTTCTATATTTTCTTATGTAAATTCAAATAAATATCATAGAATCTGATAGTTTTGTCGCTGTGATAATCACCGCATTGTTGTATAATGAAAAATGTGTATTTTTGTGGTGACTAATACCACTACTTTTGCTTAGTAAAAAAAATAATAATATAAAATAAAAAACCGGAAATATAATGAATTGGGTTTGAAGATCAGGTTTACATCTCTTGGAAATAAGCCTCAGTGTGCCGGTTGGGTGAAGTATTGTCCGCTGAGTCCACGAAACCATTAAAAATGTTGCGCCATCTTGAAACCAAACACCATGGATTCAAGGATAAACCGGAAACCTCTTTTGAGCAAAAAAATCAGGCTCTGAAGAACCAAATAGGAAATATTACTGAAATGAGTAACACTAACCAAAATGTTCCTCCCAATTCATATGATGTAGCATAAAAAATCGCCCAAAGCTCCCAAGCCTCATACAATAGCAGAAATAATAATACTTCATGCTGCTATTGATATGGTTTCACAGGTGAAAAGTCCCCAAGAAGCTGTAAAGTTAAAAACAATCCCACTTTCAAATGACTCGGTAGCACAAAGTTTTTCCGATATGTCTGAAAATGTTAAGGATCAATTGAAAGAAAAACCAAACAAAAGTTAATAGAACATTATGTTTATTACTAAACAAATGTTTATAGAATATTTTTGAAAAGCTGATACCAATTCAAAAGATGAAATAGTTTCAGAAGAAAAGGGATACCGTGACATGGTCTAGTACCTGTTCAGGGCATTGACAATATATTAGGGAAAAAAAACATTAAAGCAATTACTTCCCCGTGCAAAATATATTAAAACTATTTTTCCATATACTAATGTTAGTACTAATTTTTCCTATTATATATATTCTTATTGATGATAAGTCGAACCCCTACTCAACAGGTTACATTCGTAATACATTTTTTTTTTTTATTTTCTGCAATTTAGACAAAAGTTTTTTCATACTAACGTTGTGAGATGTTATGGAGCATGCACTGGAAATCCATTATGACAGCTGATGTGCCAGATAAATGTGATGAAAGCTAAGAATAAAAACTGAGAATTAGACCTGTTTGAATATACCAGATTTTCTAGTCATCTATCCAGCAGCACTTGGAATACCCCTCACGAGACTGTTCCATTACAGATTTACGAATCAACTGACGTTGGTAGTCCCAAATAAACAATCTCAACTTTGCAAGGACCAGATAAAACAATTTTATTTGTACAGGATGGAGTAAATGCATTTTCAATCAAAAGAAGATATCACTTTAGATCAAAAAAGTAAAGGTCATGAATTTAAAAAACTTTCCTGTAACTTTCGAACTTATAGAATTTGTTAATGGTCTTCAAGATAATCTTGACTCAACATTTTTTTTGCTGCTGATAACTAATCACCTGGAAGTTTTAAATCCAATGGGTTTTATATCCATTCCATGAAAAGATGGTGGAAAAGGCAGTACTCGACGCTGTGCTTTATGACAACTTAATAGAGTTGTCAACGGACCAGTAAATAATAACTGTTGTACGAGAGTGATTATTTGGACAGGTTTTGTCTAGGTGTAAAACCAATTATCTGTATTTGGTGTCTCAAGCTTTAAAACTACTGATTCCATTTCCAACATCTTATTTGTGGGAATCAGGGGTTACAAGGATGTTGATAATTAAAACAAAATCAGGTTTTCAGTAGAAAATGATTTAATTGTGTTCATTACAAACATCAAGCTAAACATTTTAAAATTAGTTATTGTAAGGCTAACCAAGCTCAGGGCTCACATTAAATACTAATTTTTGTTTACTTTTTTACTATTTATTTGTTTACTTTTGAATTATAATTTGTATTTAGTAATAAAAATAGAGAGGGTCAGTAATTAATAGCCCAATGACAAATGAACAACCGGTGGCTATCAGCTGATACCTCTCAAAATTTATTAGGACTCTTGATTGGGATCGAACTGAGATCCTTTAGCATATGAAGCTGCGATCGAACCAACTACGCTACCGACCAATGTTTACTATTTTAAAAATGTCTACTATTTAACAGACTTCAATTAATTTTGTTTACCCTTTGAATATGTTATGTAGTTTGATCTTTTACTGTTAAGATGAAATCATACAGTTGGTCTCGAATCTATACATTAACCGATAAAAACTGATACACTTACATACCTATTATTTTCTAAAAGACATTTAAATCTAGATTTTATGAAAAAGACTTTTTTTGCCTCCACAACCCTCCCGCGGCCCCCGACGTGATCTTCCGTGACCCCCCTAGGAGTCGTGACCACCAGGTTGAGAACACCTGGTCTAGACAACATGTGTGGACAATTGGTTGTTATTCTTTTTTTCAAGGAAGATATATTACAAGTTAAATTGGGTAAGTTGAAATTCTTTCAATACCATATTTTTAACGTCGTCTGGCAAGTTCATTTTTGGAGGTTTATAACTGAAAGTCAGCATCCGTCTGGTATATCAACTAAATGGGGTTGATATACCAGACGGATATACAATCTAGAATGTGCATTCATTTTTTGTTCCTATCTGCCTCAAGGTCAAGCCATTATAGCATGTGGCATCTCTCCCTGATGAAATGGGACACATGCCGCATGGTAATCCGGTTCATATGCCGCACATTTCGTGTTTGGGAGGCATGCCGCAGATCATTTCATGGGTCTTTTTTTTTACACTAGTAAAAATGTTATAATGCAATTATTATTAATACTATTGTTTAAAACTTGTTACCAATAAATAGGCTTACCTAAATAAAGTATTTTTATATAAACTTTAGAGTAACCAACATAGAATTTTCACTTTTAAAGGCTTAATTAAAATGCCAGCCTTTTATAAACGGAAGGAAGTAGTGAAACCACAAGGCCTGTGGGACTCAGAAAGGCTTGGAAGAACCCTATACACCAGCTATGGAAGAAAATGTAGCACAAATATCTTCTAATTCTGTGGAACCAGGAAGGCCCCTTCTGAAGAATAGCAATTGGAAAACCCAGTAAACATTTATACAACAAAATAAATGGAGAAGTTTCTAAAAAAAGGTGTAAAAAGAAACAGCAGTTTTGAACTCTAAAAAAATTAAAATAAGGTAAAGGAGAATCCGGATAAAAACTGGAGAAAAAAGAAAAAAAGTCGTAAGAAAGAAGAAAAATAATTTGAAAGTGAAGATTCGGAAAGTGAAATCGAAAACCAAATGAAAGAAAACTAAAAAGTGTAAGAAGATGAAGCAAAGTAACACCTCATCCGCTATAGGATTGTCTGAAAATAACAATGGAAATTTGCAAAGAATGCCAAGAAAACTATTATGAAAATACCAAGAAATGTGACTTACTGTTGTAATTGTAACTTATGGGTGCATGAAGACTGCAAGATATTTGAAACATTTTATCTTGGTGACAAAATCAAAATAGAACTGCAGGTTTGTACCTAAATCTATAAACTGTGTAACTCCAACAAACGTAAATAAACATAACAGTGAGTTCCAGCAAATCGCTGAAAAAAAGCATTTATTCCCTTAACTATATATATTTATAGTTGTATAACTATCTTTTATACGTATTGGCTACTACAGGATATGTGTAGAAGTATGTAATCATATTTTTTAATGTGATGTACCTCCTGTATACATGAAGCATGTCACCCGCATTATACGGAAGAGACACCGTAAGGTAATTTTTAAAGAACCTTTTATTTTAAGGTCAAATTTAATTATCAAAATTGTTTAGCAAACGTAATATAAATCACTGAACACTAATCAATCGTTTAAGTTATATAGTAAAATGTTATATGCACCACTGGTTGATGTATATATATAAGTTTTTAAAAACATGCAGTATCTATCTCTGATTTACTTTACATTGGTTCATCGAGCGATGTATAATATTTTATTTGTTGTTGGAAGTACAGTATGTGTATGGGTAAGTGAGTGGGCCAGCACCACTTTACTGTATAACATAAATGTATGGATGTTCAGTTTTTTATACTTGTACCACTCGATATATTCTCAAGAGTGTATTATTTGAGATTTAGTAACATTCTTAATTGGTATGTTTGTAAGTTTACCTAAACTGTTAATTAAAAAAAAAAAAAAAACTAATATTTTTCTTTTAAATACTTGAATTTTTTTTAAGAGTCTGCAGAGGCTGTTGGGCAAGGTTGAGAGTGTTGCTTTAAATCCCATAAGAACAATGTAATTTTTGAACTGGACATACCATTGTTAATAACATGCGTATCCAAACTAAACAGTTATTTTTAAAGAGATTTTTCCAACCAAATTGCATTTGATCAAGAGTGAAATTGCTTGTTGGAATTGCTTTGCAAATTTTCACCTATTTTTCAAAACTAGTCGTATGTATTCAAAATATCAAAAGCAAACCCAATTTGCAATATGATAATGTGTAAAATGACACCTCATACACAATTTTTGATCAATAAATAACGAAAAAATATAGATTCACAAATAACATGGTTGTTAACTCTTTAAGTTAACAAACCAATAAAAATTTTTTGTTAGACAGTTTTAATTTGTTTGATAAGCTTCATTTGCAGATTTTCCAATGCCCAGTTGTTGTAATATCACCAAGATGTTTAACATGAGGAACTCTTTTTAAAACACATTTTATTTGTGAATTTAGGAGTAGATTTTAAGATGTCATTTATTAGTTTTTAATATTATGTGTACTCATAGAATAGTTTACCATTTTTAATAAAATAACAGCTAAACCTGGTACGCTTTGCTGTGGCTTAATCTGATATGAACTACTAGTCGTTATTTTTGTCTTTGACAAAAATAAAGGCTGACCTTTTACTTGATTTTATCTCAACTAGAGTAACTAACAGTTTTTATCATCTGGTCACAATAATGAACTTGGAGGATATGATTTGGATATAATTTGCACATAAATCAGCTTGTAAGAGTAGCATTTTTCAGCATTAATATTTATATTTATTTTTTGAAGTGTAGATAGGCCGGGAAGTGCTTAATATGCCCTGCACCCATTTACAATCTTAGGAACTAAACATATGAAACAGTCTTATATATAAATAAATGCAATGTTGTG
This sequence comes from Stictocephala bisonia, assembly GCA_035578905.1. Classification (NCBI taxonomy): domain Eukaryota; kingdom Metazoa; phylum Arthropoda; class Insecta; order Hemiptera; family Membracidae; genus Stictocephala; species Stictocephala bisonia. The sequence continues at coordinate 5,686,001 of JAQJVL010000013.1, forward strand.
TACAAATTTCAATTGAATACATTCTCTATCTTTTGAGTTTTGCTTCACAAATATACGGAAGTTTGAATTTCTTGTATATAAATGTTTTAACCTCAGGTTAAAGCACAAATTGGTTAATATTGTGACATTAACAGTAAAGACTAAAAGATGTTAGGAAGATTGAGGTAGAAGATTTTATCTCCTCTTTCACCACACTATCTGGGGGGGGGGGGGGGTTGGATTGGATTACTCTTTCTATTGGATGTTTGCGATTTTATTTAATACCGGCACTACAGTTTTATTAGAATAAATGTATTAATATATAAATACTTTCTGTAAGTATATTATTTGGCGTAGTAATGTTCACGAAGTTCATTTAACAGTTTCCTAGTCTAAAGATGCAGACTTAGTCTAGTTTTCTGAAATTGACAGTTATATTAACAAACTATACATTGCATATATAAATACTGTTTATCATATTTTTTATGTGAGATAATGTAATGGAAATGTGTTAGTTTATTAATAATCCTACACTACATATTTTTCCCAAACCTACTGATTTTTAAGTCTTCTTGGATGTAAATCTGGTTTTAGGACATCTCGAAAATCTGAGGTTAAAAAAATGACAAGAGTATCTTATGATACTAAACAGCAAGGATTACAAGGTATGAAAAACGATATATTCTTACTGGCAGACTATCTCCATTTTCTTTACTGTACTCATTCTCTGAATAGTAATGTGTTGTGGTATTATATAAATTAATAAATTATGCATAACTTTTGTATAAATTACAGTAATATAACAATGTGTTAGCGGTTATCATAACAGTCTATTAACTTTTCCTAAAATCTATTGAACTTTTGAATCTCCTAGCATCAAAGTAGTATTTTACTGATAAAAAGAACACAAATGATAATATCCTCTTTGTTATATAATACAAGATTGATTACTACTAGCATAATATATATAATAAAAGTCATACTAGCAATTTACAAAACATATAATTGGGCTGGAGGTCAGTTTGAGCAGCAGTTAATCACAGCTTTTTATACACAGTAAAAACAACAGCTACGACAACAGCAGTGAGATGTTTTGTACCTAAGTTTTGTCTAATGGTGATGCACCATACGTTTTAATATTTTGAACATCTATAAACTTATGGATGATTTTATAAAATAATATGCAATATATCTAGTAATGATGCAAGTTTTGTACTCTGTTACCGGTACAGGGGTCAGTTCATGTTCTTACAACTCAGGATAAGAGAGTTAATAATATTTCTTTATTTATCAGTAGAAAAATTATTTATTTTTAAAGTACATTACAGTAGATGTGAAAGAAGACTTTTATGAACAAACTGTAATGTAGTAGTCTTTTAAGTATATTCATATTAAAATTGAATTACGGTAACATGATTTTTATCAGAAAAACTTACTGTATGTGGGATGAACCTCCCTCACAGGGAGTGGACACTCTTGAATCGGTTCCAGACTGGCGTGGGCAGATGTAACTACTGGAAGTATAAATTCCAGTAGTTTATTAATATTCTTATTAATGACATGACAATATTAATATGACTTTCGGATCCTGATCCAAATATATATATATATCACAGCTTCTGAAATTAAAAAATGGTAGTTGACAACAAACCATATGATATATATACTAACTGTATACAGAGTAGATACTAACTCAAATGAACAGTTAGACAATTTCCTAAGACAGCCTTGATTTAGAAACAGAGAATTTGACTATCTAAACATTTAACATTAATAATAAATTTATTCAATGTAACTTTACAGCCTTAACAAACGTATCATCTTCAGAATTGTTTAGGTTCGAATTTTATAGACTATGCAGGATGTTCTAAGTTGACTTTAAATTTGTCACTAAAAGACTATGCATGATGTTTCAAATTGATTTTAAGTTCGTCAGTACAAGACTGTGCAAGATCTTCTATGTTGACTTTAATATTGTCACTAAGAGACTATGCATGATGTTCTAAGGTGACTTTAAATTTGTCACTAAAAGACTATGCATGATGTTTCAAACTGACTTTAAGTTCATCAGTACAAGACTGTGCAAGATGTTCTATGTTGACTTTAATATTGTCACTAAGAGACTATGCATGATGTTCTAAGGTGACTTTAAATTTGTCACTAAAAGACTATGCATGATGTTTCAAATTGACTTTAAGTTCATCAGTACAAGACTGTGCAAGATGTTCTATGTTGACTTTAATATTGTCACTAAGAGACTATGCATGATGTTCTAAGGTGACTTTAAATTTGTCACTAAAAGACTATGCATGATGTTTCAAATTGACTAAGTTCATCAGTACAAGACTGTGCAAGATGTTCTATGTTGACTTTAATATTGTCACTAAGAGACTATGCATGATGTTCTAAGGTGACTTTAAATTTGTCACTAAAAGACTATGCATGATGTTTCAAATTGACTTTAAGTTCATCAGTACAAGACTGTGCAAGATGTTCTATGTTGACTTTAATATTGTCACTAAGAGACTATGCATGATGTTCTAAGGTGACTTTAAATTTGTCACTAAAAGACTATGCATGATGTTTCAAATTGACTTTAAGTTCATCAGTACAAGACTGTGCAAGATGTTCTATGTTGACTTTAATATTGTCACTAAGAGACTATGCATGATGTTCTAAGGTGACTTTAAATTTGTCACTAAAAGACTATGCATGATGTTTCAAATTGACTTTAAGTTCGTCAGTACAAGACTGTGCAAGATGTTCTATGTTGACTTTAATATTGTCACTAAGAGACTATGCATGATGTTCTAAGGTGACTTTAAATTTGTCACTAAAAGACTATGCATGATGTTTCAAATTGACTTTAAGTTCGTCAGTACAAGACTATGCATGATGTTCTAAGGTGACTTTAATATTGTCACTAAAAGACTATGCATGATGTTCTAAGATGACTTTAAATTTGTCACTAAAAGACTATGCATGATGTTTCAAATTGACTTTTAAGTTCGTCAGTACAACACTGTGCAAGATGTTCTATGTTGACTTTAATATTGTCACTAAGAGACTATGCATGATGTTATAAGGTGACTAAGTTCATCACTAACAGACTATCCATGATACAAGAAAAGGAATCCCCTTTATTTATTTATTACAAATTTTGAATGCTACTTAAACAGCCTCAGTCAATTACAATGTAGCATTAATACAATTAATATGATCTTACATGCAAATTGAAAATTTAATCCATAACAAAAAATTAAAGTTGACCCACTTCTTGTATCACATATATAAACTAAGTGTGTGTTCACAAGTCCATGCATATAAATTAATTACTTGTAATAAATATAATAATAAATACCATTACACAAAATAACAAGATATAAACAGTATACTAATTAATAAAACTTTGAATATAAACAACAATAACAAATAACTAACATAACATTGAGCCTCTGCACAGTATGCATTGACAAAAATAACCAAATTAATAACATAATATAACTATTGAACAATGAATTGTAAACTACTTTTGTAACAGGCATTATATTTTTGAAGTAAGTGTTGAGTAATATTTAGTCAAGAACTATGTGGCCCACTCTATCTAAAATGCTTTCCCCATCTATCTGTATGTCAGTTCAAGTTCATTGGATATTTAATTTAAATATTTTGCCTATAACAACAGTGTTTAAACAATCCATTCTATTGTTAGTTTAACTATTCCAAATTGCATACTAAATGTTAACGTATCATAGTTAATTACCAAGTATTATGATAATACTTCATTGTTTAAGTATTAATTAACCATTTCATTATATTCCTTAAAAATAATTGAAAGTACTAAACGTAGGCTATAAAGGTATGGTTTACCTATGACTAATAGATCACAGGAACTGCCTCTGAGGTTATAGTGCCTCAGATTAATTATGGCGATTACTTTAACATTCAGATAAATTGTGTTTTTTATTGAGTTCTCGTTTTTTATTAATAAAAATTAAAAGATTTGTTTAATAGTTATAATGAAAATTCTTGGATAGAGAGAAAGAATTTTTTTATGTAAGCTATAAAATGTTTGTTAAATAATCAGATGTTTTTCATTTATATATTTTTCTAGTTGTACAAAATAATAATTTATTTACACATAACCTGAAGATGGAAGCTTTTCTTTCGAAAACGTTTGTGTTAAATTAAAAATAAATGTATATTGGATTTACGATCTATAATAGTTGTTATCTTATGTAAGCTATGATTTAAAAGTATAAACAAATTTTACACATTGTTAGTCGAATTTTAATTGATGTAATATTACTGGTCATTAACATTAGTAGTTGATTCAATAAGAACGCAAAAATTGCCCAACTTTACGTAATTAACTTAAATGTACAAATACATTTGCAAAAAATATTGAAACTTATTTTGGCAATCAAGGTATAGGAAGGGAGTTTGGCGGGAGATGCAAAATCAAGAGCGTGCAAAAAGTTGCTCCTGGCTTCTGTGCTCCTAATACATGGCGGGCAAAGTAGGACCTTACGTCGCAGTTTGCATTTTCAAGGTCAAAGCCAAACACATGAGTGTTGCGAAAATCAGCTGATTGAAAACTTGGTATTACAAACATGCCTTCATCTAATCTTCATTGTATTAAATGATTTTGTTTCTTAGTACTAAAGAAAATAATCAATTGAAAATGTTTAAATCGTATCCATATAGAGCAATAAAGTAAAAAATCGATGAAGAAAAGACTATCGCGCATGACTTGGAGCCAGACTCGCCAGTATTGCCAACCCAACGCAAAAAGAACAGCTGGCGTTCAACGATCAGTTTCTACCTTGCACAAAGTCCAGACGTGCTAGGCTCAGCAATTCTCAGTTCTCTCTTGTCAGTGTGGTGCGAGTCTTGGAAAAGTTCTTTTCTGTATAGACCAAACAATCTTCAGTTGGTTTTATTGTGAAGGTTTCAAACTTCCCAAAAAACACAATATGTTCGGTGGATTCGGTGATAGTGAGTACCAACACATATAGATCTAGAATATTAATTAGATCCTAACATATATTAATAAAAAATTCGTCAGACCACTGATGGATTTCGGTACACAATCAAAACGGTAATGTACAAAAATAAAAAAAAAAAAACTGACAAGCTTTAACTCTTATTATATTACAGTACACTTTTGTTTTTGCAATTTATTTGAAATAAAACATTTTTTTTAGTTGGCGATAAGCCATTCAATATTTAGCGCATATTGTTCTATTAGTATTGATATTTAAATGCATATTGAAGATGTCATTGATTGTAAATGAAATTATTTAACTTTTATTAATATTCAAATATTCGTTATTGTTTAAAAACATATTTAGTAAAAAATGAAATGATCTAAACTTATTTAAGTGTTTTGCTTGCGCTTTAAACATTTGTGAGGTATTTACTCAATTGCCTGCGGGTTGAAATTCAAGGCGACAATAACCGCTTAGGCGTCAGCCACTAGGGCAGATTAACGTTTTTATTGGTAACTGTAAAAACTAAATAGTCCAACTTAACGAAATAATCATTTACATGTCTGAGAGTGCACTTAATGGTTATTGTTAGTTTGTAAATTGTGGTAATGGTATAAACCCGGAAGTGTATCGAGTTTTCCACCTGCTGCTACCTGTTTTATTGGTTGTGGGTATAGTCTAGACCAGTAACGCCATGCTTAGCGTTGTTTTTTGTTTATTTATATATATTTGTTTGCAGTTTGGCTTGACAAGCCTGATTTTTTAATATGAGTTTGGTCCTGTAAACAAGCCTATTCTATGTTTTGAAACACATTAATTGGACGTTTTATCAATCAGTTTCGCTTAAATGATGACTTTAACAAACTATCTCAAATTGGCAATTCAGGTCAGAAGTTTTTAGATATTTGTTATTTGAATTTTTAAAATTCATGATCAAACATTAAAATCTGTCATTGAAAACTTGAGGTTGAAAGGTGTATTTGGTGTGATTTTGTCGGTGTTTGAATTCTCATTCTTTCTAGAGCTTATTTTTCGGTATTTGTATGTAATTTTTCTAATAGATACGCCGTTTTAATTTGTAGGAATGCCGCCAATGAATGACTTCTATTTATAACTAACACAGCGTCGACTGGCGAGTTCTTGGCAACTGAGGTAATTGCGGCGTACTTTACAAAGCAAGTGATTTATGGTTCTTCAAGTAATACAACAGTAAAGTAGTATATACAGAAAGTGTCAATAAGAACGTGTTTACACATCATGAAGTGTAAACTAACAGTAAAATATTTTTTGGTTAACAGACAATTGTTTTACGAAGAAATAATAGGCTACATTATTATAATTCCCTTCGTCATTTCATGCTAAATTTATAAAACAAATTTTCTCAATTTTTGAGCGATTTTTAAAGGAAAATTTATGAAATAAAATATAGTACGACACATAATTCATCTTTTTTTAAATAATAATATCTTAAAATTTCTTTTCTTTTCTCTAGGAATAAGTTGATTTTGTTTGTTTGTGAATCTTATACGCTAATGCAATGTTGAGGGGATTTCCCATTCAATATAGTTGTCACACGCCTACAGCGTGTAGTAAATACAATATGTTTCTAATAGAATAGGCCTACAGTACCTAGTTAAAATGCTGTAATGTTCACGAAAATTAAACATTTAGAATATTAACAGCTTGTAGAAGCTACGCTACAAAGGTATAGTACGCGCGCTGAAGGTCCGGCCTCCTGGCTGGCCTACTAGTCATATAAAAACATCGACCTGAGCTAGGCGGTCACAGACAGATCGTAAAGGGTGATTGTTTACGTGTTTACGGAGTATTTGTATTTTGCTATTTCTTATAATTAGACCAGTATTTAAAATAAAAACATCAAATAGGTTAAGAGTTTGAAAGTTAACAAATTAAAACGTACTGTATATCAATAACAACAATTAAATATATCATACAAAATTATAAATCAGTTAATAACTTTAATTGAAATTAAGTAACTAGAAATATATACTTCTTACTGTCACTAACAAAAATATTTTTGTGATTTCCCGAACCGTTAAAATACATATAATTTTTATTTAAATTGGTTTAAAATAAAAATGAGGAGTTGGGAGTGACTCGTCAGTTTTATAAAACTCATGGACGGTTCTTCTAACGACAAATTTGTCGCTGTTCTTTTTCTCTTGTATTTTTTTTTTTTGAGTTGTGAACGAACACTCTTTCCGCTGAAGTGTCCAATAAACACTTTTCACGCCGAATTTCCTTTATAAGAGTTTTTGAAACGCCACATGCAACTGCAGTTCGTTCTAACTATTTTTTACGGGGATTCGTTGTTCATCTCTTAATTTGGCCTCATTCGCCATTAACTCACTTACTCTCCAAATAATTTCCCTACCCTGACTTCTAGTAGTTTTTCCTTGAGCTAATTTAGGAATAAAGCGAGCCATAATTGAGGCAGGAACCACTAAAGGAATAAACTATTTAGGATTTACGTTCACTAATTTTACAACCTTAAGAGTCTGCAGAGGCTGTCGGCCATGTTGGTTTTAATTTAATTAGAACGATGTTTTTTCGAACTGGACAAATGATCACGCTTGTCCAAATTTAACAGTTATTTTTAAACGGTCTTTTCCAAAGAAATTTTATTTTATCAAGAGTGAAATTACTCGTTGAACTGCTTTGTGGATTCATAATTAGTTTAATAGAATAAATATAAAATTTATTTAGTTTGAAGTTTTTATTTTCATCTATTTTTCAAACCTAGGCGTATGTATTCATAATATCATAAGGAAACCCAAAGCGCAATATGATAGCACTTTAAATTACAACTCATACACAACTTTTGGTCAATAAATAATGATAAAATATGGATTCAAAATAACGTAGTTTTTATGAGAATTAAAAAACAGTATGGCCGACAGACTCTGCAGTAATAACCTACTCTTTAGTGAAAATGTACATGTGAGGCAAATACCTTTTGGGGAAGTTAATAAAGACTGGCCTTGGTGTTATAACTTACTTTAAACAGTGAAAGGGTTTTTTTGTAGAAAAAGAAAGACGTCGAGAGGGGGAGAAAGGCATCGAGAGGGGGAGAAAGACATCGAGAGGGGAGAAAGGCATCGAGAGGGGAGAAAGGCATCGAGAGAGGGAGAAAGGCATCGAGAGGGGAGAATGGCATCGAGAGGGGAGAAAGATATCGAGAGGGGAGAAAGACATCGAGAGAGGAGAAAGGCATCGAGAGGGGGAGAAAGGCATCGAGAGGGGGAGAAAGGCATCCATGTCTGAAGTGTGTTGGAGCTCCAAACAAAGTAACGTAATTACATTCACTTTTGCAAATTCACGTTTATAATATGTGATTTAATTTGCTTTTTGTATGAATCTCCAAAAGTGATATTATTATTTTTTAGGATACTTAGGTGTATAAACCTCAATATTATTAATTTTAAATTTGTTTTGGTGTACATAGATAGCAATATATATATATATATGATGTAGAAATCTTCATAGTACATTTTTATAAAGCTGGTATGCGACCTCTCTCAGACAGTAGAACAGATTAAGTATCTTGCCTCCGTCGATCTTAGAACAAAAATAATATCACATATTTACCATCAAATTCCATTCTTACATATGCAATCCATTGCCAAATTATAAATAAATGTATATATATATATACCATTAGCGAATATAGAATGTATATGTGTATTTTTCTATTTATGTTTAGTGAAAGAACAAAAAAGCTGTTCTTAATTAATTGTATTGCAACAGATTAATTATCACGGATGAGTGATGAAGAATTCCGAATAGACACGTAGATGCTTAGAATTTGATGCATTAAAAAAATTGTATATTAATAATCCCTAACTAACGTCTAAGATCAAAATTAATAAGCATTGACACCATGCAGCGCGTATGAACAAGACAAAGACATTTGACAACATGCAGCGCGTATGAACAAGACAAAGACATTTGACACCATGCAGCGTGTATGAACAAGACAAAGACATTTGACAACATGCAGTGTGTATGAACAAGACAAAGATATTTGACACCATGCAGCGTGTACGAACAAGACAAAGATATTTGACACCATGCAGCGTGTATGAACAAGACAAAGATATTTGACACCATGCAGTGTGTATGAACAAGACAAAGATATTTAATAAAGCATCAACTTCTCTCATAGAAGAATTAAAAAAAGATATTAAGTCATTAAAAAAAGAGAATGAGGAAATGCGTTCGAAAAATGTGTCTCTCTGCGCGACCGTTACAGATCTTCAGGGCAGAGTCCGGTCACTTGAACAGTACACCCGTCGGAGTAATATAGAAATAAGTGGCATTCCGGTGACTCCCGAGGAGGACGTCGTCACCCTGGTCAAGGATGTGGGAGCGGTGCTTGGTGTGGAAGTTGAAGAGTCGCAGATCAACGCGGCACACCGTGTCCCAAGCTATCGCAACGACCGCGAACCTTCACTGGTGGTGCAGTTTAACACCAGGATTGTCAGGGACAATTGGATTAAGAAGTTCAAGGACAATAGAGGAGCTGCAACTTCAGATAAGGTAAACGCTTCTTTTCCTAAAACCAAGTTCTATGTGAATGAGCATCTATCTCCGACCAACAAACTCTTTCTTTCTAAACTCAAAAAGAAGTGTAGAGAAATTGGCTTCGATTACGTGTGGTGTCGAGAAGGCAAGTTTTTTGTCAGGAAGACCAATGGAGAGAAATGTCGAAGGATTGACACTGAGGCTGAAATTGAGGGGCTCAAGTAAATTAGTCTTAAGACACAAAATGTTTATCTCTTTTTGGTTTCTACATATTTATACATGCATACCCATTTTATTATTTAATTTATTTGTTAATTTATTATTAATTTCATAAGTCCAATCTAAATGGATGATACCGATGTATATAGATATAGTTTAGGAGATAAGTTTTTTGAAAATCAAGGTAACAATACCAATGTATTTAGTCTAATTTATTGCAATATAAGAAGTATTAGGAAAAATTTCAATAACTTTTTACTTGAATTGGCGAAAATTGATCAATCAGTTACTTTTATTATTCTTAGCGAAGTATGGATAGGATCAAACGAATTACAGTTATATAACATACCTAACTACAATATGTATGCATACTGTAATGATACATATAGATCAGGAGGTGTCATTTGTTACGCAATTAAAGAAGCTTGTGTTTCACAAACGCACGAACAAAGTATGAGAACAGCTGATACCTTACTTTTAGACGTGAAGATTGATAGGCGGTACTTCAAATTGTGTTGTCTATATAGATTACAAGAGTTTTCTGAAAGAGAATTCATTAATGAGTTAGATAATTATATGCACTGGTTTACAACCAATGCGATCTTGGTCGGGGACGTAAACGTCAATTTGTTGGACAAAAATGCAAATACAAGTAATTACCTTAGCTTAATGAACAACAATGGTTTTGTTTCATTAGTCAATAGACCAACCAGAATAACTTCAAACTCGAAATCTTGTATTGACCATATTTTTGTCAAACATAGATATGTAAATAAGTTTAATACCACAATCTTTGATTTAAACCTTACAGATCACTGTCTATTAGGATTGAAATTTCAAGAGAATCATTCTAGTTCAATTGACTTGCCTTTAAATAACTTATTGACAAAGAAACTAACTGATTTTGATAAGGTGGTCACTAGCATACGATGTACTGATTGGAATGAAGTTTTTATGTGTGAAAGTGTAAATACATGTTATACAATATTTCATAATATATTAAGTAATGTTATAAATAACTGTACGAAATATGTTAAGTTCAATAGAAAACTGGCTAAAGCCAAATTAGTTAGTCCATGGATATCAAACAGCCTTTTACGTAAAATAAAAAAGAGGAAACAAATTTATTTACTAACTAAACGTAGACCATATGATTTAAACTTAATTAGATATTATAACAAATTTTACAACAACTTAAAAATCGAAATTGATTTAGTTAAGAAAGAATATTATTCTAAAAAGATTAGTGATTTAAGTGGAGACCCAGCTAGTCAGTGGAAGGTCATAAACAGTTTAACGGGTGAACAATTCAATCAAAGTTTGGATAGGGTTGAGCTTGAGGAAGGTACAATAGTTACAGACCCTTTAAGTATTGCTGATAACGTTAACCGTTATCTAGTCAGCTTGGTGCAACCAGATAACCAGGTGTCCACTCAGGCCGGGCTAACCCTTCACCATTCCTGTCATTCATTCTTTTTAACTCCTACAACAGAACTTGAAATTGTAAATATAATAAATAATTTAAAAAATAAAAAATCTACAGGCTATGATAATTTTAATGTAGTATTGGTAAAACAAATAGCACACTCTGTTGCACCAATTTTGTGTCATATTTTTAATTTAAGTTTCACAAATGGAGTTTTTCCAGAAATGTTAAAATTAAGTATTATTATTCCAATTTTTAAGAAAAAAAACACAATTAAGGTGGATAACATACGCCCAATCAGTCTCCTTTCAATATTTTCAAAAATCCTTGAAAAAATTGTGGTAACTAGATTAGTGACTTATTTGAGCAGAATCAATTATCTTTCTGAGTACCAGTTTGGCTTTCAAAAGGGTAAAAGCACGGAAGATGCTTTAATAAACTTTACAAACCAAATTTATATTAGTTTAAACAACAGTTCTAAAACCACAGGCCTCTTTGTAGATTTTAAGAAGGCTTTCGATTTGGTCAATCATGACATTTTACTTTGTAAGCTGGAAGCAGCTGGAATTAGAGGTATTGCGCTCGATTGGTTTCGTAGCTTCCTCACTGGTAGAGAGCAGCGTGTGCGGGTCGGGAGCAGCCTCAGTGCGCCTTTACCCGTCACTGTTGGCTTGCCGCAAGGATCTGTCACATCTGCCACGTTATTCCTAATCTTCATTAACGATCTATTAAAGTTAAATTTTAAAGGCCGGATACAAGCGTTTGCTGACGACATTGTCTTCCACTATTCAAATAAAAATATACAAACCATGAGAGCCAATGTAATGGACGACCTTAGTATTTTAAACGTTTGGTGTAATAACAACAAAATGGTTGTAAATGTTAATAAAACGAAGTATATTAATTTTGATTTCAGAGGTTTTGATTTTTTACAGTCAATTATTTATCATAGAATCAATTGTTTACAAGTCAATTGTGATTGCGAATTTATAGAAAGAGTAAGAGACTTCAAATATCTAGGCATTACTTTTAATGAAAAAATGACATGGGACACGCACATTAACAACTTACATGCTAAGCTAAGACAGTCTATTCGAAAATTCTACTTTTTGAGAAATATCTGTGAAACAAATTTATTAAGATCTCTTTATTATGCTTTGATTGATTCACGTTTGCAGTACGGAGTGGTATGTTGGGGTGGAACCTTTAGATCATTAATCAACAAACTGAGAATAACTCAGAATCATTATTTACGTATTATATTGAAAAAAAATATTAGAGAAAGTTCATTCCCGTTGTATTGTGAACTAAAAATAATGCCTTTACAGAATTTGTTTGTGTTTAAAGTTTTGAGGTTGTTTTACTTGAGGAGTGGCAATAGGGGTACTGAAAACTTAGTTTATAGCACCAGAAGTACAAACAGTTTAATTTTCAGAACACCTAAGGTCAATAAAGAACTTTTTAAACATTCATTTTTGTTTTTAGGACCATTTCTTTTTAATAAACTACCAACTGACATAAAGGAAAGTAATTCTATCAATATGTTTTGTAAAAATATTAAATGCTGGTTAACTGAGATAACTGACACTAATTCTCTGCGTCATGTTTTAAGCTAGGTTACCCAATCTATTCACTCTTAAATATTTTTTTTTTTTTTTAAACGTGTGTGTGTGTGTGTGTGTATATGTGTGTATCAGTATAGTCGTATAAATATATTTATATATTATATATATCAGGATATTATTACTGTGCTGTTCCTAAGTTTATGCTTTCTTATATTTACTATTGCATGTATTAGACAGATAATATAGGAAATAATATTTTATTATAATGTCATATGTGTTACATTTAACTTATATTTCATGTTTTGGAACATTAAACTGTATGTAGATTGTCATGCATGTAAGCAAAAAGATATGGAATGTAGGCCTTGTTCATTTAAATGCTGCAGGCAGCAGGTGTCTATTGCATTTTAATGTTAAGAACTGAACTCAACTTTGTTTTTTTTAGGTTATTTTCCTTTTTATAAACTGGTCATAACTACTGGACATAGTGACCAGTTAATTTCCAAACCATGTATATTTTGTAATATTGTTTATTTTAGTTGGAAATAAAATTCATTATTCATTATTCATTATTCATTATTCATTATTCATTATTCATTATTCATTATTCATTTGACACCATGCAGCGTGTATGAACAAGACAAAGATATTTGACACCATGCAGTGTGTATGAACAAGACAGACATTTGACACCATGCAGTGTGTATGAACAAGACAAAGACATTTGACACCATGCAGTGTGTATGAACAAGACAAAGACATTTGACAACATGCAGCGCGTATGAACAAGACAAAGACATTTGACAACATGCAGCGCGTATGAACAAGACAAAGATATTTGACACCATGCAGTGTGTATGAACAAGACAAAGACATTTGACACCATGCAGCGCGTATGAACAAGACAAAGACATTTGATAACATGCAGCGCGTATGAACAAGACAAAGACATTTGACACCATGCAGCGCGTATGAACAAGACAAAGATATTTGACAACATAACATGCAGCGTGTATGAACAAGACAAAGATATTTGACAACATGCAGCGCGTATGAACAAGACAAAGATATTTGACACCATGCAGCGCGTATGAACAAGACAAAGACATTTGATAACATGCAGCGCGTATGAACAAGACAAAGATATTTGACAACATGCAGCGCGTATGAACAAGACAAAGATATTTGACAACATGCAGCGTGTATGAACAAGACAAAGATATTTGACACCATGCAGTGTGTATGAACAAGACAAAGATATTTGACAACATGCAGCGTGTATGAACAAGACAAAGATATTTGACAACATGCAGCGCGTATGAACAAGACAAAGATATTTGTTGGTAAAATATTAAGGGTGTGGTTTGGTGGTCTATGACCTTCAGTAATATACTTGCATGCATAGCTGTCGTTGGAGAGAAACATCTATAGGCCTGTACCAACGATTTCTTCTGGACGTACAACGATCGCACTTTACATTAAAGTTAGAATGATATATTCAACTCTAATAAAAACTTATTTTATTTCAACAAGATTAATAACGGTTTATAAACACGAGGTAGTGACAAATATTCTACTAGTAAAAATAAATAAATAACTAATATTTAGATTTGTAGTATGAAACCGTGCCACAGGCAGTCTTGGAATTCGTATGATTTTAAGAATCATAAGCTTTAGTCGTGATATGATAAAGTCAAACAGATTTAAAACTATCAAATATAAAATGACAAAAATCTTGGTTATCCATTCATCTACTACGTATTTTGTTTATTTCGCTTGAAAATGTTTAGACTAATGTATGGTTTGATATTGATTTGGGTAGTAAACATGATACACCCCAATTAAAGAAAATAAAATTACAATCTTGACATCGTATATCTTAACCAATACAGTTACTACAGTCGTTAAGAGAAATTAATGGCAATATAGCAAATTAGGTTTTAAAAAATGGGTTTAAAACCGAGCAACATGATGTGCACAAAAAACTGCTTTTCCGTTTATATGAAATAATGGTAATTTTCACAGAACAACTACCGTTACATGCGTTAATTTATGAAATGTTGTAACATCATCGTAACGGCTACAGGAGAATGTTTAACACACTTTAGCAATCTAGGGCATGTTTTGTTGGCGACTGTGAGGGGTTGGAGGGCTGTGCATTGGCCTAGGTTTCCAACAATATTATTTGATTTTTGAAATTTGTTAATGATGGAGTATCAGATGAGGGAGACAAAGGTAGTTGGACATTTGCCATCATTACGTGAAAAATAACAATCCCGACGTTTCGATTTGGTAAAACCCAAACCTTTTTCAAGTGCTAAAAACTAAATTACATCTACACAAATATGTTATAAAACTACGTTCTTAAACTAATAAACTTATCTACTTTAATAATTATCTACATTTTAACCTAGATTGCATCATCCTCACTTCGTACCTGGGACGTCTAGACGCCATCGTCACTGCGGGTCGTAAGACTTCATCATTTTTGTAATATTTGATTATGGTATTGTTTTATTCCTAATAATTGTTGTCTTTTCAGGTTAAAATGTAATTTTAATAGTAGCCTCAGTCCTTCCGAGCCATATATATATATATATATAATTTTTTGTGCGTGTTGAATGTTATTTTAAATTAATTGTGTTTTTCAGGTACCATATATTTATGAGTAGTTAATGTAATCTTATTTCAGTCTGATTTGAATATTAATTTTATTGTGTTTTACATTTTTCGTTGATATCGTGACCTTGACAGCGCCTATTTGGCTATATTAATTTAACCCTGTTAATATTTTTTATATTTAGTAGAAGTTCATTTTGTTGTACTCCATTCTAGGATCAAGGTTAAAATGTAGATAATTATTAAAGTAGATAAGTTTATTAGTTTAAGAACGTAGTTTTATAACATATTTGTGTAGATGTAATTTAGTTTTTAGCACTTGAAAAAGGTTTGGGTTTTACCAAATCGAAACGTCGTGATTGTTATTTTTCACGTAATGATGGCAAATGTCCAACTACCTTTGTCTCCCTCATCCAATATTATTTGAGTGTGAGTGAATCGTTATTTTTCACCAGATTTTCTCAAATTTAACACATTTTGAATATTACTGCCCTAAAAACACAGTTTATATTTTCTTTGCAAGACCAGTCTGTTCAAAATTTATTCAAGATTAAGTTTGTTAACCTTATGATTAAATGCCCACCACTTTTAACAAAGACACTGGATGAAAAATGTTTTATCAGTTATATTTTACCACAGTTATATTTAATGCATCATAATAAAAAAAAAATTCTTTAAAAGATTTGTTAGCGAAAAACCGACTCCTATAAGTAAAGTTTTTGGGGTTTAGGTTATTTAAAAATTTTATATTTACAATGTCATATGGCACAGAAAGAATTAAACAAACAAATTATGTTTAAGAGAAGGGAAAACCTGCATAGAAAATCATCTATTAAAGCCCGTCAAAAATAAAAATAAAAAAAAACCGACGACAGTGTAAAACTACTTCAGGCAATTGACGAATCATAAATAACTTGCACGATAATCCAAATTCGTCGTCAACAGTATGAACTAATTGTTCCTAACAACTTAAGTGCAAACATCCCAAATCAAGACTGTTGCATGCCTTTTATTATAGTCAGAGAAAATTTATTTGGACCATGAGCACGAAATCTCATTATTGTACTAAATATTCACACAATCCAATGAAGATGAGTCATATGTAAATGGCCCACTAATACAAAATGTATGAAAACTATTCCAGCCATCAAGGCTTAGGGATGAGCCAATATTAGACATAGATGAGCTCCAAATATAACAGCATTTATTTGTTGACCCTAAATCAAGTTTTTGTAAGACACCTGGGCTACCTGATTTGCATTGCAGCTCTTAGGTTAGATCTAATATCTTTTCAAATTATGTTGACCGATAATGATTTATGAAAACCGAATTTATCATTAGCCAATAAACGCACATTTTAGTTGTTATTTCCAATTTATGTCAATGGTGACATATCATTAGTGAAGTGATGGAAGAATAGCGTGCAGATATGGCATGGGCGTGACTGAGGTCAGGCCATCGATGTATGTAAGAATAATTACTCTCCATTTCAAAAGTATGTAGACCCGATTGTACAAAGACACCGTACCTAGACGAATAATGATAATTACGTGATTTTTTTTATCATAGGGAAGTTATGTGATGAACCATGTTTGTCAAATAATTTTCGTAACTCATTAAACATTTTATATTAGTAATTTTTTGTATAAAAAGTACAGGTTTTTCGTAATGTCTAACGAACCATCAACTTAAAAAATTCATAAAAAATTGAATTAACGTTTGATGTAAACGAAACTTTATCAAACTTTCGTCAATAGGTTTCAAACGTTACCTTGAAGTTTCAAAATATTAATTTCATTGTTTTTTAAGTTCTTATAATGCTTGTGGATTATATATAGGTTAGGTCAGGCATCCAACAAGGCTCGCCTAGTCAGTAAAATGTCATTCCATTTTGAGACTTCGTCATTGGTGACGTATCATTATGGTAGAGATGGAAGAATAGTATTCAGACATGGCGTGACTGAGATGTAGTTTAAGTCAGGCATCCAACAAGGGTCGCCTAGTCAGTAAAATGTCATTCTATTTCGAGACTTCGTCATTGGTGACGTATTATTATGGTAGAGATGGAAGAATAGCATGCATATATGGCGTGACTGAGATGTAGGTTAGGTCAGGCATCCAACAAGGGTCACCTAGTCAGTAAAATGTCATTCTATTTCGAGACTTCGTCATTGGTGACGTATCATTATGGTAGAGATGGAAGAATAGCATTCAGATATGGCGTGACTGGATGTATGTTAGGTCAGGCATCCAACAAGGCTCGCCTAGTCAGTAAAATGTCATTCCATTTTGAGACTTCGTCATTGGTGACGTATCATTATGGTAGAGATGGAAGAATAGTATTCAGACATGGCGTGACTGAGATGTAGTTTAAGTCAGGCATCCAACAAGGGTCGCCTAGTCAGTAAAATGTCATTCTATTTCGAGACTTCGTCATTGGTGACGTATTATTATGGTAGAGATGGAAGAATAGCATGCATATATGGCGTGACTGAGATGTAGGTTAGGTCAGGCATCCAACAAGGGTCACCTAGTCAGTAAAATGTCATTCTATTTCGAGACTTCGTCATTGGTGACGTATCATTATGGTAGAGATGGAAGAATAGCATTCAGATATGGCGTGACTGGATGTATGTTAGGTCAGGCATCCAACAAGGCTCGCCTAGTCAGTAAAATGTCATTCCATTTTGAGACTTCGTCATTGGTGACGTATCATTATGGTAGAGATGGAAGAATAGTATTCAGACATGGCGTGACTGAGATGTAGTTTAAGTCAGGCATCCAAAAAGGGTCGCCTAGTCAGTAAAATGTCATTCCATTTCGAGACTTCGTCATTGGTGACGTATCATTATGGTAGAGATGGAAGAATAGCATTCAGATATGGCGTGACTGGATGTAGGTTAGGTCAGGCATCTAACAAGGGTCACCTTGTCAGTAAAATGTCATTCTATTTCGAGACTTCGTCATTGGTGACGTATCATTATGGTAGAGATGGAAGAATAGCATTCAGATATGGCGTGACTGGATGTAGGTTAGGTCAGGCATCCAACAAGGCTCGCCTAGTCAGTAAAATGTCATTCCATTTTGAGACTTCGTCATTGGTGACGTATCATTATGGTAGAGATGGAAGAATAGCATTCAGATATGGCGTGACTGAAATGTAGGCTAGGTCAGGCATCCAACAAGGCTCGCCTAGTCAGTAAAATGTCATTCCATTTTGAGACTTCGTCATTGGTGACGTATCATTATGGTAGAGATGGAAGAATAGTATTCAGACATGGCGTGACTGAGATGTAGTTTAAGTCAGGCATCCAAAAAGGGTCGCCTAGTCAGTAAAATGTCATTCCATTTCGAGACTTCGTCATTAGGTGACGTATCATTATGGTAGAGATGGAAGAATAGCATTCAGATATGGCGTGACTGGATGTAGGTTAGGTCAGGCATCCAACAAGGCTCGCCTAGTCAGTAAAATGTCATTCTATTTCGAGACTTCGTCATTGGTGACGTATCATTATGGTAGAGATGGAAGAATAACATGCATACGTGACTGAGATGTGGGTTAGGTCAGGCATCCAACAAGGGTCACCTAGTCAGTAAAATGTCATTCTATTTTGAGACTTCGTCATTGGTGACGTATCAATATGGTAGAGATGGAAGAATAGCATTCAGATATGGCGTGACTTAGATATAGGCTAGGTCAGGCATCCAACAATGGCTCGCCTAGTCAGTAAAATGTCATTCCATTTCGAGACTACGCTATTGAAGATGTATCATTAGTGTAGTGATGGAAAACTAGCATGCATACATGGCGTGACTTAGATATAGGTTAGGTCAATCCAACAATGGTGCCTAGTCAGGAAAATGTAATTCCATTTCCAGACTTCCTGATTGGTAACGTATCATTATTATAGTGTAGTGATGGAAGAATAACGTGCAGATTTGGCGTGACTGAGATATAGGTTAGGTCAGGCATCCAGCAAGTATTGACATCCTTGTCAGTAAAATGTCAGTCCTATCATTCTTCCATCGCTATTCGGGTCATTGTTGGTAATGAACCAGGAAAGACTAAGAATTTAAATTTTTAAATTCTCCCAAGAAAGAAATTAAACTTTTTGGGAGTAGCCTAAGTATTAATTTTTGTATATGAGTATTCAAAAATAATTACAATTGGTTTAACTTCAAAAGGTTCACTCAGTAAAAAATACAGACCTTTCAAGTTTTGTTTTACGAAAGCTAAACGCAACTAAAAAGTGTTTATTTTTTCAATTATTAAAACGGTTTTAGGCACCTGCTACGACGCGCAAAAATACCCCAAGTTGCATCATTTGTCATTGGGCTATTAATTTTAAGTCCTACCTTCCACCAACCTTAAGGGGTTCCTTGTCATTTAGACCCACTCGTCCGCCCATACACGAACATTGGTATTGACCTACTCGCCCACCCATACACGAACATTGGTAGTGACCTACTCGTCCGCCCATACACGAACATTGGTATTGACCTACTCGTCCGTCCATACACGAACATTGGTATTGACCTACTCGTCCGCCCATACACGAACATTAGTATTGACCTACTCGTCCGTCCATACACGAACATTGGTATTGACCTACTCGTCCGTCCATACACGAACATTGGTATTGACCTACTCGCCCACCCATACACGAACATTGGTAGTGACCTACTCGTCCGCCCATACACGAACATTGGTATTGACCTACTCGTCCGTCCATACACGAACATTGGTATTGACCTACTCGTCCGCCCATACACGAACATTAGTATTGACCCACCCGCCCGCCCATACACGAACATTGGTATTGAGACCTACTCGTCCGCCCATACACGAACATTGGTATTGACCTACTCGACCGCCCATACACGAACATTGGTATTGACCCACCCGCCCGCCCATATACGAACATTGGTATTGACCTACTTGCCTGTCCATACACGAACATTGGTATTGACCTTCTCACCCGTCCATACACGAACATTGGTATTGACCTACTCGCCCGCCCATACACGAACATTGGTATTGACCCACCCGCCCGCCCTTACACGAAAATTAGTATTGACCCACCCGCCCGCCTATACATGAACATTGGTATTGATGTATAGGCACCATTGATTGTAATAAATAAAAGAGGAACGTTAACTTTGGAGAAGGGTACATTATTGTTGTTATAATGGTGATATCAACAGCAGCATTCATATTTCAAATAAAATGTTAAGTAAGTTGAGAGACTTTAACATTGAAAACGTAGCTGGATTTTGAAAGTGAAAATTCTGATTGTCTGTAATTCAAGTAAAATAAACTGTAAGTAGTGATCACCTAAAAGTTACAAGTTACAATGCTATCTAAAATGAAACACAATGACTTGCTATAAACCTGGTACGATCTGACCTTTTCCCGACAATTTATAAATATATGTTCCTCAAAGCTTGATAAATGATATTGCACGCCTACAAAAATGCATTCCTTGTCACTCAACAGACCTTTGCCCTTTCAAAGAAATTATCAAACACATTCAAACTCAGAATTTTGGTAGCTCGGGAAATCTCAATCTAGAGCTCAAGAATCATGGCAGCCTTGTCAGCTTGGACTAGAATTGGCGTGATTTCAAACGATCTTCTAGGAATATCATTTTTAAGGTAATTTGGAATTGAGGTTTTATGGAATGCTTAATTTAATTGTTTACTTAATCGAATAGAGTTTTATTGTTTTGATATGGTCGATTGTCTGTTGTCACGAGGTATTAAGGTTGATTGTCTTGGACTTACTGCAGCAATATTTTTTACTGACCAGCCAATACGAGAATGTATTGGTCTTTGACATCACATACTGTTATGGTTGTATCAAGCTTGTAATGGAGGGTTACGAATATCAAAGCCATTCCCATAATAGTCTATTATGTTCGTAATATTTTCACCACTAATATATATATATATATATATATATATATATATATATATATATATATATATATATATATATATATATATATTATGGTTGAGTTAAAACATTCTCAGTTCTTCTCCTAATGAATATCGCTCCATAAATGTCAATAGTAAATTATGCTAAATTCGAAGTAACAATTGCTCATTTTATCTAGTAAACAGAACTGTCTACTACTATAGTAGCCCGGCGCTGACCCTGGGCCGGCCCACACGGAAGCGATTGGTGACTGTTGGAGCAGAGGACACACTATTTTAAAGTCAGGGTCGCTCAACTCGTTTGTATGAAATTACTAAAATTGTAGTGCTGTTCAGACTCTTATAACTCTCTCGATAGTTTGTTAGGGGAGGGGAATCCATTTATCTGAACACATCATGCTAATTGTTCACGTCCGTAAAGTTTCTACGTATACATGGTGTTTAGTTTCAAGTAACCTTTGTGAATATTTTTTATCAATATTAAAACATTTACGTCAGTTTTCTAGAAAACTATGAACACAATTCTCAGTTACACTTGTAAGGGTCACAAAAACTTTGATATTTCTACGTTCAGATTTAAATTATGAAGATTTTCTACATTTATTGTTATTATTAAAAAATATTTATTTTTCAAGAAATGTGCTTTTGAAATTTACATTTTTCAACAGTTTTCAATTTATTAGCCCGTAAAGACTTTGAATATTTATATTTTTTTATGTTTTAATAACAATACAATCCCCATTTAGTAGGTACGGAATAAATGATTTAATAACATGGAAAGGTTTTGATAAAATTACTACAATATGTTACGTACGTTATTTGTGATACTGCAAAACAAAAAAATCCTCGGCCAAATAAAGTTGCTGCCTGGGCCAATATTATGTACGGTTGACAGTAGGAAATGGGAGATACATACGTTTCCCTTCAATGAACTTGACTATTCGGATGATCATAATAATTAATTTTTAAATTTTCAAATAGGACCTATATGGAATATTTAGTATCTTAAGTGAGAAAATCTAGTTATAACGCAATAATTAATGTTTTATTGACGTACTCGTGATGAATATTTGAGGTGGACTGCAGTAAACACTTAACACATTTACTCCTTCGGTCCAGCTCAATAAACCCAGTTGCGAAGCGGTGGGTGGGGTGCAAGGCTAGTATACTCCCCTTGGGTGGGGTGGGCATCCATTTCCATGCTTCACCTTCTCCGTTGGGCGTCGGAACCTACGTACTTCCGTGCATTAAGCTGTTCTTTAAAACGTTGATTGTAAACTTGTTACCCAACAATGTATGAAATAAACAATTACTATGCAGTAGTGTTTTTATTCCATGTTCTGGAAATCTAAAGTAGTAGGCTAATAAATATTCACACACAAATACTATATTAAGCATTTGTACCGTAGAATAAAAACACAATGATTTATAATAAGTTTCCAAAGATTATTTCTCGATTTTAAACTTTCATTTGAATTATTTATAAACATGCAAGCATAAGCCTACGCCATTAACAGTAGCGGAACGAGAAATAAACAAGTATCCGTATGGCTAATATTGGCAAAAAAAGTTTAGCGTATAGTAAGATTTTAAATGAAATTTAAAGTAATTTAAGTTAAATTTACTTACGCAATAATGTCAGTGTGTTCGGAGGGTAATGGGAAGCACTAATTAACACATAACGTTGCTTTAAATTATTACAATCCAGATTTACTTTCATTATTACTGTATTATTTTTCTTAAATTATTACCAGGTATCCAGTAATATACAGGCTGTTAGTGAACTCTCTTTAAATACATTGTAGGTATGTTCCTTGGGTCAAGATAAACATAAAACACCATACAACCATATGTCTAAAATGTCTAGATTTCTGTCTAACGGTCTGTATGTTTTTTTACAAATGTTTTTATAACTCAAGATCTATTTGAGTTAGAAACCTAAAATTTAGGCTTCATGTGTACCGTAGTTAGTAAAATGAATCTTTAAAATGTCTTTGCTGTAACTAAAGCCGTTACAAGATGGCGTCCATTTCAAATGTTTAATGTCAAATTTCATGAAAACAGATATGAATACAACAGATATGAATACAGATCTTATCGAAAGGTAAAAGATGTAGAATTTATAGGCAAATTCAACGATACCTTGTTTGATAAAATCGAATTATAAATAGCTGAGTAATCAATTTTGTAAACATTAATAATTATGGTACAAAACACCATACGATTTGTTTTGTACCATTTCACAGACCGACATACATACAGATATCTAGACATTTTAGACACATGGTTGAATGGTGTTTTATACCAATCCACAGACCGACAGACAGACAGAAATCTAGACATTTTAGACATATGGTTGTATGGTGTTTTATGTTTATCTTGACCCAAGGAACATACCTACAATTTGTTTAAAGAGAGTTCACTAATACCTGTGTAGCCTATTACTTGACTGCTGGCTTATGTCATTTTAGCTTGTCGTGGGCATGCTCCTGATCGCTACATTTTCAAATGGCGTACAAGATATTTAGAGATAATATTGTTAAAATACCACCATTCTGAAACAGCTAAATGTAACTTAGTGGATATTATTATCCTGTTTAACAATGTTAGTATAAAGAAGTATGCAACATTTTAAGTCAGTCGGTCAAACCATTGTTATTATTATTATTATTTTTTTTTTTTTGTAAAAAAGACAAAATATCGATAGAAATTAAACAAAGCGGAATCGAACATATGTATCTTCTATTTTTTTCTAAATTACGTGTAGAATTCGAACATTAACAGCCAAGACGCCTGTTTTGTGACACCTCAGTGTACATAAATATAATATAGCCTACATTGTTATTATTTGTTGTATTAAA
The DNA here is from genome assembly GCA_035578905.1 of Stictocephala bisonia. Taxonomy (NCBI): domain Eukaryota; kingdom Metazoa; phylum Arthropoda; class Insecta; order Hemiptera; family Membracidae; genus Stictocephala; species Stictocephala bisonia. The sequence continues at coordinate 5,710,143 of JAQJVL010000013.1, forward strand.
CGTAAACAATATTTTACATTTGTAGAAAAAAGGTCTGCCATATTTATATAATATGGCATTGAAACCTTTTTGAAAAACGTTCTTTGAAATATGAGTTACAGTATTTCTTAAGACCAACCGCCGCTAAAAGACCTGTGGAACCACAGTTAAAGGTGTTTCCAAGCTATTGTAGTAGGTAGTAGTAGGCCTGGTTTGCGGGCCTACTGTCGGATTCAAAAAGCAATGTACACGAGTTTTAACCTCTGATAGAAAATAAATACTCATCCGTTTTCGTTGTGTTGTACTCCAAAATGTAGCTTATTTAATTATACGTAATTTAATATAACTTACACGGTTTTTTTGAAGGCTTTAAACATTTTTTATAGCAGGTAAAATAAAAAAAAACCCACGAAATTTTAGCACTTTTGGAGTAGAGCTCAGCTTTAAAAATGTCTAAAGCAAAAAATACTTAAGATAAGTCAGTGAAACTTTAACTTAATGTGAAGAAGGTTGTTTTTTGTAGTAGGTCCAAATTCTAGAATTTGTACTCTTTTAAAAAAATGTTCTGTTTTAACTTTTGTAAACCTTTGAAGTCTTAATAATGGCTGATCATACAAACTTTCAAAACGGTTAAAAAATACCGGATTGAAAAATATAGTAAGGTTATAAAACGGTAAGTGCGATAAAAAATCTTGCGATTTTATATCACATGATAATTCAACAGACATCGATATGCGCTCATGTGTAAGCAAGTCCCCTTGGGCAGCACTTAAAAAAAAAGATTTGGAAAAACTACAAAAAAACAATTTTATTCACATGTGGTTAAAGTTTCACTAACATAGCTTTATTACTTTTGTTTTAGAAAATTTTAAAGTTGATCTTTACTCCAAAAGTTCTAAAATTTCGTGTTTTTTTATTTTACCTGCTATAAAAAGTTTCTTAAAGTCTTTAAACACCATGTAAGTTATATGACATTAAGTAGAAGTAAATAAGCTAAATTTTGGTGTACAACACAACGGAATCGGATGAATATTTATTTTGTAACAGTGGTTCAAACTTGAGTACATTGCTTTTTGAATCCGACAGTAGTGTAAATCCGGACCAGGTTGAATTACAAATTTTATTTTCAAATATTGTAAAAATAAGCTTTTTACCTCCTTTGTGACGGTTATAGACCAATCAATCTCTTCTTCCAAATTAGTAAATAAAATAAGAACATTTACCGAAATGTGTAGATGCATTTTATTCTCTCCAAAAGTCAGCTGACTAAACTTGTATCATATGGTTAGTAATTTTTTTTGTATTTATTTCACCAATAGTATCTTTTTGTAGTAGACTAATCACAGCGTAACAACAAGTCCAACCATTTTGAAAACACGTTTAAAAATTGAAAATAGAAAAATGGTCGAATGTTGCTAATAAACAATTTTTATTTATTGTTAATTTATTTTAAACATGAAACAAATTATTTTAGTTTTATATAGGCATATCTGATTCTGTGTAAAGGTTTATACTGTTAAATAGTACAATATAAAAAAATAAAGATAAAATATGGAAGAATGTTTTTCTGTTCTTACTTTTATCTCACAAAAGCAGGCACGGATCCAGAGCAGTGAATTGGGGGGGGGGCGAACCTGCCGGGGGGTCTGGGGGTATGGGATACCCCCCCGTAAGGGGGGGGGGTCCGGGGGTCCTCCCCCGGAAAATTTTTGCTATTTTAACGTCCTAGAAGTATTGTTTTTAGCAGTTTGGGGGGTGTTTTTAGGGTTTAAATATAGAAGAATACCTAAGTTCTGTAATCGAAAATATGTTTGGCATAAATTTATTTCAACAGCTGATTAATGACACTAGTATAAACAATTAATTGTCAAATTGGTATTGCCATAGGTATTGCCATTGATACTTCTTAGAACCTCTGGGTAGTTTCCTGATGTAATTTCCAAATAAATTGTACAACTTCGAAATAGCATTTAAGTATATACATTTAATATCACAACTATTAAATAATAAAATGGATTCCATTGGAATGTTGTATTGTTAAAATTTTATGGAAACAGTTCAATGAGCAACAACTTAAACATAGTTTGGACATAGTTAAACATAGTTAACTGTGTAGAGTTACATTTAACACATTCATTACACAACCATTAATATAATAACTCAACTATCAAATCAATGTCGTCTGTCAATCAGTGTCTCGGCGTCTCGCCACTACGTCGGCGCTAGACACGCAGACTGCAGACGCAGTGTTGCCGGCGAAAATATCTAGGCCTACCAATTACCAACCGACGACTCGGAAATTCTCCTTTCTACAAACTCAGACTACACATCCGAATATTATATATACTGTAATATTATTAAGACGGTAACAATTACTAATGTTATTTTCATGACGGTAAATCAAATATTTTATTAACATTTTATTCTAAGCGTGTAGGTACATTTTTGCTTTTTTCCGTTTGGGGGGGGGGGATCGCCCCCATCGCCCCCCCTTAAATCCGTGCCTGCACAAAAGTATCTCACAAAAAACCCGTTCTTTGAACTTTTGCTTTGCAGAAGTGGTTGATAATTCTAAAATATTCCTTAACATTTTATATTCTGTTATCTGTTTTATATTCATTTTCTGAATTCTTATCAATCAAGAATTCAGAGCAGTATGAGGTCATCTTGTTTATTCGACTCAGTAGAGGTCAGTATTATGGAGCTATGTGCAGGACATCACTCCCAGTCTACTCACTGGGCCTCGTGTATGACGCCTTAATGACCTCATCGGCCAAGGTCACTCCTGGTCTCACCTGTATACTAAATAAATGACGATACTCACAGCGTACAGCCAAACACAGGAAACTTGTGCATGATATCAGTAGATTTATGGAGACAACGTATCATGTATTGGCGGCACTTTTTTTTATATCCAAATCGTTTGTACTGTAAGCCATGTACGTATCAGTTTTATTCTGTAACACTGAAGCTATCTGCAACAATTAGGCCAGCCGCACACTGACTCGAACAGAACGCGACAAGACCTCTGTCGTGTCTCGTCTCGTTCGTTGGTGGCCGAACACTGACTCGAACAGAACAGAACGTGACAAGACCTCTGTCGTGTCTCGTCTCGTTCGTTGGTGGCCACACACTGACTCGAACAGAACAAAACGCGACAAGACCTCTGTCGCGTCTCGTCTCGTTCGTTGGTGGCCGCACACTGAATTTAATAAGTCAAGATGGAACGCTAGCCATCACGGAAGTTGTGTCTAATTTCGCAGTCTCGCTTAATACTCGGGAGTAGTGGAATCGTTTAAAAGTACAATAATACGAATGTTTTGGGGGTTTTGTAAAGTGTTTGTGGTGTTTTGGCACAGTTTGTGTCAAGTACGTGCTTGACATACTTTTAAGATTTTAAAATTAAGATGATGTGTGAGAAGGAAGAAGTATTTTATCGTAAAACAATTAATTTTTGTATAATTCTGGTTTGAACACATTTAAATAGTATAAAAACACACAATAGGCCTACAGTAATACAGACAGTAAACGGAATGAGATAAACCATTGGTTACACTAAGTTTTTTCATGTTTTTTCTTATAGCTTTTATTTTAGAAAACAATTGAAAATAATTGGGAAGTTCAGATTTTTTTTATTCCAGTGTATTTTTATTTTGATGATACAAATGGAGTTCATACAGTTTAAATGGTCACAATTCATACAGTTTAAATATTATACCACAATTTTTATATGTAAACAAATGTAAAATGGGCTGAACATATATTGGGAGCACAATTGAATTATTGGAGAGTTAAATTGTATAGTCAAATACAAATTTAATGATATGTAAATACCCGATAAGTTCATTTCCTTTCCTATGTCACTCCATATTTTTCTGACTTTATGTATTTTATGTTATGACGTTATTTGAGTGCAGGGTTGTATAAAGATGGCTTATAAAAGTCATCTTATAAAATTAAAAAACAAACACATATTCGAATAAAAATAATATGATAAAACACAAATTAACTGCAGAACAACAAATCAACGTGAACTAGTTCAATGTTATGTTATATCTGTGTATCCGATTGTCAGCTGTACCGTAGAAACGGGAGTAGCGCATGCGCAGTAAGCCTTATTCGCTAGCGTCTGGTCACAAGACGAAACTTTGGGTACCTTCGCCAAGATGCCTTCAGACGTCTTTAGATGTCTGCTAATGTTTTCTTGTCTTGTCTGGGCAGTGTGCGGCACTCCCATTTAAAACCGTGCAAGCAGCTTCGCCACAGACGTCTTGTCTTGTTCTATTCAGTGTGCGGCAGGCCTTAGTAAGGCTAAAGAACGATAGAACAGCTACATCAATAATGTTAGTTACGGTAACAGTTACTAATTGGTCTAGGCAAGAGTGGCTCATTTAGACGTGAATATGAACTACACATTAATGGATAGTATAAAACTGTTCCTGTTGTAGCCGTAACAGTTAAGTGTGTAGACGGCGTGTCGTCATCTATTCATATGGTCAGCTCGAGATCATCAGCCTGTGTCAAACAGATCTAACATGGGCCTGTATTACTGTTCTTCAAGGACAGTCAGTAAATACACACTAGTGGACAGTATAAAACTGTTCATGTTGTGGCAGTAACAGTTTAGCGTGTAGACGGCGTGTCGTCATATATTCATATGGGCAGCTCGAGATCATCAGTCTGTGTCAAACAGATCTCACATGGGCCTGTATCACTGTTCTTCAACGACAGTCAGTAAATACACACTAGTGGACAGTATAAAATGGTTCCTGTTGTGGCAGTAACAGTTAAGTGTGTAGACAGCGTGTCGTCATATATTCCTATGGGCAGCTCGAGATCATCAGTCTGTGTCAAACAGATCTCACATGGGCCTGTATCACTGTTCTTCAATGACAGTCAGTAAATACACACTAGTGGACAGTATAAAACTGTTCCTGTTGTGGCAGTAACAGTTTAGTGTGTAGACGGTGAGTCGTCATCTATTCATATGGTTAGCTCGAGATCATCAGTCTGTGTCAAACAGATCTTACATGGGCCTGTATCACTGTTCTTCAACGACAGTCAGTAAATACACACTAGTGGACAGTATAAAACGGTTCCTGTAGTGGCAGTAACAGTTTAGTGTGTAGACGGTGAGTCGTCATCTATTCATATGGTTAGCTCGAGATCATCAGTCTGTGTCAAACAGATCTTACATGGGCCTGTATCACTGTTCTTCAACGACAGTCAGTAAATACACACTAGTGGACAGTATAAAACTGTTCCTGTTGTGGCAGTAACAGTTTAGTGTGTAGACGGTGAGTCGTCATCTATTCATATGGTTAGCTCGAGATCATCAGTCTGTGTCAAACAGATCTAACATGGGCCTGTATCACTGTTCTTCAACGACAGTCAGTAAATACACACTAGTGGACAGTATAAAACGGTTCCTGTAGTGGCAGTAACAGTTAAGTGTGTAGACGGCGTGTCGTCATCTATTCATATGTACAGCTCGAGATCATCAGTCTGTGTCAAACAGATCTCAACATACTGACTGAACAATTACCTTGTCTTAGCGCACGGCCAGTGTCAGCTGAACAATGGACATAGGTGAGGAGTGAAGAGAGGGTTCTTTTATGAGAACATTGGTTTACAAAAACAGTTGTCTTGAACAAGTTTTAAATATCTATTATTACTATCAGCTGAAATTTGTTGTTGTAATACTTGTTATTTATATGGTCAGAAGCAACAGTTCCCTGCGCACAAACTAGTTGTTCAATCAGCACATGAGCCTCTATCACTTATCCATAACAGATTCGCAGTAAATCTTGAAATATTAAAACAAAAAAACATAACTCATTAGTTTACATTATCATACCTTTACTATTTACGATATGTTGGTAATATATAGTAAATTGTATATTCGTGCAATATTGAATTTAACAAAAGATTCAATAAATGCGTATCTTTTGGAATGGTAACCATACAAATAGTCTAGTATTAATAAATATTATTTCCTTTCTTTAAATTAATGGTAACCTTTTTGTTGCTACTAGTTCATTGTCACACGGTTACATAATGTTTTAACTATTTAATGTACTTATAAGCGTGCTATTAACTTTAAAAATAAATAATTCTTGCCCGATATATCTAAGTATTTTATGTTTGATGCAATAATACTGTGCTGTGCAGGAAGTTGAAAGGCCATTATAGAAGCTGAAGAATGCACCAAGCCTTGACGTAGTTAAGTGGTAAACGCTTGTTGTGCAGATTCCAAGATACTGCTTACGTGACCAGATTGCTATGTCGTTGTACACGGCATTGGGTAGCAATACAGGCACAACAGTGAATCTCATTCCTAGGTGTTTGTACATCGGAACATACGTCTACATACGTTGTCACAGAATACGAATATACACGTTGTTTCCACCGGACTAAGCTGTATACAACAAGGAATACTATCATTGATTATATAAACCTACAATAGATAAACCATCTAATAGGAATATTTGTGGCAGTAATTTTTGTTAGTTAGTGAGGCCCGCAACCACAGCTGGTATAAACTGCATTACATTTACATGGAACTACACTAGCGCTCCACAATGGACCCCAAAAACAGCTGATATTTTGAGACTTAAAATTTAACATTGGGTGGGATATCTATGTGTGTATAAAATCAATGATACTATTAACACTAATTTTAAAGGTACATAACTTTATAAATGTGTTTCGTCTTGACTGCTGTTGGCTTAATTTTATTATATTTAAATATTTTTAAATCGAAGTTGAATTTAATCCACCGATTTATAAGAGTGCCTAGTGTAGTCCCTCTAGCATCAGTTAATATTCTCCTCATTTGAAATGTCGTCTTGTTATACATGGATTTGATATATATATTCATACAATTATTTAGGCCTAATTTCATTACATTTATTAACAAATGAAAGTATTGGGAATCATAAATGTACTGTTCGAAGAACGAAAAAGTTATTATACTGGGCGTCTTAAGTCCCACACCCCCCCCCCTATTAACTTTCTTATGAATACAGATAAAATAATTTACTTCTGGGAATGTTTATATGACCAACTAAGGAGTTTTTTTTATGTATGCAAATTTTTTACACCGCCTCTCAAAAGGGGGTAGTTTGGGGGTAAGTCAAAACTTTTAAACAGGAACCCCTATCAAATGACACATTATTTTAAAGGTAATATTAAAAGAAGAAGAATGACGGAAATTGGAGGTCTCTAACATTAGTCTATCAAATTTGGTGGTAATTTAAAGTTGGAATTATTTCATAAAACCCCCGAAGCTTATGTTACATTTAAAATTGTTGTAAGGCAGACAAAACATTCACTCACCAGTTAGTTTTGAGAAATGATGACACCTAATCGTAAAACAAGTTATTAAAAGAATCAACAAACACCAAAAACCACAAATAACTTAGCATTTATTTGGTTTTGGTTTGTCTGACCAAAGTCCAGTAGGGCAACCTGGGAATACCAGTGGCTCCTTCCTTATCTCTTATTAGGTTACTAGTTAGTACGTGTAACACTTTCAGTTCAGTTACTGTGTTAAATTTCTTTTTATTCGTATTTAATAAAAACGGCTCGGTCAAATGAAGATAAAGTAGAGATGATATTGTTCTATGGGGAAGCTAGGAGAAATGTTCATGAAGCAGTTCGTTTATTTAATGCTGCCTATCCGGATAGACCAGTAGACAGGGCATACATTAGACGTTTAGTAAACAAATTCTCAACAAACTTTAGTGTCAAAGATGCACCACGATCAGGGCGCCCTGCCATTGCGACAGAAGAGATCCAAATTCAAGTTTTAGCAAATTATGCTGCAAACCCATATGAATCTCTGCGGTTCACTACCCTTAATGTTGGAATTTCAAAAGATACTGTTCATAAAGTGTTAAAGCGTCACAAGTTACACAAGTCACAACTGTACTTTGTACGGGTGAACCCTACAAAGTACAGTTAAATCAAGAATTAAATGAAGACGACCCTGACCGAAGACTTCAGTTTTGTGAGCAAATGTTGCAGAAGATTGAAGAGAATAATAATTTAATATCACATATATGTTTTAGTGATGAAGCATCATTCTCTTTGCATGGGACAGTCAATCGGCACAACTGCCGTTATTGGGCAAACAGTAACCCCCACTGGATGGTTGAAGCCCATACGCAACAGCCACAAAAATTAAATGTATGGGCTGGAATTTTGGGAAACTCTGTTATTGGGCCATTCTTTATTGATGGTAATTTAACTGGCGTTAAATACTTGGACATGTTACGGAACGGCATTGTCCCAGCAATAAATGAGGTAGTACAAGGTACTTATGAGCCTGTATTTCAGCAAGATGGTGCTCCTTCATATTACAATATGCTTGTCCGGACATTCCTAGACCAAACGTTTCCCGATAGATGGATAGGTCGACGTGGCACTTTGGTAGAGTGGCCGGCACGTTCACCTGACCTTTCACCTCTGGATTTTTTTCTTTTGGGGTTTCCTCAAAAGTAAAGTTTACGACACAAAGCTCGATGAATTAAGGACAAGAATCGAAGAGGCCTGCCACCTTATCACGCCTGAAATCTTACAAAATGTGAGACGTGGTTTTCAATCCAGGCTTTTTTACTGTCAAGAAGTTCATGGCAGCCATTTAGAGCATCTCATCTGAGTGAAATTGAGGTGAGAGTTCAGCATTTTGACCATTTTTCCCGTTCTAAAATTACTTAGGGGGTTTTATGAAATAATTCCAACTTTAAACTGCCACCAAATTTGATAGACTAATGTTAGAGACCTCTAGTTTCCTCCATTCTTTTTCTATTAATATTACCTTTAAAATGATGTGTCATTTGATAGAGGTTCCTTTTTAAAAAATTTGACTTACCACCAAACTATCCCCTTTTGAGAGGGGGTGTAAAAAATTTGCATACATAAAAAACTCCTTAGTTGGTCATGTAAACATTCCCAGAAGTAAATCACTTTATCTGTATTCGTAGAAAAGTTAATAGGGGGGGGGGTGGGACTTTTAAGACACCCTGTATACAATGTTCGTAGTTGTATTTAAGGTGCTGTGCCGTTCACACATTACGATCGTCTCCCTCGGACAGCTCAGACTTCCTGTATGTTTAGTTTACTTTCTGTGTCTTTGTGTTCATTTTCTGTGTTCCTTGGCGTCGACGGCAAGCTCGCCATTCTAGCTTTGCTGCCGATATATGTTTCGTGGCTAGAAACGTTTAGCCCTGGCTCCGGAGTCGGAGAGTCATGGACGGGTTCTTGCATGGCTAATGACTGCGTTTTCCTGGAGGTACAGTGCGGAACCTACGGGCTTGGACTAGCCTCTCTACCTTGCGTCCCAGAGGGTAGAGCCACTTCTTCACCCTTTCCATGCTGTCCATCCAATGGCCTCCAGGATGAAGACTTCGACATGCAGGTGACCCAAACCCTGTTTATTATCTGGCCCTTCTGGCCTTCCAAGATTGAAGATTTTGAAAAACGTCAACCTGCGATAAAACTTGTTTTGTGGTTTCAGTGAACAGATTAATTTTAAAACAAGATATATTATATTTAGATTTTATTTTAGTTTATATTTTGGGGGAGGGAGGCTTTATTGGCAATTTTTTAAAAGTATGGGGTTCTCGCGCATTTCTTCACTTCGTTGTTACCATTAGGAGCTGCCCAGTTAAGGTCTGCTGGATTTCGGTTAAATTATTAATTTAAATATTTTGTTTGGTTTTTTTAACTTTTCCAAATTGGCCTAACCTTCCAAATTTCTTTTGTTGCCCGAGGCCCCATAAGTTCAGCTGCCTTATAAAAATTTAAATTTTGTCTTTGTATTTATTTCTAGTTATGTATTTATTTATTTGTTGTGACTGTTATTATTTATTTATAAGTTTATACCATGTGTTGTTACTTGTTATACATTTATTATTATTATACATATTTTTAGAGCTATATTTATATTTTTGATAAAAATGTCTAGGCATAATCTATTTTTGGTATAAGTTTAGTTTGCAACATATTTCCACTATTGCTGATATTTGTAAATCTTATCTTTTTTATTTATTTTTATTTACCTGGAGGCCATTTATTAATTAACATACTGTATTTATTTTTGATAAATATTTTGGTAACTTTTCACAAATGGACAACAGCCCGTTTTGTTCGTAAATATTAAAATTTGTTTTTATTTCGCTTAATATTTAAAAAAATACCTTTAACTGTATGTTTTTATTAATTTTCATGTAATAAACAATATTTTTACCATTAAACTTGTGTTATTTTGTTCTGTGTCGTCCTCCTGAGTCCGTTCCCTTCGCACCCACCCTTGATGGGTCCAGCAATGTTTTGATAGTACGAGGGTGGGTTGCAGTGCCAAATCGATTCTAGGGCTTGCAAACCTTTGACGTTTACTTAACTGCTACTCGTTTACATAAGATTCCCTCATAATAATAATAATAATAAAATAAAATTAAATATTATCAGTAAAAAAATGAGACAGAGGTTTTATTACAACAGGAAATGCGGTACAGGAAAATGGAGTTGGTAAAATTTGAGTGGGGCATCCGGAGTAAGATTTTGGAAGGGATTGTAAAGATGATATGCTGTAATAATAAATTTGTGTTGTACTTTCACCAGTGTCAATAGTTATTCCAGGTCCTGGTTTCCTACACTAGCTAAGCGAGCCATTAAGTTTAAATTATTTCTCATTACTTATATAATAGTCATTTGTGATTAACATTTTTAAACACTTTAAGTTTTAGAAGAAGTAAGAGGTTTAATACAAGCGCCCAGTTTACTTGGTGGAGTAAGAGTTTACACGTTTATTATTCTGGTCATCCTGTGTACAGTGCTCACCTTGCTTCCTTGAAATCCGATCCCTTGCTTTCTGAGTTAACACTCGCCGGATGCCCTACTCAAATTTTACCAACTCCATTTCCTGTACCGCATTTCTTGTTGTAATAAAACCTCTGTCTCATTTGTTTACTGATAATATTTATTTTTATTTTATTATTATTATTATGAGGGAATCTTATGTAAACGAGTAGCAGTTAAGTAAACGTCAAAGGTTTACAGGCTTCTAACTTAGTTACTATCGTGCTTCTTTGTGTGGGGTGGTTGAGTCACAGTACCACAGATAACTAATAGAGTTAGTTGTCAGTACTGCATCCAAAACTACAGTGAATATTTACCGTTAACACAGCGTTTTCCGTCGACGTATGCTTGGTCCTCAAACTCCTCCTATTCGGAGTAGCTTCAAAATGATAGGCCAGACTGTAACCGCAAATCTAATTCCACAACTGTTTAAAGGTCTTCGACTAAGCAAAATGCAGAGTCCAGGGGGAAAATTGTGATGGTAACAAAAAGTGCAGTTTTACAGCCTTTATAAGTGGCTGGATTTTTGTGTGCAGTCTCTAAAATGTTAAAATGAGGTATCCAGACTTAAATTCACCCTTAAAAACTGACAAATTTAATCTATGAACAATTTACACTTAACGAAGTTAATCTATGTATACTTGACAACTCGCATGGTTGCCAATATGTTGACGATAAAACGTGACTAGCTCCTAATTGGTTATTGTAATCATTGAATATGGTGACGTTCAGAGAATTGTAGCACAATGATAGAATCAAAGCTGAAATCTACTACATATTGCTTCGACTCTACTGTATTGCTCTATAGAGATAACAGAGAAAGAAAATGTTTTTATGGCCGCAGCGTTCACCTCACAGACAGTTATAAACATATTACAACTAATATACATCTGTATAAATCGGAAGTAATAATTAATAAATTTATCCTGAAGTATTTGGGGGGAATAGGGAAGGGGTTGACAAGGTGCTGGCTAACTACTCGACACACTAACACGACACACAATTAGCACACTATTGAATGCGACCACACGACCACTGTTTCATTCATTTCTGTGCTCCCATATACCATACCATTGAACGAACATCCCAGAACTGAATCATTTAAAAAGAGCTCAGCTCTTGGCTAAAAATAAAGGCAGAATCCAGCCAAGGCCGTCTACATTCAACGCCCTTGATCGTGCGTTTCTTGTCTTTGTTCAATGTTTACAAACACTATTTGAACATTTGTGTCACACTTACTCGTTGCAAAATATTAATGCTTTGGAGACAAATATATAGCAACATGAAAACCAGTTTAATTTGATATTTTGTATTTTATTTTAACTTAAATACTGTATTGGTAACCTATTTTTATTTAATATCGCATTAGGTTTAGCATCAATGTTTGATGAATCAATTTATTTAATTTGTTTTTAATGTTAAGGTGAAAAGTTAATGAGAGAAGATATAAAACGCGAAGATGAGGTCCGCTGGTTGCATCCCTACTAGTACAATGGGCGTGGTATAGAATGGTCAAAGTATGCTACCTCCCTTTCTACCAGAACCATCACTTGCTGTCCACAGAGCTAAGGTGCAGCTTAGCTATCGTCCATTTATAACGTGAAGATGAGTTTCGCTGGTTGCATCCCTACTAGTACAATGGGCGTGGTATAGAACGGTCAAGGTAGACTACCTGTTCTTCCACCAGAACCATCACTTGCTCTCCACAGAGATAAGGTGCTGCTTAGCTATTGTCCATTTATAACGTGAAGATGAGTTCCGCTGGTCGCATTTCTACTAGTACAATGGGCGAGGTATAGAACGGTCAAGGTAGACTACCTGCCCCTCTACCAGAACCATCATTTGCTCTCCACAGAGATAAGGTGCAGCTTAGCTATCGTCCATTTATAACGTGAAGATGAGTTTCGCTGGTCGCATCCCTACTAGTACAATGGGCGTGGTATAGAACGGTCAAGGTAGACTACCTGTTCTTCCACCAGAACCATCACTTGCTCTCCACAGAGATAAGGTGCAGCTTAGCTATCGTCCATTTATAACGTGAAGATGAGTTTCGCTGGTCGCATCCCTACTAGTACAATGGGCGTGGTATAGAACGGTCAAGGTAGACTACCTGCCCCTCTACCAGAACCATCATTTGCTCTCCACAGAGATAAGGTGCAGCTTAGCTATCGTCCATTTATAACGTGAAGATGAGTTCCGCTGGTCGCATTTCTACTAGTACAATGGGCGAGGTATAGAACGGTCAAGGTAGACTACCTGCCCCTCTACCAGAACCATCATTTGCTCTCCACAGAGATAAGGTGCAGCTTAGCTATCGTCCATTTATAACGTGAAGATGAGTTTCGCTGGTCGCATCCCTACTAGTACAATGGGCGTGGTATAGAACGGTCAAGGTAGACTACCTGTTCTTCCACCAGAACCATCACTTGCTCTCCACAGAGATAAGGTGCAGCTTAGCTATTGTCCATTTATAACGTGAAGATGAGCTCCGCTGGTCGCATCCCTACTAGTACAATGGGCGTGTTATAGAACGGTCAAGGTAGACTACCTGCCCCTCTACCAGAACCATCACTTACTCTCCACAGAGCTAAGTTGCTGCTTAGCTATTTTGACCATACGTCCCAAAATGTTACCTTAAGCATTGCGAAAGAAAGTGTCGACTGGTAGGTGGAGGTGACTGCTGGATAGATATTGTTGGGCATTTTAAGCTCTTTTCTCCAAAGTTTTTGTCGTGTCGCGTATTCTTCAGGTTTTCCGTAACTTAAAGAATATAGAAGGAGGTGACAATTCTTGCTATACAGTCAGGCTCACCTTGGATCACGCTAAGGAGCACAGACAGCCTTATGCTTTATAGTCAATTACTTAGCTAAATTTAGTTTAGTTACAAACCATTAGTATTTTTTTAATATCTGGTAAGTACAAGTAGCTAGAAAGGAGTCAGTGAGTGGGTGCGAAAGGCGCCTCCTAATTATGTACTTATACAGTGGCGGGGAGGGAGGTGTGACGTCATGGTAACGCCTAATAGGAAGTAGTTCTTACATTTCCGACCGGTGATTTGTAAAGTTGTTTGTGACCATGAAGTGATGAGGTAGTTGTGGGAACGGAAAATACCACGAGTGATTGAACAGAATGGCAGAAACATTCAAGTGACATTGCATGGTCGCGTATCTGGTAAAACGTCAATTTCATTCTTGAGTTTAGTATGGGAGAGGCACCCGCATCGTACCTTCAAGGGCAGAAGCGGGTATAGTGTGGTCGTAAACAACACTTGAACAATAAGCCAACAGAAATGTTGTCATTCTTAAATCTACAATATATTTATTTTTTTGAAAAATGGTCCTCCTCTATTATTCAGACAGAATGAATTGTATTCGTATGTAACAAACGGCAATTAAAATGTATATCGCACAAGTTTCATCATGTGAATGTGGAGAAGATATATAAACATTGGATCACGTACTTGTTGCTGATAGCCCTTCTCGGAGGGATTAGCTGGTACCCCTAGGGTTAACGAGATTGGTCAAAAGTGGCATGTTGCCTTGGATTTAGCTTGGTAATGAGTTATTAATTTTTCTGTTTATTTTTTGGCATTTGTAATTTTACAAATTGACATTTTACAATAGTTGTATAAATAAGTGATCAGATGATGTGTCTGATATAAACACTATGTGATATTTATAATTGGCAAATCACTCAACAGTAACTGAATTATTCTTGTTGATGTATAATTTGAAAAATGAAAACAGCTAAAACTATTTCTGCGCTGGGCGAGGGAGGTCATGTGATTATTTTGAAACGATGACGGCAGACTGCTCTCAGCTGCCATTTACTGAAGGTGGCCATCCGTGTCAGTTGTGGTAGGGCTGCACAAGTTCAACAGCTCACTTCCTACCATTCGTTTCCTTGTTTCGTAATATTAGGCACAGCCAACGAGTGCATGTCGTAGGCCTTTTAAAGGAGTAGTCTTGGTTTCTTTTCGACTCATCATCAAGGCTGTCTGTTGTAGGATTGTGCGCGAGGGTATGAGGTGGGCGGGGCGGGAGGTTCGGTAATAGAAATACGTAATTTACTACACGATTTCGGATTGTTCAACAGTCCTGCTGATCAGAAGAGTTTCCAAAATAGTAAATAAACGCGCAATACAAAATAATTATATTGTACAAATAAAAGAATAAAATATAATGTGAATATACCAATACGTATTTCTTTCGTTCTGTACATACTAATTTAAGAAGCAAAATAAAACTTTATAAGGTTTTACTGTATCTCGCACAACCTCCAAAGTGATTACAATTCATTGTTCAGTCTGATTTCAGTTCCGTTCCTGTTGTTTTTCTCAACTAAGGATAGTCTTATCGACCCAACGAACGGACTAACCAGGCGTCAGTGTTTGACCCAACAACGAGGGCGAAAGTCTTGGTTCTTGGTTGACTTACTACAACAATTATTTTTAAGCACAGAGTTATTGTTTCAAACCCTTCCACCTTCATAGGTGGACGATAACTGTTACAAGTTACATACGCAATTACATTCTGTCAATTGTAGCTAGCTAGTTCTTAAGGCGACGGTTTTCCAAACCGCCTAGTTACCGCTGGAACGCCTAGAACCTGACCTGGCGGTTTCTCAACCACCTGGTTCCTTGAGAAGCCGGCTTCGGTTGAGCTTGTAGCCGGGCTTCGCAATTCATGCTAGATGCCGCATTTTCCTCGAGAGGATCTTCTCGAATTTCAGATTTGTTCCCTCTATCCTCTTTATGTGGATTTCGCCTCTAGAAAGTCTCATTATTTTAGAATCTTTCTTTTGGCTCCCGCTTTTATCGTTATCTGATTTCAGAAGGACGTCCTCCTCCATGGGTCGTTTCTCAATTGGAATGGACCGCAGGGTCACATTCCTCTTGAGTTTTAATAGGATTCGGGGTTTCTTCGTCCATATTGTTCCCAGGAGTACCGGGTTGCTAATGTCCACCTCCCTAGTGACCCGTTTAGGAAGGTAAGGGGTAGTTACGACTGAGTGCCCCCTGGTTCCCAGAGGGCTCCGTTAAAGATACCGAATATTAGGCCCACAATACCACCAGACTTTCGACACGGATCCGCTTAACACCTTAGTCCAGAGCTCGCAGTGCTTCTTGTCTGAGGCTCCTGACACAATTCTCCGAGTTCAGTCAATCCTTTTGGGGAGTTAATCCTGAGCTGGTTTAGACTAGTGCCAGTACTGCCAGTCACTCGGGACTCCAGCCTAGAAGCGAAAACAGCAGCCACGAACAAGTACGAATGTACGATGCAGCCCTTGGCTACACAGGTCAACAACACACTACGTTGTTAGCATTCCCAGACAACGTACACAGGTGTATGTCTTGATTACAAATGTGTATCTCTTACAGCGAAGGACTTCCTCGGTTTCCAGCTGCCCGAAGAACCCCCTCGCCCTCTTAACCCCCCAATATTATAAATGATGTCATTCCAGGGAAAACTACTACATCATTTTCTAAGATTTCTCTAAAAACATCAGATGTTAGACTTGAAAATTACCCTTCCCTTATTTCTAACATATTGAATACACATTATGCAGAAGTAGGTTTGCGAACAGATTTTCTTGATTATGGTGTTGCTCAGCTTAATACCACTCCCATTTAAAAGAAACAAAATGCAAACTCTCTGTTTTTAGCTTCTACAGATGAGAGGGAAAACATTGAGGTAATTTAGTCCCTCAGAAAAAGTAGTTCTGCAGGGATATATGGTATTTCATCACGTCTTCTAAAAGACATTGCTGACCTCCTTGCATCTCCTTTGACTCACATAGCTAATAAGTCATTTGAAAATGGTAAATTTCCTTTTTCTTTAGAAATATAAACTGTCAAGCCTTAATTCAAAAAAGGTACATGTATGATATGGAAAGCTACCGTCCAATATCAATTCTCTCATCTTTTTCTAAAAATTTTCAAAAACGTTTCTTTAATAGGCTATTGACTTTTCTTGAATCAGGTGATCTACTTTTTAATAAGCAATGTGGTTTTAGGAAAAATCTATCCTAATTGCAAACTCAATTTTTAAAAGATATTTTAAATTTAAGCTTATGTAATATGAAATCAGTCTTATATTTACCTGAGGTAACTGTACTGGCCTCAATGTTAGGTACCGGTACATTATAATATGCTGTAGATATTTTGAATTTGTGTAATAACTAAGCAGAAAATAAATGAAAAATAATGACTTAAATATAATTTTATTACAATAATACTGTACTTTCATAAATGACAGGATTCATTTGGCAATTATTGTTAAAGTCTAATAGTTATTTGCAACAGCAGTATTTTATCTAACAAGGAGTTATTGTCATTTTTAGCATTCAAAAACTTGAGCAGCCAGGTAGAAGATGTTGTGGAGAAGACCAAGAAGGAAGTAGAGGAGTTGGCCTTAGAAAAGAAGAAGGCTGCTGAGTCCATGCTCGAGCAACAGGCAAAGAAGACAGGAGAAGCTCTATGGAATACGAAAGCTGAAGTGGAGAAGACAGCTGTGGGTGCTGCATTGGATGCCAAAAAGGCTGCAATTGATGGGTTCGATAAGGAGTGTGCCTCAGCAGAGAAATCTGCTGATGGTGCTGTTAAAGAGGTATGCATTATCAGCAGGAAGGAAAAACATAGCTTTTCTAAAAGAATACTAAGTTACTACCACTATGACAATATTTTAACTAGGCCTAGGATGATAGGAAGAAAACATGTTCAATTCTAAATAATTTTAATTTAATTGACCTAAAATTAGTTACCGTAATAAAAAGTGGAAATATTTAGAGATGAGTGAATAATAAGTAGTCCTATTGCTATTTTTAACACTTGCATCTCTAAGAAGACAAATAAAAATTGTTTTATTTATTATTAATAACGAAACTCACTGATAAACAAACAAAATGCAGTTATCTTCTATCAACCACCATAATGATTGCTTTTAAAAATTACATTGCAAAATCTAAAATATGATATCATAACATTTTAATACTACTATATTAACTCAGGTAAAGTAAAATATTATTTCGACACATATTTTGATGTTATTTGTGTCGATCCCCAAATAAATATGATGAATTTTTCTTTTCTTAGTAAATTTGTTTTCTCAAGTACTGGTCCTGCTACATTGTAAGATGTTCAAAATTGTTTATAAAGCAATAAAATAAAGAAGTAATATTTTTATTTATACATAAAGTTCATAGGTTTAATTAGATTGACAGATTTTACTAGATCTAAAATCTAGTACTGTGTGTAGATTCACAAAAGTACTTTGAATTTATGATTTGATTGGGGAAAACTGTGGTAGGGGAGGGTTTATAAATTGTTGTTTAATTTTTTGATGACAAAATGAATATAATAGTCAAAACATTACAATAAAACTATTATGTTATAAAAATGCTTTTTTAGGTATTCAATTATTATTGTTGGTTAAAGACCAGCTTTAGACCCATAGAACATATTGTACAAAAAACCTATAGAACCCATAGAAAACAGGAATCCTAAGGCAATTTTCAATTAGCTATATTTTGTAATACTATTACCATTGTATGTAGAATGGACCTTTTACAGCCGTAGTTGTAGTATTTTGTTCTCCTTGTACAGGTCTTTAATTTGCTATACAACTTGGCCTATTCTCTCTTTAAGAAAATTTTCTGACTCCTTGGGGATCAGCCCCCTGATGTGATACACTATTGAGGTTTGCTTTTAAAATAAAGTTTGCTCATACCCTTCCCTCTCTTTTTATATTAGTGATGATGAAGATTGATAATAAATTCACTGCCTCATCATATATGTAGAGAAATGCAGTTTAAAACATTTTATGTAAGGTTAAAAACCTAATTAAAGAATCTGCTTATCAGGAGGAAGTGAAACATTCTAGAGAGAGTCCAGTATGAAGTAGAGGAGTAGAAATTCCTATTGACAGCAATTACTTCCCTTGACACAAAATAACTGTTTAGTCACAGATAATTGATTGGATTTGAGAATAGCTATATCTAGAAAAGGCACAGTTATTTACATTATTTTCAATTTACCTCAGTAGTTTGTCAGATTATGAATGTACATGACTTAGTTAAGACTTATCATATATTGGTACAGAATAATTCATAAATAAATTAATAAACAAGCGTTGAAAACAAACCAACGTGTAGGTATTATTAATTAATCTTACATTAATTAATACGTACAGTATTGCCTGGAATCTCAATGGAGGTATTGATGCATGTGTTTATAGTTAATTGTGGGTGACAAAGACTCATGTTTAGGCTCTTATAAGTGGAACTTGCATGGTGAATGTGTTTACATGTGCTTTTGGTGTAAATTGGCTTGCTCGTATTGAAGCTAGATAAACAAATTCATTGTTTGAATGTGAAATTGTAAGCTTGAATGAGCTTATTAACCAATCGGTCTTATACAGTTACAGTTTCATCTAGGCTTAGGTATTAATAAGATTGTTAATAAACACACATGATAACAAATATATTTTAAACGACCTGCATCAAGATATGTTCGTTATTTTGAAATTTGTCTTTTGTAATAAGTCTCTTTAATGCCATTTCCTCACCATAAATGGCATATATATGTATTTATTTACAGTTGACGCTCAATAATCCGATGTTCTCTACTCCAACAAACCCACTAGTCCGCCGCTCCGCCACTTAGTATTCAGTAATTTTATAAGAAAATACATTTCATCTTGACTTGAATTTTGTGTATTTATACATTACTTTTTAATAATTAAAACAGTCTTTCTGCATTGTATTTGCATTTTAACAACACAGCATACAGTATAGTATCTCGTAATCTTCATTTAATGTACGTAATAGTACACATAGCATTTGTACGAAATATAGCCTCTCCGTAATTCAGACACTCTTTAACCCAACAGGGTGTCTAGGTCATGCAATCATCAGATTATAGAGAGTCAACTAATACTAAATAGTCAAGCAATAGAAAATTTGAGTTTTTCCTGTATTAGGGCTGTATTATTATATTTGGAGAAGGAAAACTACACTCAAGGGGAAATGGGAGACGTGAAATACAAGCTGAAGAGTTGTATGTTTATAATTTTATTTAGTTCACTTACTTTATTCATTGATAATTCATTAATATACTTTATAAAGACATTAAGTTTACTAAAAGAATCATCCTCAACATTTGGCATAATCATTATGCACTAGAAGCTAAAACTATTCCTTGTAAATAACTCCCTAAAATTGGTTGCTAACTTTTGTAACCCATTGGGTATGTTGTCATATGATTGGAGTTAAACATTGACATTTTTTGCTATTTTCATTTGGTATAACCTCTGACTGACATTTCTTTGAATCTACTTTAAAATGTTGAACAGTAATAATACATTTACAAGACTTTTAAGTCAGATTTAAAACGATATCACCGATGCATAAATTTGGCATTTTGTTTTGTCATATTTATAAAACTATTATTCTGGTTGGCACCCTCTATTTATTACTGGATATAAACATTACAAAAAAGAAATCTATGGTAAATTTGAAAAGCATAATATTTATATGTTAGATATAAACATATAAATACATAATATAAACATGATACATTAGAAATAACATGATACATTAAATTGACTGAATCACTTTGGTGTATGGACAAAAAATTACTTACTAAAATGGGGAAGCAAATTTAGTTTTGCTTTATTATTACCCATAAAAGCAGATTTCATTACATTGTATTTATAGCTTCTTAATGAGCACCTTACATTACTTGTACGTTTTTACTATTATGTTAAATTTGTGTTTGTGACTTTCACTTGTTTGTAATTTCATATTTGTAAGCATGTATTGATTTCAATATTGCAGAACACTCTTGATTATCTGGTGTAATGTGGGTGACAATTGAGTTTTTGGCTGGATAATTGTCACTAACATGTTATAATTATTTGCTTTTTGGTATTGCTTGTATGCTACTATGGTTATAATTTTTTTGACATATAACTTTTATTTTTAAATTTACTTATTTTAGTGCAGTTATTTTTTGTTGTTGCTGACTGTTAGTTTGTATGTCGATTGTTAGACATCAAAAGTCCAGCTGGAGGCAAGTGCGGCAGCTGACTCTGTTAAGGACACTGCAGGAGAGGCAAAGGACGCAGTGGCTGGTGCGCTAGGTGGCATTGAGGGC